>CM020510.1:2867772-2922772 GCA_009823395.1 Thamnaconus septentrionalis | reverse complement strand
CCTGCAGCCGCCCGCTTGTCTCACTTGTCTCACTCATCGCTCGCTGTCGGGCTGAAAGTGGGTTAGCGTTAGCGCCATGGGGGGAAGTCGGTCGGCCGAGAACAGGAAGTAGAACGGACCGTTCTCACTGTGGCCCAGAAACCCGTCGAGAGTCACCTGCCTCTCCAGCGGGGAGGAACTAGCGCGACCGTCGGGGTTAGCATGACGCTAGCAGACGGGACAGATAGTGTCGCCAACTTTCATTCAGAAAAATAAAGGAGGCCTCCCTCCTGCAGTGCTCTGCGCCATGACCGTCACATCACTGCAGCTGTAGAAACGAACTTGAGCTTGCATCAAAAATAAATTCACGTTCAAGACAACTATAACCACAGAACAAACTCCGGCCCGTATCGATTCGAAACGGGACGCACCGTTCCATTGTCAAGTACGGCAAGCAACTCCAGGGACAAAGTTTGTTACCAAGCGTTAGCGTCAGCTGAACTCTGACCTCTGCTGCTTGCGTGGCTAAAAAAAAGAAAAGAAAAAGGCTAACGTGGCACAGTCGGACCGCGTCGTTAGCGCTGATGCTAATCAGCGGTTCCAGCCGTGTCCCGCCTCCTCTCACGCTGGCCATACTTCAAACTTCAAACGGCCCTGACGGCGGCAGCGTGTGAAGTGGAAATGAGCTGCGTTCAAAGAGCGGCAGAAACAGCAGCCTCTGCCGAGCGGCGAGCCGAGAGTGTTTTTATTGGCTGACGGAGGGCGAGAAGAGAAAGTTCTCATCAAAGCCCTCCATGCTAATGAAGCCGCGGCTGGGGGATGTTTTCAGCTGAGGAAGGAAGGAGGGAGGACGAGAGGGAGGTGGCACGAGGAGCAGGACAGGAGAGCCTCTTTAGGCCTTCCCATGATGCATCGCTCCCCTGCCAGGATCTCATGGTGGAGGAACAAACTGATCTCAGAGCAACTCAACAGGTGGACCATCTGTCACCATTTCACTCCTCCCCCTCCTCCATCCCCTTCGCCTCTTCTTTCTCCTCCTCCTCCCCCTTCCACCTCTTTCTCCTCCTCCTCATCCTTCTCACGCCCCCCCTCCTCTTTCTCCTCATTCACCTCTTCCTCTTTCTCCTCCAACTCCTTCTCCTCCAACTCCTTCTCCTCCATCTCCTTGTTCTCCTCCTCATTCCCTCCTCTCCTCCTCCTCCTCCATCTGACTAGTGACACTTATTCAAACCGCCATCGATCAGATGGTCAAATCTCAATCGACTTCTGCTGCCGTTTCCATGGCAAAGAAACGAGCAACTGTCCAAGGAGGATGAGGCAGGAATCAATGTCCACACACACACACACACACACACACACACACACACTCAGCCCTCCGGGACTCGGCTGGAGTCCAGGTTTGGTGCAGCAGCGGTGATAAACTCCGACTGGACGGTTTAATCTCAACAACTCATCTGTAGCGTCGCCCTCTGGAGGCCGAACGCAGCACAGCGACACAAACTGCGACTGCAGAGGGAACAAACTGCAGCTTTGCAGCTGGTGTGGAGGAGAGAGTCCACACACACACACACACACACACACACACACGCCGTCTGGGAGGTCAACGCTGCCACCTGTTGGCCGTTCTGCCGCCACTCGGCAGGTCACCTTGTCGTGACGCTGCAGCAGGCTGCTCTCTCTTCCCGTCGTGACTCAGAGCCTCAGCAGCTGCTGCTGCTGCTGCTGCTGCTGCTGCTTCATTTAGCTCCACCCTCCACCAACCAACTCGTTCACACAGAGGTCGTCCACGTGGAGTCGAGTCAGAAGGTTGAAGGTGGAGCTGGTGTGGAGGGTGAAGGTCGGAGACAGAGGAAACAGTGCAGTTTCCTGCTCAAGCACCTGCGGGATGTTGACCTTCAGATCTTCAGACAGTCAGACTTTCAGAGCTTCAGACCTTTAGAGCTTCAGACCTTCAGGCAAGCAACACACTTGGCAGAGTTTTGGCTCCTTCATCCGCCACTAAACTTGACTTGAAACTCAAAGTCCAGGTGTGACGCGAGGTGATGACGTCACCGCCGTCCTCAGGCGGCCTGAGCTAACAGCTAGCCGTCTCTAACAACAAGGTAGCGGCTCCAGGAGAGGTCACTCCGGGTCATCTCAGCCCACTGTTGATGCGTAGAGGAAAGACCGTCGGAATTAAAGACGTCGTGTCGTCTTTAATGTGAGGTCGAATCCTCGGCAGACGGAACAGGAAGTTGTGGCAGAAGAAGGTCATGTGAAGGGATTTAGCAACACCGAGCGCAAGCGTCAATCAACCACTGCTGGTCTTGGCCCGTTAAGGTGAGGACGTGAGGACGAAACGACCCTCAGGGAAGCCGACTGGACTTCAGCAGCGGCAGCAGCAGCAGCAGCAGCAGCAGCAGCAGCAGCAGCAGCGGCGCCGCTCAGTGTTTGAACCTCAGGAGGACGTTTGAGTCCATGAACGCAGCATGAAAACCAGCAGACGCTTCACACCGACACATCTGCACACAGCAGCAGCAGACTGCACTGCGTGCTGGTGGAGACCAAGGAAAGGCTTCATATCTTACACACCACACACACACACACACACACACGCACACATTCTTGGCTCTGGCTCCTGGCCTTTCCTCCTGTTGCCACAGCAACCAGCAGCACCGTGTCTCATTTCCAGCACATGCTGCTGCTGCTGCTGCTGCTGCTTCAAAAAAAAAGGGTAAAGGAACAGAGAGGCAGTGCGCGCGCACACACACACACACACACACACACACACACACACACACACACACACACACACACACTGCTCAGAACGTGTGTGTGCAGGCTGATGAGTGAATAATTGTCCCGATTGCCAGCTGCAACGCACACTTTCTTCCACTTTCACACTCTTGAACCCTCAGCCATCACCACTTCCTCCCCACCTCTACCCAGACTTCCTGCCCCACACCTCCACCCATCCATCCGTCCGTCCGTCCGTCCGTCCGTCCCTCCTACCTCGCAGTTGTGGCCGGCGAAGCCGCGGCCGCAGGTGCAGCTGTAGTCCCACAGGTCCTCCGGCAGCGGCGCACACAGGCCGCCGTTGAGGCAGGGGCGGCCCCGGCAGGGGTCCGGATGGGGCGGGGCCTGGGTGGGGGTGGGCTCTGCGGGGGCCGGCGTGTCTGGGGCCAGCTGGAAGAGGGGAGGAGGGGGGGGCCCGACCGTC
Source organism: Thamnaconus septentrionalis (assembly GCA_009823395.1). NCBI lineage: Eukaryota > Metazoa > Chordata > Actinopteri > Tetraodontiformes > Monacanthidae > Thamnaconus > Thamnaconus septentrionalis. Next base: position 2,919,594 of record CM020510.1, on the reverse strand, counting down.
CTGCCGCTGGTGGTGGTGCTGCTGCTCAGGAGGAGCAGGAGGAGGACGTGGGGGAGGAGGAGCTGAGGTGATGCTGAGCTCTGCTTCATCCTGCTGCTGCTGCTGCGACTGTGTGTGTGTGTGTGTGTGTCTGTCTGTCTGTCTGTCTGAAAGGAGCGAGAGAGAGAGAGAACGAGTGTGTGTGTGTGTGTGAGGATGCTGAGCCTCCGCTGTGCTCAGGCAGAATGAGGCAGCGGCTGACGGCGAGGAGGTAGGGGAGGAGTGAGGAGGAGGGAGGGGGGAAGAAAGGGGAGGGGCCTGTTTGTCTCAGAGTCATCGTGACGCTGATCGCTGACGACACACACGCATCACCCTTTATTGACCAGCAGGGGGAGCTCTGCAGAGATTAACAGAGGACCAGTGGAGATCAACAGAGGACCAGTGGAGATCAGTTAAGGATCAGCTGAGGACCAGCAGAGATCAGCTGAGGACCAGTGGAGATCAACAGAGGACCGGCAGAGATCAACAGAGGACCAGCAGTGATCAACAGAGGACCAGTGGAGATCAACAGAGGACCAGTGGAGATCAGTTAAGGATCAGCTGAGGACCAGCAGAGATCAACAGAGGACCAGCAGTGATCAACAGAGGACCGGCAGAGATCAACAGAGGACCAGCAGTGATCAACAGAGGACCGGCAGCGATCAGCTGAGGACCAGTGGAGATCAGTTGAGGATCAGCTGAGGACCAGCAGTGATCAACAGACGACTAGCAATGATCAGCTGAGTAGAAATCTCCACAGGACACTAAATAAACTGGAGGCTGTTCAGTGCAGCTCATCATCACAGCCACTGCCAGTCACTTGGTCTCCACTGATTGGTCCTCCTCTTGCTGCTGCTGCAGCAAGCGATGAGGTCACCTGCAGTCAGGAGGTGTTTGATGCAGAAGATGTTTTCTCGCCGAGCAGCAGAAGAACCGCCAGACGGTTCACCCTCACAGGAAATTAGTTCTGGCTGCTGCAGCTTGAAAAATTCTTCCAGTGAAAGCGTTGCTTCATGTTTGGTAGAACATTCGGATCAGATGTTGAAGGATTGAGGGATTGTGGGTAATTTGTTACAGCTAAAGACGCTTGCAGACAGCCATGCAAAAGAAATTGTGTGCTGAAAAGTAAATCGTTTCAAGCCCCGTTTCATCCGCGGTGGTGGAGGAGGCTGAGGACCTCTAGTGGCGCTTAAAAGAACTGCAATATTCTATGAAGAGCGGCAGGTCCCACTTGAAATGAACACACGCGATTAAAGAAGGAAAATCTAAAATATGAAATTTAGAAATTGTGGGAACTTCACTCCGCATGAAAATTATATTTTTTTAACCCGGTGTTTGAGACTTGCTGACAGGGCGGTGGGTGCAGGGTGCAGGGTGGAGGGGGGGGGCTCAATGAAGACAAACAGACCTCAGAGTCAAACAGTTACTTTATTTATGTTCAGGTAAAAACATGAACCTGATGCAGTAAATTATTGCAGATCTTAGAAACCAGCACATGAACGATTTGGGGCCAGGAGAACATAACAGTGGCGCCCTCCCCTGGCCGCACAACTGCAGGTGCACACCACAGTTTGTTCCAAGCCAGCAGTGCAAAGAAAAAACAAAACAAAATAATAATAATAATAATTATCAACTACAGCAAGAAATAAAGACAATATAGAAAATTTAAAATTAAAAAAAAAAAAAAAGGTCAAGCAGACATTCCCACCTGGAAACCGGGTGTCAGACTGCATATAAACTTTTTGAACTCCTCGCTAAATGAACTTGAAATGCTCTCTGGCCACGACGGGATAAAAATGCGACTAGCCAAATTTATTGTGCCCAGCTACATTATGCGTTGGGGGGGCGCACAGCGAGCGCCACTCGGACCCCCCACCCCCCTACATCCCTCCACCCCCCTCCCTCACACGTCAGGGTCAGGTGGGGGCGACAGAGAGAACCAAAGAGGTGTGGGTGGGTGGAGGTGTGGGGAGGGGCTGAGTGGGGTGGGGGGTGGAGGGTGGGGCAAATGTACCTGATCGGCGCCGCCGGAACGCCACCTCGACTCAGGGTGACCACAACAAAACAAAACAAACAACAGAAGAGTCACTCACAGCTGGCCACGCCCCCCTCCCCCCCTCCCTCCCTCCACTCTCCACTCTCAACCAATCGCAACATTAATCAACCCGGAGCAAAGACAAGCCACAGAGGAGTGGGAGGGGCCAGCATGTGAACCGGATGGAGGGGGGGGTGGGTGTGAAGTAGGTGTCATAGGTGGGTGGAGGATGACCGGGTGGGGGGGAGAGCAGTGGCCGGGGGGGGGGAGCGGGGGCCCCCCCAACAAAACCAAAACAGAAAAAAACAACAAAAAGAAAAGAAAAGTGGAGGAAAGAAAAACCAGGCTCGTCCATCCTGGAGCCGCGTCTGTACAAAGGATCTTTGGAGCTAACGTAAACCTAGCCAGCCTCCTCCCCCCTCCCCCTCCCCCTCTCCCCTCTCCGGAGCCCCGCCCCCCCCCTTGCCCCGAGCCGAGCCACAGGTCCGCCAATCCGGAGGAGACGTCCCTTTTTTTCTTCTTTGTCTTCTTTTATTTCTCCGTCGTGTTTTAAATATCACATAGCGATGCAGTTTAAAATGTCACCCAGATGTTTTCATCTTTTTTTTTTTTCTTTTTTTTTTTTTAAACATTACTCAACTACTAATATAAGTTTGACTCTCTTTTTTTTTAACATTTTAACTTCTGTGAGTCATGGAACATCTCTCCGGCATTTTTTTTTATTATTATCATTTTTAAACATTTTTCAGAGAGAGAGAGAGAGAGAGATAGCGAGCGAGAGAGAGAGAGAGAGAGAGAGAGAGAGAGAGAGAGAGAGAGAGAGAGAGAGAGAGACAAAGGGCAGCAAATATATATATATATTTTATATGTATATATATATATATATATATATATATTTCAGGTCTTGATTTTTTTTTTGCAAGCTGCTTTCCTCTAACAGGACAGCTACACGCGCTGCAGCCTTCGTGTGTGTGTGTGTGTGTGTGTGTGTGTGTGTGTGTGTGTGTGTGTGTGTGTGTGTGTGTGCGTGTGTGCGTCTGTGTGATTACAAAAAAAAAAACTAAAGAAGGAAGTCATGATTCTCGTCGGCTGCTGTCAAAGGCATTTGAACGTGACGTGGTGGCGGCGGCGGTGGAGGTGGTGGTGGTGGTGGTGGTGGTGTGGGGGAGGGGAGGGGAGGGCGGGGCGGGGCGGGGCAGGTGTTGAGGGGGGGGCGGGGCGTGGGGGAGGGCGGGATCAGGAGAGGTGGAAGGACTGCTGACCCTCTCGGGCCGCGATCAACAGTTTCTCTCTCATGGTCTCTATGCTGGAGTAGTCAGGCAGCTTCAGGTAGTTGACGCAGGTCATGACCGACGGCAGGAAGTCGTCGGGGTTCTCCGTCGACTCGAACGTCTTCCTCACGATGGTCAGCGGCGGGTTGAGGCTCCGGAAACCTGCCGGCGGCAGACAGGGCGGGAGCCGGTCAGTTTGTCAGCAAGTAATGAATAATTTAAAAACAAAACAAGGCCAATTTACTGGTCGCAACATGGCTCAGGCAGTAGTGCCACCAGACACCACTGGGGGCAGTGTGGAGCAACCGAGGAAGAGGACCGCAGGGAGGTCAGACAGGAAGTGGTTGCGAGAGGACAGCGAAGATTGTGGAGCATTTTAGTCATGGATGTATTATAAGACCTGGATACCGGACTGGCAATATGGCAACATGCTGATTTTTCCCAGTGGCCACTCAAGGTACTGCAGCAAGAAAAAATCCCATAGGCCCAAAAAGCATTTTTTCCCCCCAAAGACCGCAATACAAAAGTAAATGCCTTGACAGGACGACTGTGACCTGAAACGTGATTCATAGCAAATCTTTACATTGTAGATTTTTCAGTGATGGTCTTTTAGTTCTTTAAAAAAAAAATGATAAAGGCTAGAAAATCAACAGAACAGAGTTTATTCCCAGCGTGACATCACAACGTCCCATGTGCAGCTGTGTCTCAGCTCGTTCTGATTGGCAAAAAAAAAAAAAAAAACCTTTGGCGTCTGCGCTGGGTGACATTGAAATAAATGGGCCGCCATCTTGGAGTCTGGGGGTGTGGCTTTAGTGGGGAAACCTGATGGCTGCCTCTGTGTGTGTGTGTGTGTGTGTGTGTGTGTGCACGTGCGTCTCACCTCCGACCGGCAGTCTGGGGCTCCCTGTCACAAACTGGAGGAAGAGTCTCTGCTGCTCGGCGTCGAAGCTGCTCAACACCTCGAACAGGAAGCGGACGGCACGGCTGCGAGATTGAAAAAAAGAACAACAATATAAAGTCGCAGCCAATGAGTGACAAGAGGCGGGGACGGGGCCGAGCCGAGCCGACTCCCACCTGTCGTGTGTGTAGCCGTGATCCGGCCGACAGCACTCCATCAGCGTCTTGACGTCCCACGTCTCCGACTTGCTGCCGCACAGCAGCTGGTCGAGCTACGGCAGGAGAGGAGGGACAAAATAAGATGAGAAAAGGAAAAACGGGTTAAAGTAGGAAAACATTTTTCATAAATCATGTAACTAGTTATATTATAGTGTACTATTATTACGACTACTATTATTATTATAATTATTATTTCCTATTTTGCATTCCATGATGACAATGTATTGTTTTAACACTTCCAATACCCTTACCTAGCACATTTATTACTTTTTCTAGACCTCATGTTTATTTAACTTTCCACTTTTTACAAAAAAATCTTTATACTGTCACACGTTGTAATTCACAATCACGTCCGCTTTTGCCACCACACCAACATTTCAAAGCTATGCAATGTGACGTGACAAAATAAAAATCTTTTCAATCTTTGAAACACCGGAGCCAATCGGAGCCAACGAGAGCCAACGAGAGCCAACGAGAGCTCACCTCCTCCGGGTAGAAGTACTGCAGGTGGTGGAGCGGGAACACCGACTCGAAGCCTTCCCTGAAGGACTCAAACTGCCGGGAGACGCCTTCGTTCAGAGTCCAGTAGACCACCAGCTGCACGTGTGGGGGTGAGAGGGGAAGCAACAAGGTCAGGTCACAGCCAGCCTGCGGGGGGCGCCACTGCCACTGCCACTGCCGCCGCAGCAGAAATCAAGCACCTACCCTGAGGTACTCCTCCAGGTTGTAGATGGTGACGGCCACGTCCTTGCCGCCCTTCTTCAGCTCGATGTTGGGGAAGCCGGGCAGCGTGAAGTCCAGGCCCAGGTCCTCCACCGAGCAGCCGTTGATGTTCAGGCTCTCCAGGGCCTGCTGGAGGGTCTCCCTCGTCTGGACACACACACACACACACACATATTCAATTTCATGTCCAATCCAAAATGCTGCTAATAATCTGTTGCCCTTCATAACATTTCTGCTCTTCCTTTATTGCTTGTGATGATTTTCATTATTTCAATCCATTCCGTATTTTCAAGTCTTTTGTGTGGCGATATTTTGCTGCAACTTTGGTTTGGGTTATTCATTTATGAGTTTGTTTTAAGATTCCGTCTTTGCTTTAGGTTGAATTAAATAGTTTTGTTCTGTACATTGTTTATGTGCATGAATCGCCGCATAATTCTTTTTGCAGTTTGAGCCGTTATATTTATTTTGACCTGCGATATCTTCATTTTATTTTTTCTTAACAAGTTTCTGGACCACAGGAAGACTCGCTAGGACCCGGGGGGTGGGGGGCTGGGGGGGAGGATCCAGTGGATCCTGGCGGTTCTGTCGAGCGGCTCCGTTCTGGTTACCTGGGACCGGTCCTGCTCCAGCCTCTTCTTCTGCCGGATGACGTCCTCCAGGTGCTGGATGGACTTGGCCACGCCGGGGTCGATGTTGACCAGGTCGTGGGAGCTGATGGAGAGCTCGTGCCGCAACATCCACTTGTAGAAGGGCAGGCCGAGCGGCAGGTCCAGCTGCAGGCAGGCAGGCAGACAGACAGACAGAGGGAGGAGCATCAGCTGAAGATCAATTCTGGATGAGGAGGACGAGGAAGACGAGAGTGAAGAGGAGGAGGAGGTGGAGGAGGTGTGGTTACCAGTCTGAAGTCCATGATGGCCTTGGCCATCAGCTTCCCCAGGAAGCGGAACTTCATCTTGATTTTGGCGACGTGTGCTGGTTTGGTGGTTCTGCCGAAGGGGACGGCGAACAGCCCTCTGGTGCTGAACATGTACTTGGTCCCCTCTTGACTTCCTGTGAAGAAGCAGGGCAGCCGGCGGTGACCTCAGGTGGAGACACAGACCCAAACCCTCCACCACTTCTCTACGTCAATGTATATACACCACTACACAATGGTGTAGCCCAGATACAGTGACTGGAAAGTCAGCAGGGGGCGATCATGTGTGGAAAAACCACCTCATGACAGCGTCAAAACCTTTCAGCCATATTTGAGAGGTTTTTCTAAGTTGAGTCGTTTCCACCTCCAGTTTTTTTTTTATTGCCATATTTAGGTTTTGAACAATTCAAGGGGTCATGGAAACGCAGCTACTGACTGACAAACAAGGCTGCTGGTTTTACCTTTGGGGTTGGCGAGCGTCACCTCCTCCCCCCTCCACAGGCCCAGGTCGGCCCGCTGCAGCTCCTGGGACACCAGGGCGTAGAACTCCAGGGTGGGTCCGAGCCCGGTGCCGACCTCGTTCTCATACTGGATCTCCAGCATGGCCCTGGAGCTGCCCAGGTCCTGCATCACCGACTCGGCCTGCTTCAGCAGCTCGTCGCGGTTTATCGTCCTCTGAGGAGACCGGACGGTCGACACGACAAAGGGTCAAAGGTCGGCGCTGACGGGCGCCAACACAACAAGGTTAGGGTTCGAGGCTCCGCCTACCTTCTTCCTGTCGAGGCGCGGCGCCACCCGGCTGTCCTGGGAGTCCGACTGGTTGATCTCTGGGTTAGTGTCCAGCAGGCGCTGCATGGCCCGGTCCCGGTCGAACGCCGTCACGTAGAAGAGCATCTGCCGGGTGTCGAAGGGGAAGAAGAAGGGACTGCAGGGGGCGACAGAGAGGCGGAGCGTCAGTCCATGCGTTTCAATGACAGTTTTTCCCAAAATAAAAGCAATATTTCTAAAATTTCAAACAAAGTACAATTGTGATTTGCAGGTGTTTCCATTGAACGGTGTGAAGCGCATACGCCCGAATTCTTGACAAGACTTTTATTTTGTCCAGAATGGTTGTTCTATTTTTCTCTTTGAGTACTTGTAAAAGATATTCCATCTCCTCCTCCGTCCAATCATGATGCGCCATTTTCACTGGTCAGTGAACTGGTCACGTGACCCCGTACGTCACCGTCCGCTGACGTGTAAATGCAAAAAGTGTTTCTATGACACTTTTGCGATATTCCTCTGTATGGATACGTCTGAAAAAAAAAACCCTCATGAGAGCCTCAAAACCTTTAAGCCATATTTGAGAGGTTTTTCCAAGTTGAGCTGCATCCATCACCAGATTTTTTATGGCCATATTCAGGTTTTGCGCTACTCCAGGGGTGATGGAAATGCAGGGAGCGTTAGGTGTTCTAGGAGCTGCTGCCTGGTTGGCTGGTCGGCCGTGCTCCCCCCCTCCTCCTCCTCCTCCTCCTCACCAGGTCTTCCCCAGCTCGATGAGCCAGGTGGGGATGTTGCCCGTCATGATGACCAGCGGGTCCTGCAGCTGGCGGTTGGCTTTGGCCGTCAGCTTGCTGTTGATGAACTCGCTGGTGGCGATGATCTCCTTACACACGGCGTTCTGGAACAACAACACGTCAACATTTTTTTGGAGCTTGTTGGAGAAAAATTCAAATGTTTTTTCCTGAGAGCTCAGCTTGTGAGGAATCTTATCATCCAAGTGCTTCCCGAGTCACACGTGCACATTACGTGCATGTTGTCTGCCGTGTTATTTCATAAAGACACAGAACCTCGTCTTTAAAGAGTGATGAAAAAAAAAAATCGGAATTGTGTCCGTCTCAAAATTGAAATGAACGTCGTGTCAGTCATATACTCCACTTTGAAACCGACAACACAAACCTACTCCTAGTTTTTAAGCTTTACCGGAGGGGTTACAGCCTGAATGCACAAGTTGGTTTTTATTCCAACCCTCTATGACCTTCATTATTTTTTGCATTTCTAGGGGGCGCTATACAGCAGATGTGATTTATTTTTTGAATTTGATCACATTTTTTCATCACCCTTGACCTGTGTGCTGAATTTGTTGACGTTTGGAGCAGGTTGAAAAAGGAGGGGTCAAATTTGGGTTTGATCCCACCTTAGTAAGGCAAAGAGTGTAATGGGAAGATTCTGCCAGTGAACGACTGGCGGAGGGGGTGGAGGAGGGGCGGAGCTTACATCATACAGGTAGAACCAGTATCTGCTGATGGAGTGCAAGACCCTCAGCAGCAGGTTGACCTCCAGGGAGGGGTCCTCAAAGGTGATGGTCTCTGGCGTCTCCGAGCTGAGGTACGTCTCCAGGGGGTTGACCACGGCGGGGCACACGCCATCTGCAGGCCACGGAGAGAACAGGGTCAGAGGGTGGCGCCGCGTCCAGGGCGGGGGCGGGGCCGGGCGGCGCTCCTGACCGTGCCACAGCTCGTCCTGCTTCTTGGCGTTGCGAGGCGACGTCTTGGTGGGAGCCGTCTGTGCGCGGCCCCTCTTCCCCCCCACGGCATCCTTGCCACCGTCCTCGTCCTCTCGCACCGGCTTATACCTGCAGGGGGGAGGGAGGAGGTGAGGTGGGCAGGGGGGCGGCGACAGGTAGACAGGTTCAACTTAACCCCCAATAAAGTCAGTGTGCGACTTCCCACCAGGGGGCGGCACAACGTCGACGGCGGCGGCGACTCGTGGATCGGAAAAACCTTCCGATCCATGAAGCTCGTCGGTATCGGAACCCGTTTAACCGATGACTGGATGGGATGGCCGGAGCAGCGGAAAGGTGGAGGTAAGGTTGGTGTTACCATATTGTGTGCGTTTTAGTCCAGATGCCGGCTCGGCCCAGCGGGTTGGCCTCGTCGTCCGTCGACTCGCGCTCCTCCTCCGCCTGCAGGCTGTACTGCCGCACCGCCTGGTACACCGTCATGTTGTAGGGCAGCAGGTGGTCGCCGATGTAGAACTGCAGCCGGTGCCGCACGCTGCCCGAGTTCAGGAACTGCGCCGCCTTATGGTGGAAGAAGGGAGGGGAGGAAATCACAGGCTGACGTGAGTCGACATGGATGTGAAATGAGTGGATTCCCTCACAGACGCCACTAAAGAAGTGTTGTGATGTGACACAGTGGAAGACGGCGTAGTTCACTTCTGCGAGCACAGTTTTCAACTTCTCACTTTTGAGTTTGGAGCAGCTGGGGCATCAGAAGCTTCTGGACTCGGCTTCAGACAGAAATGGTTTTTCTTTCTTCTTCTTTGTGGTTCTTTTGTGTTTATATTTAAAGGTCCATTGTGTAATATTTAGCTTGATTTATGATCGTTATATTGGTAAAAACTTAATACAAGTCTTATTTAGATTTTAAATAACAACATATTTCTAAGGAAAGCTGGCGTGGACAATCCAGGTCTACTGACAGCGCGTTTTTGTAATGCGTAGGGTGACTGCTCGCATCTCCAACTAAACCAACGAAGAAGTAGGTGGAAGAGGTATTCAGGTTTGGGTTCGCAGGCCACCGTAGTTCACTGGCAATCCCAGGAGGGAGAGAGAGTGAAAGACCCTGCAATCTAAAGTTTAACCTCTTGATGTCGCAGTTTCTTTTACAAAATCTTTAAATATTAAGTGTTCTTAAATCTCAACCCCCACCTGACAATTTGCTTTGTTTGGATTCATGGCAGGACGAGGGTCAAGTTTCGTTTCAGAACAAATTTGTATTTTAGTTTGTATTTTTGTTGTCGTTTTGAATGAACATGACATTTTGCTTCAAATATTACAGCATTATCGCAGATGCCCTGACCCCGACCTCGGTAAAATTGTCTCACTGAAAAGAATTTTTGTCGCCGTGGTGTGAACAGACGTACGAGTGACTCGTCGATCTCGTCGTCAGAGCCGTCGTCGTCGCTGTCCTCGTCCTCTTCTCTGATTCGTCCGTAGCCTGAGCAAACGGCAACAACAGTGATTAAAACCCCGCAGTGGAAACACAGCAGTTTGACTCCTGCAGCAGCAGCGGCGGCCGCCTCACCTCGGACCACCAGGTACCTCTCGATGGCCTGCACCAGCGCCAGCGGGTCGATCTTCACCGGGCCGCCCTTCCACTGCTTGACGTTGGTGCAGTCCGGGTGTCTCTGCAGCTGACACTTGAGCTGGTGCGTGTTGAAGAACTTGAGCGCCTGCGAGCCCCTGCAAAACCGCAAAAAAAAAGGGAACAAAAACACATCAGCTTCAGCCCAGAGCGACCACACGTGGGCGCCGCTGAGCGCCAATGCCGACCTGCTGCCGTTGCCGTTGCCGCTGGGGAAGTCGTGCACTTTGACGGGGAACTGCTCCATCTGGCTCAGGCAGCTGTTCATCTTGTGCACCAGGGCCAAGTACGGCCCGTTGTCCGAGGTGTCCAGGCGGCCCAGAGGCTCCATCCCCGGGACCTGCAGGCAGAGAGGGCAAAGGTCTTCACATTCTGCACTTCTGCTCGTGCGGATACTTGTGTACACAAAAAAATTACTGATTGAACTCCTTTACTCAAGAAAAAGTAAGAAAGTACAGGTAAATAAAGTAAGTAAAAATTGCCATGAAAGAAAACAAAACATTGGTTGGTCATTCAGCAAAAAAGGAAACAAAGTTGCGACAGAATCATCTGCGTGGCTCACCGGACAGGAGGCAAAGACGTGCAGGAAGCGCTTGAGCCGCACGTCGCGGCTCAGCAGGTCCCTGTCGGTGTTGGAGGTCAGGTAGAGCAGCAGCTGCTTCACCAGGCCGCTGTGCTGGATCTCGAAGGAGGACACGTCCGACTCGGACACAATACTGGAGATCTCCACCAGGCACTCCATCCCTCCGTCCACCTGGAGGCAGCAGCAGACACCGCATACCGTCAAACACACAGGCGGCACTGCCACACACTGCTTTACTTCTCTCCTTTTGTTACTTATGTTTTCATTTATTGTGTTTTTATCTATTTTAAAAAACGACTCATCTTTAACCGTTTTCCATCTTAATGTACTGTGACCTGTCTGACTGCATATACACTACCAGTCAACGGTTTGGACACAGCCTGAATTTAATGTCTTTTCTTTCACTCTCATGACTACTGACATTGCAGTTTCTCACTGAAGGCATCAAAACCACGTATGAACACACATAGAATTATATAGGCAACAATAAAAGTGTCAAATAACTCAAACCGGTTTTAGAGTTATTGAAGGAGTTTTTCTTTGCTGCATAGTTACAGATATCTTGATCATATATGTGATGACTTCAGTATCTGCAGTGTAGAAAGTTGTAAATAAAAAATTGCATGGACGGTGTCGAAACATTTGACTGGCAGTGTTTTTCTTATTGTATTGCAGTGTGATGGGTGGCGTGACCTCCAGGAATTTTCCCTGGTGGATGAATTTCTCATTTTATCTTCTACATATCCTCTGCAGCTACACTCGGAACTTTAGTTATTGTGGGCAACGTGTTTGCAGTGCAGCTCTGGCTGCAACCGTTTCCTTTGGGATGGATTGCAAGTTTTATCTCAGCTTGACTAAGACGGTCCAGCAGGGGGCGGTGGTGGCGGAGGAGGAGGAGGAGGAGAAGAAGAAGAAGAAGAAGATGCTTCACCTGGACGTTGAGCTGCTCGGTGGCTGTGCAAAGTCTCTGGAGTACATTCAGTGCGGGGTTGCTGCCGTCCACGTTCTCAGAGTTGAAGTAACGTTCCACAAACTTACTGGCCTGTTCTTTGATCCAGGCTTTAATCTTGTCTCTGAAAAAACAGAAAAAAAACACACACACACAAACAGGTGAAATGAATACACGCCTCAAAACGCCAGCAAACAGACACTTTGGCCCTGGAGCACACATACCTGTTGTTTGAAATGGAGTCCTTAGGGGGCGCTCTGGCCAGGCCGCTGACCCCGGCTGTGCGTGAGGGCTCCGAGTTGGCGTTGTTGGTCTGGGCACCCAGTTTGCCCCAGGTCTTGGGGTTGAGACTGGCCAAGAAGGAGGATTTGGGCGACTGAGTGCTGGTGGGGCTCTTGGCTGTCGGGGCAAAGTTCAATGAGACAAAATAAATAAATAAATAAATCCAGTGCAGTGACAAACTGCGAGTTCAGTCAAAGACAACACAGGCGCAACGAAGACAAATGACTCATGACAATCCCGTCTTTCTGGTCATGTGACTCACCCTGATTGTCCACTTTGTCATCGTCTCTGGGAGGGGAGTACTTGGGCCTCCTGGGCCCTCTTTTAGGAAGCCGTTTCCTCTTGAGGACGTCGCTGAGTCGCCTTCAGAGAGGAGGGAAAACATTCTTAATAAGCATGTTAATAATTGTTGTAGATGTTGTTAAAAACATGTTAAAAACATGTCACTCTCGTGCGAGTACCTCAAATTTAAAGGTTTATTAAAGTTCTTGGCAAATTGTGTAAGTTTGGAGCATTGGGGGCTACCAATGTAAACCAGGCCCTGCCTGGAATAGGGAACAATCACATCCCTGCAAAATGGGGTCCTGTACACTGCACCCTTGAAAAATAAATAAAACTGAAAATTGAAATTAAATTTTGGTCGGCTTGGGCTGCAGAACTATAACAATGACTCAGAAACACTAAAACTTCAATGGGCTCTTGGCCCTGATGATGACCTGCTCTGTTCCAGAGCTGCTCCATCGCTGGGGCGATGCCCCTGATAAAAGAGTGACATTAACGTGCACTCCAGCTTGAGTGCTGAGCTCTGAGCAGCAGCAGCAGTGTCGTCAGCAGGGTCAGGGGTCATGGCCTCACTCACCCCTGCGGGCTGAGGTCCAGGGAGTCGTCCATGCTGTGCTGGAAGCTGGGCGAGCCCAGGTCCGGAGCCGTGTTGTTGGCCGAGGTGGCCGACGCCGTGCTGATGGTGGTGTTGCACAGGCTGGCTGTGCCGCTGGGACACGCCTTCGGGGGGCTGGTGACCAGGATGCTCTCCGACTCGGACAGGTTCTTCACCTGGTGCATCACACCTGGAACAGCAGCAGCAGCAGCAGCAGCAGCAGCAGCAGCAGCAGCAGCAGCAGCAGCAGCAGCGCTCTGATCAGCGACTCTTCACCTTTTTGCTTTTTGCCTCCCCTTCCCCCACAGATGTTAACCGAGCTGCACCTTCTCTTCTGAAGTAGACGCTGAAGACATCAGGCAACTTCTGCATGAGGATCTCGGCCATCTGCAGAGAACCGACTACAATCTTCAGGTCCTGGCTGGAGAGCATGGAGGCAATGTGACTGTGGAGGCACAGAGACAGGGGAGAGGTTGGTTAGTTGGTTGATTAGTCAGTCAGTCAGCAGCTCCTCCCTTCCACCTGGAGAAGTGCGGCCTACCTGGACACTGCATGGTTCCTCAGCACATCCTTCAGCAGCTCTGCGTCGGCAAAGTAGATGATCCTGAGGATGGCTCTAAGGCACTTGTGTCTGACGGCGGGGCCGGCCGACGAGCTGTACACCTCGTAAAGGACCCCGAACAGAGTCTTGATGAAGCACTTGGCCAGCTCGGGGTCCTCCTTCATCAGCTGGGCTCGGGCGTCTTCTCTGCGGACCTCCTGGTGGCTCCCTGCAATGTGCGCGCGCACACACACACACAGACACACACACACAGAGCAGGTTAGCGCTACTCCCACATGGGCTCAGCTTGGCTGGTCAGCCTCCTCAGGTGACCTCGGGTGACCCCAGGGTTACCTGTGTTGGGGTTGGCCAGGGGGTTGGGTTTCCTCTGGATGCCGCGTGCCGTCCCCGTGTCCTCGTTGATCTGCTGCATAGAGTTGAAGTCGATGGTGTAGACGCGGCCCAGCGTCGACAGGCTGATCTCGTCCTCGCCGTTCTGGTGGGCCGTCTGCAGGCCAAGAGGACCACAAACATCAGCGACGCGCAACAATGGGGATGCAAATTGTTCGGGGTCTTCTTGAGGTAGCCAATCAATTCAAACTAATCTCAATTTAAAAAACTGATAGTGTAGTGCGTCATCTAAACCAGTGGTTCCCAACTGGTGGAGTCTCAGGACCCACATTTTTTCCTTTTAATGAAGTCACAAAGCAAATTTGTTCCACAACACTGATTCCAGCTGATGCAACGAAGTAAACGCACAAAGGTTCAACCAACGGTTCAACATTTATACACGCTGCGGCTGTACGAGAAATAAAGTTGATGCGTCAATAAAATTGCAAGAAATAAAACTACTTCTAAAAAATAAAACTTGTTTAGAGATAAAACTGCCAAAATATGTTTGGGCCAGCGGAGGCCAAATTGGCGAACGTAACAACGTAGCGCGCAGCAACGAAACGGAGAACGTTGGTAAAAATCGGTTTTCCAAGTTTAAGAACCGATCCAGAATCAGAGGATCAGGAAAAAAAAGGACAAAAAATCCATCCCACGTCACAGCCTGTCACCCCACAACACACTCACAGGAGGATTCAGAGTGTGAGGGGTGTGGAGGACCTGGGCCTACCTCGATGATGCGGCTGTCGATGCGGTTGTACGGGTGCCACAGGCCGCGGTCGTCTCTCCACTGCCAGATGGCGCCCTCTGTGGTCTGAGCGCTACCCTTCTTCAGCATCACGTCCACGGCGAAGATGCCCTCTCTGGGCAGGCAGGGCATCAGCTCGCTGCGAGGGAGGGGGCACCACACGTTAGTGTTGCAGTCAGGACGGCACCAAGGAATAAGGGGGCAGACACTCCCACCAGCGGCTGACGCTGAACAAAATCACCGTCGACGAGGCGAAGAACGCGGCGGCGCCACCTACCATATGAGGGAGGTTAGTTCGTAGAGCTCCTGAGGGCTGCGAGGGACCAGCTCAATCTGCTCCTGGCAGCTGCCGTTGGAGGCGCCGCACAGCAGGAAGCGCAGCGTCTCTGCGATGTCTGGCGAAACAAACACAAAGAGTCACGCGGTTAGCACGCACGCTAGCACTCAGGGACTTTGGATGCAGACTGGGGGGTGTCACTCACTCTGCTTCATCAGCTGCACCGCCAGACACGGACAGTTGGAGCACATGAGGGAGAACATGCGCACCACCATGATGAACATCCCCGAGCTGAGCACAGGGGGCGTCACCACCAGCAGCTGCTGGATGTTGGTCAGCAGGTCCCGGGAAGCCACTTCCTGCAGGAGGTTCTGCACACGCACACACACAAACATACACACACACACACACACTCATTGTGGAGTCATAAAAACTAGAAGCTGGTGTCGCGCACCATCTACACACAATCCCAACACACCTCTTCGTGCTGGAAGTTGTCGACCAGCCGGGCGAAGCAGAGACAGGTGCTCTCCACCGACTTCTTGTCCTGAGGGAGGAGCGCAGAACGCAGAGGTTAGGACTCTGGGTCACAGATGAAGATGTGATTTATAACACAAGGCATCTTTCTGTGAAGCTAGAAAAACACAACCGTTGTCTGGAGGAAATCCAAACAGTCCCTGGTCGGTGCAGTTGATCATCCTGCTGAGGGACATTGACCTGCTCAACTCTGAGTGACCTGCTCTCTCCATGTAGGGATTCACCTGGTTCACCTGGTGTGTGAGTCTCAGAGCTTTTGAGTCACTGACTTGGTGTGTGTCTGTGGGTCATTGACTCTTGTGGGTCACAGAGTCACTCATCTGGTGAGCCAGTCTGTGAGTCATTCACCTGGTGTGCAAGTCTCTGGATCACTGAGTCACTCACCTGGTGTGTGAGTCACTGAGTCACTCATGTGATTTAGTGACTCAATGACTCGGACACACTCTGGTGTGAGTCTGTGAGTCTGTGATCTGGTGTTTGAGTCTGTGAATGACTGAGTCAATCTCCTGGTGTGTGAGTCACTGAGTCAATGATCTGGTGTGAGTCAGGGATCTGGTGTTTGAGTCTCTGGTTCACTGAGTCACTCACCTGGTGAGTGAGTCACTGAATCATTCAGCTGGTGTGTGAGACACTGAGTCAGTGATCTGGTGTTTGAGTCTGTGAGTCAGTGATCTGGTGTTTGAGTCTGTGAGTCACTGAGTCACTCACCTGGTGTGTGAGTCTCTGGGTCAGCAGCGGCAGCGAGTCGGCCACAAAGTGGAACTCGTCCGGGGTGATGCTCTGGCAGCAGTTGGCGGCGATGGCCAAGGCGTTCCTCTGAGCGTTGATGCTGAAGAACTCCAGGTAGAGGAGGCAGGAAGCGAGCCCGCCCTGCAGGGGGCGACAAAAGCGACAGGTTACGGCGCCGCCTGCTCAAACAGACACTGCGGTGGCGGTGGGTGGGTGGGTGGGTGGTGGACTCACAGCCTGCAGGATGGCTTTGCTGTGGCGCCGCGACAGCATCTCCAGGGCCGTCAGGGCCTGCTCCGCCACGTCGATGAACTGGATCACCTGAAGCTGCAGACAAGAGGGGGGGTGGCGTTAGAACAGGAGAACTGAACTGAATGAATATATCTGGAACACGTACAACAAACATAACAAGCAAAAACATAACAAAATACTGCACATAGTTCGAAAAAGCAGTAGGAAGAAGTAAGAAAACTTTAATTTCCTGCCCCTCAACTATTCTTCAATTTGTATATTGCTACACAGGTAGCCAAATAAATACATTATATATCAACACTCCTTATAAACATTATCATAAAATAAAAATATAGTACATACATATCCTTATAAAGACAATTATAACACAATATTACATGATATAGTATAATATATATGCATATAGTGAACTACACACACACTATACCACATGCTAAATTAATTTCAATACAACAATCAACACTACTATATTTTTACATTTATCCGTATACTTGTTTATAAATATTTTGTTGTAGTGAGAGAGAGAGAGAGGGAGGGGGGGGGGGGGGGGGGGGACCAGTCTGTACCTTCTCCAGGAAGACAGGAATGGCATCGACCACCACGGCGGAGGAGCGAGGCAGCGCCTCCATCATGTAGGTGAGCGCACGGGAGGCGTGATTCATCTGGAGGGAAATAAAATACAAACAGACGAGTCCCACACGGTTCACACACAGGAAGGGGAGGGGTCGGCACTGAGGGCCACCTGCATCTTCTCATACTCACAATATCAAAGTTGTGCTCCATCTGTAACAGCGTGATCTGTTGTCAGGAGAAGAACAAAGGCAAAGTTACACAGTCGGTCTGACGACGGCGAGCTGCAGGACGGACAGACGGAGGGAGGGAGGAGGGAGGGACTGACCAGGGCGGGCACCACCGTCTTGACGGGGAAGCCCCCCAGCGTCTCCTCGTTGCCCATCACCAGCAGCTGGCACATCTCGATGGCGGCCTGGAGCTGCTGCGACTCGTCGCCGGTAGCCTGCAGGCCCTGCAGGAGCTGCTGGGCCTTGGAGCCTGGAGGGCAGGAGGAGAGGGTCAGACTGGGTGTAAGAGTGGTGGTGGAGGGGGGTCAGGGGTCAAGGGCTCACTGCACTCACTGGCTCCGCTGCCGATGGTCCTGTGAAAGAGCTGCGACATGCGGGGTCCCAGGGGCCCGAAGAGGTGAGGAGGGAGGCCCCTGGCTTCCAGCAGGGCTGAGGGGACACAACCAGGAACAGGAAGTCAGCCGAACCAGGAACAGGAAGTCAGCCGAACCAGGAACAGGAAGTCAGCCGAACCAGGAACAGGAAGTCAGCCGACAGCCACAAAGCCACGGATGGGTTGCGAGAACTGGATAACAAGACTGCCAATACGGCCGTGTGGCAATTTGTGCCTCCAGTGGCCACTTGAGGTATTGCAGCCAAAAAAAAACCCATACAGCCCACAACACATTTTTTCCCCCACCATTAGACGGCAAAGCAAAAAGAAAGGGACGACCTTTGACCTCAAACAGTTCATAATAATTCTTTCTATTGTAGATGTCACAATCATGAACTTTTAATATTTTATATTAATCTATATATAAATATATACACACAATACATAAAGATTTATATCCTCAACGTGACATCTCGGCTCATCTTGATTCATCACGTGTTGCAGAGGCATTATGGGAAATGACACTCCTGCTAGAGGCTCTATGGAGGCTGCATGACGCTGAACACCAAAAACTCTCTCGGCACGTGCGCTGGGTTTGCCGCAGCCATGTCGGCTGGGCTGGAGGCTCCGCCCCCTGCCCTGCAGACTCCGCCTACCTTGAAGTCTTCCCATCTCAGAGTCGTCCGACTCGCTCTCGCCGGACGTGGTCATGCCCACTGCGCCGGGGACAGAGCTGGAAGCTACACACACACAGACACACACAATATCAGAGGTGTGGGCAAACTACGGCCCGGCGAACTTGAGGAATTATGGTTTCATTTTTTCAGTGTTTTCAGAGTCATTTTAATAAAGCGCTTAACTACAGTTGGGCTTCTAAGACGGATATTTTGTTCCAACACTTTTGTTCCTTATTTACTTAACATTAAGGCACATATTTTCTCCATATCCTGTGGTATTTTTTCCCCCTATGTCAAATTTTAGAGCCCACTATGGCCCACGAGTCAAAGAGTTCTATTACATCAGCAGGAAGTGTCTTGGTCTTGGCCCCGCCCTCCTACCTGAGGCTCCCTGCGACGCCTCGTCGGTGCGAGCGGCCGAGGAGTTGGCTCCGTCCTGGTTGTTGTCGGAGTCAGCCATCTTTTCCTGTCGGCGAGCGTCGGCTGCCCCACGCTTGCCCAAGCCTGAGCCCCGCCGACTGGTGGGGAGGAGAAACAGCATGCGAGTGAGTGACTGGGCGATCGATCTGTTTATTCAAGTGTCAAACACCATGATTGGTGCTCAGCTCTCACAGGCTTGGTAGACACAAATTAATAACACATTGGTCAGATAATATTTCCATGTTTCCATGTGTGTGACACACACAGAAGTGAATGAGGTCGGCTTCTTTTCGTAAAAATGTAAGACTTTAAGAAAGTGAGAGTTCCTGTGCACCCCCAGCACCGCCCTAGTAATATAGAGCATTCACACCACTGCCATCCCCCCCTTACACACACACACACACACACACACTCTACCTGGTGCTGGCACAGGAGCCCGTGGTCTTGCGTGTGCTCCGCCGATAGCTGGGGAGCTCTGCTGGAGGAGACTCGCTGCGCTTCTTAGTGGACTTTCTCAAACCTGCAGCAGCAGCAGCAGCAGCACAAGGAGGAGGAGGAGAAGAAGAAGAAGAAGATACGTCAGGAGGACCGAGAGAAGCAGCTTCTTCTACTGGCGCCAACGCGGCACCGCAGCAGGTGCTTCGTCTTGCGAGCCGTCAAAACGGGGGAAAGTTTTCCACGTTTGGCCGAAAAGACCTTTATGATCTGGAGCTAAACTGGTTGCCACAGTGTAACACTGGCTGGCTGGCTGGCTGTGTATTAATAGCAGCAGGGTGACCATGACCCCGCCACGGGACAACCTTCCTTCTAAATCTGTGACTCGGGACGGAAAATAAAACCGGCGGCGCGAAATGCCTCTGAATTCTTTCCAACTTTGTTAGCTTTTCTACCACCAGCGGCCGGAGCAGTCGCTCCAGTTCCGTGCTAATAGCTAGAAGCTGCGGGCGCAAGCAACGCAGCAGGACGGCTACTCACCACCGCAGCAGCAGCAGCCACCTGTGCGACCAAAACATGTGAGAGCTAACGCAGCTAACAGCTGAAGCTACAGACAGATGCCCTCCCCTCTCCCCTCCGCCCCCACCAGCTGCTGTGACACCAGCTGAGGGGGGGGAGGAGCTGCGTCACCTGCTCCCGCCCTCTCGGACGTCATTTCCTGGTTTTTCTTCCAGGTCCAGCTCGTCTGAACAACATCGGCTCAAAAGTTTGGACACTCATGCAAATATTTTTTTTTTTTTTTTTTTTTTTTAAATCTTTCCTATTTTCTACACTGCAGATAGACACTGAATACATCAAATATATGAGAAAGATATATGCAATTATTACGCAACAAAGAAAAACACGTTGAAAAACTCGAAATATGCCGTTGCTGACAGGCGGAATTGAAATATAAAAGGCGTTTTTATTGGTTCCTACATAATTCCGTGTGTGTTCATACGGAGTTTTGATGCCTCCAGTGAGAAACTGCGATGTCAACGGTCATGAGAATGAAAGAAAATACATTAAAATTCAGAGGGTGGGTCCAAACCTTTGGCTGCTGGTGCACAGCAACCCTCTGTCAGATCAGATGGCCTCGCACAGTGACAGCGCACCTGGGAAAGTCATCGGCTGAGAGGCCCATTTGAACACCGCAGTGTGAACAGCGTATTTAGCCCTCTGTTTGCAGCCTGCTGCTAAACCGATGCTCTGCCTTGACCTTCTGTTTGTCTGATTTTTTTTGGGGGGGTAATCAGCGCCGGGCTGGCACATTTTTGTGTGAAAAGTGGAGCAGCGACAGAAGTTTAAAGGGTGACAGGGGGCGAGAGAGAGAGAGAGAGAGAGAGAGAGAGAGAGAGAGACGCTGGTGGTCGGAGGAGGTGGATCAGGTTTCCGTGGAGACAGCTGGACTCAGCGGGGGGGGCAGCAGGTGGCGTCACACACACGCATTTCCCAGGAAATCTGCTGCTTTGTTTTTTAATGACTTGAAGGAAATATTGTGATTCTGGAAGGAGTCTTTGTGCCTGACTGACTGACTGACACACTGCCTAACTGACTGACTGACTGACTGAAGATCAGCCCGTAAAAGTTTTGAATCGCGAGTCATTTTTACCTAAAACGCAACATAGCACACATCAATTAAAAAACAACAACAACAACGAGTAAGATGTAAGACGAACAGCTACAACATTATTTTCCCAAATTCTGACGCTGAATTTTAGTATCGGGGGGGGGCGGAAACTGACGGTGGTGGTGTTCACATATCAAAGTTCTGGGTCCAGGCCCGGACTGAGACAGACTCACTAGCTGCGTTTCCATCACCCCTAGAATTGCACAAAACCTAAATATGGCAATAAAAACCTGGTGGTGGAAGCAGCTCAACTTGGAAAAACCTCTCAAACATATCGCAAAAGTGTCACGGAAAACACTTTTGTTGGCATCGACACCTCAGCAGATGTGACGTACGGGGTCACGTGACCAGTTGACTTCAAGTGAAAATGTTCTTTGGCCGCAGGAGGAGATGGAATAATTTCTTCAAAGTAATCAAAGAGAAAAATATAAGAAAAAACATTCTTGACTGGAAACAACATTGAATTACAAGGAATTACAAAGGGAAATGAGGGAGATGGGCCTCCTCACAGTGGGGTCTCGCGGGACCGGATTTCACCAGAATTACGGCTCGTGCGCTTCGCACCATTCAGCGGAAACACCTGCAAATCTCAACTGGACTTTTTCGAAATTTTGAGAAATATCGCTTTTATTTTATTTATTTCATTCTGTCATGGAAACACAGCTACTGTTGTGGTGATATACTTGCTGGAGGAGCCCCGCCACACCCCTCCCCCGCCAGTGGTCTGACACCTGGTACTCACTTGCGAATTTAGCCTGCAGGCCCGACGGCCCGGGTTTGGAGGTCTCGGTCTTGGAGGAGCCCGGCAGGGACAGCTTGGGCTTGGGCAAGTTGACTTTGGGGTTGAAACGCGCCGCCCACTCAAACTTGGACGAGCCGCCGCCGCCGGCCGCCTTGGCCTGCTCCTTGTCGCGGGTGCTGCGGCGTGGGGAGGGGCTGGAGGCGGAGCGGGAGCGCCGCGCCTTGGTCTGGTCCTTGCCCTGCTTGACTCTGGCGCCCTGCGTGGCGCCGCTGCTGCTGGTGCTGCTGCTGCTGCTGCTGTTGGCGACGGCGGGCGCGGTGGTGGTGGCGGTGCCGCCGGCGGTGGAGGAGGCGGAGGAGGTGGACGAGGTGGAGGTGGAGGAGGAGTCCGTCACGTTGCTACACCCAGCTTTGGCTGAGGCGGCCGACTTGGACGCCAGCTTGGTGGGTTTGGCGGTGCGGCTGTGCAGGGACCCCGCGGCGATGCTCAGGTCGGGGGGAGGCTCCGCCTTCTTCCGTCTCTGGACCGGCGGGGCCCCGGAGGCCTTGCTCTTCTTGCTCTGGCCGCGGCCTCGGCCGGACGCTGCTGCGGGCGCCTCCGCCGCCGCGGGCGACCTCTTCCTGGACTTGGCCGGCCCCTTCCGGCTGTCGGAGGCGTCTCGGCCCGGTGGGGGGGGTAGGGACTTGGGCTTCTTGGGCGGGCTGGGCCCAAAGCTGCTGATCTGGTCGGGCGCGTCGCTCCTCTTCAGGCCCCGGGTGGCGGCTGCGTCGCTGCTCTTGGACGGGTGGCCGGCTCGCTCCTGCTCCGACGTCCCCGCTGCCTCGGCCTCGTCGTGCAGCACAAAGGATGCCACGGAGAGCGAGAGGGCGCTTCTGGAGGGCGGGGGTGAGGGTGGGGGGCGCAGAGAGCAGGCACACGTTAGCACGACACCGACGGACCGACCGCTGCGCGATGTCATCGTTCTGAGAGATGGCGTGCGTACCTTTTGGAGCTGTGGCCTCGGGACTGGCCAGCAGCTTTGGGAGCCTTGGAATTGGGTCTTTGACTGTCAGGAGGGGAATTTGCTTTGTGTTTGACCTGCTCTGACTGCAACCTGCAAGGCCGGACATTAAAGAGTCATTCCGGCAGTCCCCAACATCATTCTTTCATTCAGGTTCCAGCCTGTATGTACGTACGTACACTACCAGTCCAAAGTCTGGACACGCCGTCTCATGCAAGTTCTTTTTTTTTTTTTTTTTTTTTTTTTATTTACAAATTCCTAAACTCCAGGTAGATACTGAGGACATGAAATATAAGAGCAAGATATATATGTAATTATAGAGCAAAGAAACACTCGAAATATGCCATTTATGAAAAGTGGCTATTTTGAAGAATTGAAATATTAAACCAGTTTGAGTTATTATGTGAAAGTAGCAGCACTAGGGAGAAAAGGGGGAGTTATATATATGAGCCGCCACTGTCTCCAAACACTTCGGAACAGTCGCTCGGGCGTCGACGCCGTCAATGTCGCTCAAAATTGAAAGTGTATCGCTGCCGGCCAGTAGGAAAAAAGAACAAAAACAAAAAAAACCCTGCATGGATTTCTGGCAGCAAATAATAATTTTACATTGTATTGTTAAATAATAACTACCATTGAGAGATATCATTCAGTGGGTGGTGAAGAAAAATCATTGCCACCACCCATTCGCTCGACTCCTTCACGCAGCAACCTGGTGCATTCTGGGATATATCGCCCGGCGAGTGCCTATCCCGCCGGGGTGTGCACTCCTGTTCACAATCATAATGCATTGTGGGATACATGGAGTGAGTGCCGACTACAGGGTGGATCCCGGCGACGTTTGCCCAGCGGGCGGTGGGGGTTTCCGGACGCGGTGCTCGCAATACTCAGGGTGAAGGAACGGGAAAATAAAACGAAACAAAAAAAAAACAGATGGAATGAGACTTTAATTACGAGCCTGACTTAAAGCCAACTTCCGTCTTTGATCAAGCGGCAGGTCTCTGCGGAGCCACGGCCGCCACAAAACCTTCCACAAAGTTCACCCAAAAAAACCCCAAATAAACAAACAAAAAAACAACGACAGCGTCGGGCAGTGGGCGGGGCCTGCGCGGTCAACTCACCTTCCTGCGACGGTGTGGTCTTGTGGCTGGGCCGCGGCAGTGTTCCTCTGTGAACGGCGCAGTGACCCCCCTGGATTGGAATTAGGCCGGTTGGACATTGGCACCTCTCTCCTGAAGGGACATACCCTTTCTAGACACTACCATTCACTGGGGTGGGGGTGTGGGGGGTGGAGAGGTTAGAGAGAGAGAGAGAGGGAGGGGGAGAGCTTAGCAGTCTGACCGCAACACACACACACACACACACACAAAACTGCTATAAGGCAAAACAACCTCTGGGACCCTGAATGAAAAAACAAAAACAAAACAGCTCTCTTCTGATGAATAATAACTGAAGGCAGATTTCAATTAAGCTGCTGGATTTTCATAGCATCTCTAGGAAGTCGAGTAAAAAAAACAAAAAAAAACCCAAACAAAAAACAAAAAAACAAACAAAAAAAAAACATGGTGGTCTATTTGCCGCAATCAGACTTAGACAGCACAGCACTGCAAGGCCTCCAAGTCTTGTTTCCACATTAAACGTGCACACAACTCCGGTAACACATCAACTCACTCATGATGCCGACAGACAGACAGACAGACCCTGAGACACCGGCAGATACAAACTGGCTGTGACGAGCAATCCAACACGGTAACCAACCACCAATCAGCTCAACAAGGAAGAAAAAAAAACAAACAAGCAATATGATCTCCGCTCTAGATCTCACGAGCCCACCGGTGGCCCCACCGGTGCAGATTGTGACCTGGTCGTCCTGGGTGGGTAGGGGGGGCATCCTATCATCGTACTCACCTGTTTTTTCCCCCTGAACAACAGAGATCGTTGTTGAGGAAAGTTGTGTAAGAGTGTGGTGTAAATGCTAAAGAGCGGCGTCTTTTATGTATTATGAAATTAAAGAGACATTAAAGTCCTGGTGGGCCAATCACAGCAGCCCATTGATAACAAAGCGACTGAACGCACACAAACATACAGGCGCTCGCTCGCTCGCTCGCTCGCACACGCACGCACGCACGCACACACACAGCAGGATAGCGTGATCAACTGTGACCCCTCGGCTGATGACTAAATACGTCACAGTGTCGGGCCGTTCCGGGGCCGGTGGTGGGGCCTAAAACACTGACAGCGCACCGACTCTTTGTTTACCGGGTCCCGGCGGGGCGGCTGTGGCCGGTGCCGTCCGCCATGCCACTCCCCGGGGCCGGACTCCCTCGAGCTGGCCGCGGGCTCACACGGCCACAGAGGCCCGAGCACAGACGCCGCTCGCTCTTCATTTTGTTGCCGTCGGTTTCAGCGAGGCCTAAACTTCTGACGTAGTTTCCCTGCCGTCCCAGACTGCTAGCGCGTTTAGCCGCGCTAGCTCCTCGGTGACAGTGTAGGTAGCTGCGCTATATCCGCGTCGACACACAAACACAAAATCACATTGAGCGAAGCCACAAGAGTGCTAGGTGGCCGCTGGTATGTCACACGGCCCAGCCGAATAGCAGACAGGGGTTCGGCGAGGCTCGGTGGAAATGCGTAGTTGTCGTACCGGTGTGTCAACCGCGACTGAACGCAGCAGAGCCTCACTCAATCCGAGCCGCTTCCTTGTTTGTGGTCCGCTCTGATGGGAAGCGGTCACGGTCCTAACGGTTCTGCGGAAATCAGACCGTTCAACGACTTGTAGGAGGGGGGGGAAGCCCCGCTTAGCCAAACATCTTAGCTGGTGGAAGTGTCGGCCGAGTGCGAAAGCCGTACATGTCACCGTGGCTACGCAGGCTACCTACCCGTCAAAGCAACCGTGGGCTAAGTTGATATCGACACAGCCGTGACACACGGCTCCGTGTCTGGCTGGCTGGCTGGCTGACGATCAACTTTAAAGAAACAATACACGTCACTCACTCAACTTAGCTCGCCGTCCAACACCGTCGGTGGTGCTGCTCCAAATCAATATTAATAAACGTTCGCACTGTCGGCTAGCCAGATGACTTGCTGTTCCTCTCTGGTAGAGACGAGACCATTCTGAGCGACAGCCAACGCGAATATTAAGGACAGTCCCTGAGCTAACCACCGCTAGCTCTCTCAGAATCGCTCGTGTTTTCGAATCTGACTCGGGGCCTTTGTTCAGTTTAGTTCAGTTCTTTTCAGTCATAACGATACGTGTACATATACAACTAAATGGATAACAAAGGATACAGCGACAACAAAATTATATTTACATTGCCAGTCTTCTCACCACATCCACTGGCTAGCCTTGAAAAAGCTAACGTTAACCTGACAGAAAAAAAAACCGCACCGCTGTTGAAGAAATGTCACATCGACAAAGTGCGCGTCACACCTTCGGGATGCATTTAAATTGTGTTCATAAAAAGCACAATAATAACTTTAGCATAGTGAGCCACAACGGCTAAACATTAGCGGGCTAACGGTAGCTTAGCACAAACAGGCTGTTTCTCTCCATGTCGTTCACTCGCCAACGACACCGACACTCACAAAACAAACACTCGGCCGTGAGCTGAACACCTAAACACACCACCGTTGCCGTAGTCGTACCTCAAATATCAAGGTTCGTGTGGCGGCGGTGAAGCACTGACCTTATCGGTGCTGAATTCGCTGCTCCGAGGAGGCAGTCGCGCAACTGACGCTGAGAATGAAGAGTCAAATAAAACACACAAGAGAGCGTACGGCTATTACCAGCTAACCTTGGCATGCAGGCTAATTAATATGAGCTACTAGCCGTGTTGTCGCTCGGCTAAGGCTGTGCCAGCTCACCACAGTAGTGGCAGCTAATGGGATTTATTAGGTAAAACAGTCTGCTTTACAAACTCGCGGATTCAATTGGCTGGGGGTTAATTTTTTGTGTCCGAGTTTGACTCAAAATAAATTCACAAGTTGTCCGGCTAGCTGTTAGCATGTGAGCTAGCTAGCGAGAGAGAGAGAGAGAGAGAGAGAGAGAGAGTGAGTGAGTGAGTGAGAGAGAGAGAGAGAAAATGGGAGAAAAAAAAGAAATGGCCTCTGATACCTTTTAGACACAAAAAAACAGGAAAGCAGGAACGGGATTCGAGAGATTTTCGCCGAGACTGACTCATAACTCCCCCGATGTATTTCGATATCAAACAGCCTCGAAGGTGAGCTGCGACACTTTTGGCCGCGATGTCATCATCGTAAAAGAAAAGACCACCTCTTGTGTAATGTTGTTACCTATTTGTTCCAGTGTTGTAGTTGTAACAGACTGTGCATCAGCAGCTCCCCTTTTCTCCCTAGTGCTGCTACTTTCACATCAGCTGAATGCTCACTAGGGCAGCAGCGCCTGTGTGTACATCCGCGCGATTCATCCGCGTCGGCGGTGGTGGGGGTGAGAAGGGAGGGAGGGAGGGATGGACTACTTGTTTGTGATTCTCGGTTTTTTTCCTCCTCTTTTTTTTTCTTTTTTTTTTTCACGTCGTCGAGCCTGAAAATCCGGATGCGGAACGCAACGCTGCGCAAACGCACGCACCGGACACGCGGCAATCACGCGCAGTGATCTCAGTCCTGCACTGTGAAAGAGTGTGAAAAAGTAGCTCGTCACTGATCCAAAGTATCGCTCCGCTCGCGCCGCGACGGCACGCAGCCGGAAATGAACGTCTTGCACTTTAGTTTTGACTGGGGTTGTGTGTGTGTCTGTGGTTTTGTTTTTTTTTATTATTATTATTTTAACCCAGTTTACTGCGACACGAGATGTGAGAGACTCGGCTCGAACTCGGGCAACTGTAGATACTCCGCTCGGCAGTTCTCGGCTGTTGCCATGACGACGGCGTTGCGTCCAAGATGGCTGCCAGGCCAGGGCCGATTGTTTGCTGTGTGTTGTTGCTGGTTCTTATTTTCCTTTTTAAAAAAATAAAAAAATTATTATTGTATACACATGTCTGAGTTTGTTTGTTTTTTTTTAATGTTACGAGGGAGTCAGATTCGCTAACAGCAGCAGGCTTCTATGCTGAAACCTGAGCCAATGTTAAGCTAACCATGCTAAAGCACATTTATATTTGACTCGTGCCTCCGTGAGTCAAAGTAAACGTCGTTTAAAATAATAGGGGACAGATCTCTCTCTCACACGCATACACACAGGTGTGTGTGTATCAAAATATCCAATCCACTTACAGACATCATTTATATATATATATTTTTTTTAAAAAACACACAATCAGAAAGACGATTGCAATAAACACACAATCTCTATTTAACGCCGGTGTGCAGTCACTTGTTGTCAGTTACATCATGTTTTCTATGCTGTACAGAGAACCTTTGATGATAATTATGATATTTACTATTTATTAACTGTTGTTTTTTTGTTGTTTTAGTTTACAATTTACAGCCACTTCAAAAAAACAAACCAACAAAATAAAAAAATGCAGGTGAAAAATCTGCATCATTTCCATACAGGCTTATGATGATTAATTAGACCACTTCTCCCTCTTTCTGATCACAGACATAAATAGCTTTTTTGGCGTCGGCAGAAGGACGAGGGTCAGATTTTTTTCCATTGCATTCAGCAGCACTTTATTTTACATTTTCTAATAATTTCATAACTTCTAAGGTTTTCAAATATTACTATTTAGATGTCACAGAGGTATGTGCGAGCCCCCTTTAGTCGAAAGTCTTTTCAAAGTTTCAACGATCCTTCGTTCGTTCGTCGTGACGTCATCACCACAGGAGCTCCATTGTTATTATTATTCTTCTTCTCATATTGTTGGGCGTGAAACTGCTTGGCTGTGTTTCGAGGGGCGTGGGGGGGGAGTGAGACATTGTCAGACAGGACAGTGAGACAGCAGAGAGAGAGAGAGAGACACACACACACACACACGCACACACACGCACGCACACACATTGAGTGAGTGAAACAGAAAGTCACGGGGGTACCACGGCGTCTTCAGGAACTCGTCCACACGATAAACTGCTCAAAAACAAAACCCTGCCCCACTTCCTGTTTACATTTTTTTTTTTTTTTGCCAGTGCAGGAGAGCGCCAGCCACAGGGCGCCCCCTGGCTGGCGGTCCTTCAATCACGGATGAAATGCACTTTTTCTGTGCGGTGCTCGCGACTACAGCCGGCAGAGGGCGCAGCAGGGCAACGGAGCCTGACACCCAGACGCTGAGTGTGTTTGTGTGTGCGCGGGGGGGGGGGCGACGAACATGCACGTGGGCGTCGTCGTCATCGCCGTGCGCAAAACAAGCGCGACGCTGCTGTCCCGGATTAGAGAGAGAACGACACGCATGCACTGTGGATTAAAGCGCGTGCCAGTCTGCATCTCTCTCTCTCTCTCTCTCTCTCTCTCTCTCTCTCACACACACACACACACAGTTTCCCGGTCATCTAATCCCAGTGAGTCCAGTCAGTCAGGGGTCTGCAGCAGCAACAGCAGCAGCAGCTGCAGGCCCGCAAGCAGCTGCAGCCGAACGTGCTGGAGCTGGAGCTGCATCCTGCTGCGTAACGCTGTTGCGCGCACACACACACACACACACACACACACACACACACACGGCTGCCTATTATTAGCCCTGTGAACACTGGACACCGCCTCTCCGTCTGGGAGGAAACTCATTACGTAACAATGAAGGTTCTGTCTCCCAGAGACACTTCCTGAACGCGGCGGCCGCGGCGGCAGCAAGAAGAAGAAGAAGAAGAAGAAGAAGAAGAAGAAGAAGAAGAAGGCCCTAAAGTGAAAGCAGGAGACGCTGCTCTGAGTGCAGCAGCAGCAGCACCTCCTCCTCCTCCTCCTCCTTCTTTGTGGGTCAGTGATGCAGCCGGCGTGGTGACGCAGTTGCCTCAGTGAGGGCAACGGGGTCGCAGGAACCGCCGTCCACGTCCAGAACTGCAGCGGAGGAGGAGGAGGAGGAGGAAGAGGAGGAAGAGGTGATGATGATGGTCGCAGGCCTGGTCTGAGCCTGCCTCCAGCACCAGGCAGCGGAGGAGCAGCGTGGTGGTGGTGGTGCCCGTCGACAGGCCCCAGCGGAACCCAGCGACTGTCTGCAGCAGCGGCAGCAGCAGCGGCAGCAGCAGCGGCAGCAGCGGCAGCAGCAGCGGCAGCGGCACTTGGTAGGCAACGCTGAGTGAGCTAGCTGGCTAGCCAGCTAGCATGAGTGTTTGTGCGGTCTGGTGTGTGTCCTTGTGAGTGCAGCGAGTGGTGAGGACGAGGCCTGCTCAGCTCCGCCCACTCTGCCTCCTGGGTCAGCTGATCAGAGGCCGCAGGGCCGTTTCAGGGCGCCGCGTTCCGCAACCTCCCTCCCTCATCAAAGTGTGCGGTGGAAACTTTTTCCGTTGCTTTTCTTTTGTCTTTTTAAGGAGAAGGTCGATGCCGTTTGAAATCCCTCCCTCTGCTTGTTGGTTGGGCCTCGAGGTCGTTGATCATCGCGGTCATTGGCCGACTGAAACCTGCGCTTTTTGGTTTAAAACAAGAAGGAAAAAAAACAAAACTTTTCATCTACATTCAGCACCAAAGCCTTTGGACCACCGGGGGGTTCTGTCAGACTTTAGTTGCCAGTCAATAAACATCCCTGCTAAGGCCTCATCAGCTGCATTTCCGTGACAGTTTTTCGCAAAATAAAAGCGATATTTCTCGAACTTTGACAAAGCAGGTGTTTCCATGAGATGGTGTGAAGCTCTTGCGTCGTGATTCTCATCAAATCTCATCCCACGAGACTCCACTTTGAGGAGGATGGAGGTACAAAACATTTTGCATTTTCACTTGAAGTCAACTGGTCACGTGACCCCGTACGTCAAGTCCGCTGACGTGTAAATGCGAAAAAAGTGTTTCCGTGACACTTTTGCGATATGCCTCCGCATGGATACGTGTGAAAAACCACCTCATGAGAGCATCAACGCCTGTTAGTCACATTTGAGAGGTTTTTTCCAAGTTTAGGCGTTTCCATGACCAAGTTTTTAATTGCCATATTTAGGTTTTGGGCAATTCTAGGGGTCATGGAGACACAGCTACTGAGCCGCTTCTAGATTCAGAAGGAGCAGAAGACCCTCAAGTCCCGCCCACCACCACCGCCACCTTGACTTCCTGTCACTGGCAGCGAATGCAGAAAAGAGGTGGAGACTGTTTGTGGTTTTCCAGACATACACAAGAACGTAGCAGATTTTTAGCAGATCCATGAGTGTAAAGACTTTTTATTATTATTACTGTCTGTGGTGTTAAGCCATGCTGGAGTTCGGTGCTCAGTCAGTCAGTCAGTCAGTCAGTCAGTCAGTCAGTCAGTCAGTCAGCGTAAAGGAAGTCAGCGCGGTGAACTTCCTCTAAAAAAAAAAAAAAAAAACCCACAGAGGAAGACCAAGAAGGAGGATTAAAGGGCACAGTGAACACGCCCTTATGCTGACGGTATCACCACAGCAGTAAGTCACCACCGTGAGGCGCTGCCGTGCTCCCACAGAGGAAGGAAGCCTCGGTCGGAGGCGTCCTCTGATTGGGCCACCGGGGGCCGTTTTGAAATGTGACAGAGTGAGTTTCCGGCCAATCGGGGTGACTTGAGAGCCTTTGTGACGACTCTTCCTGTTTCCTCCTCCGCCCCGACAGATGGACGGACGGACGGACGAAAGGACGGACAGACAGACGGACGTGTGAGATCACGCATCTTGATGAGAGGACTTGTCACCGTCACGGCGTCTTTGGCCACGGCGTTGTTGCTGTTGTTGTTGTTGTTGTTGTGTGGTTGTGTGGCTTTAAGAGTCTCTCCCGAGCTGCTGCCAGTGCATGGAGACCACCTGCAGCGGTCATGTGACCTCGGGGGAGGGTGTTTCCATCATGGTCACCCCACCTTCCCCACTTCACCTCCCCGCTGATGCTGCCGCCTTCTGAATCCATCGGATTCAGCGCCTCCCCACAGACAGGAGGATCTGTCCTGCAACTGCTGCGTTGCTGCCGAGGGAGGGGGGGGGTGGAGGATGGGGGATGGGGGGGACTAGAGGGGGAAGGAGGGAGAGAGAGGAGGGAGGAGGTGTTACCTCGCTAACCACAGTCACTGTCGTCCGCTGCTGCTGCTGCTGCTGCTGCAACATAGCAAGCTGCACAAGCAAGGGAGCGACACACACACACACGCACCTACGCTATCACACATATGCGCGCGCACATACACACACGTTTCTCCGTTGGTCAACATGGCCGCAGCGAGGAC
Organism: Thamnaconus septentrionalis; assembly: GCA_009823395.1. Taxonomy (NCBI): domain Eukaryota; kingdom Metazoa; phylum Chordata; class Actinopteri; order Tetraodontiformes; family Monacanthidae; genus Thamnaconus; species Thamnaconus septentrionalis. The sequence continues at coordinate 2,887,871 of CM020510.1, read as the reverse complement.
GGAGTGGATTTTTTTTTTAAATAATAATAAAATGAAAAAAACCCTCCCCCTCGGCAGCAGCGGCGCTCTCTGGTCGCAGCATCCAGTGCAGAGCTTGAGCTGCTGCTGCTGCTGCTGCTGCTGCTGCTGCTGCTGCCACTGCTGCTGCTGCAGCTCCAGCGCCTTGCTCTCAGACATGCTTAATAAAAGTTGCCATTTCCTGCTCGGCGGCTCGACAGCAGCAAAACGCCCCGGTCGGTCACCCAGCGAGTAGCAAGCACGCAGACTGGGCGAGGAGCTAGGGAAGCTGCAGTGGAGGAGCTGCAGTGGAGGAGCTGCAGTGGAGGCTAGCGAGTTCTTCCTGCAGCAGCGGCGGCAGGACGGCAGCAGGGACGCAGTCGAGCTGCTCGGGAAAGCCGGGGCTGCGAGGAGACGTGGAGGCAGGAGGAAGAGGATGAGGAGGATGAGGAGGATAATGGTGGAGCCCGAGTGAGCGACAGGCTGAGAGGAAGGGAGGAGGAGCAGGAGGAGGAGGAGCAGGAGGAGCAGGAGGAGGTGGAAGAGGAAGAGGAGGAGGAGGAGAGACGTCACCGCTAGTGACAACATCAGCCGTTGAGCCGATGCCGCCGGCCAGCGGGATATAAAAAAAGGAAAGAAAAAAATACTAGTTAGTTTCGCCGCACCCCCCCCCTCCCCCCACACACACACCCAAAAAAAACAAAAAAAACACTTTTGCATGTATAGTTGCGTGCAAGCCGAGAGCTGTGTAGCAGCGGGACACTGCAATGCACAGCACCGCTTCCTGTTTGCTGGCCGCGGCTGCACTTTCTGATTGACTTAAGGTACGTTTTGCATGGCTTCACCTCCATTTATCATCATCATTAGTATCATTATTACTGTCATTACTATGTGTTGTCTTGGGGGGCTTTTTTTTTGCGTTGTTTTTTGTTGTGGAAGTACAGTTTCCAGGTTGCGCGAAAAAAGTGTCTCTGCTTTGACTCCTCACTCGCTGTTTTGTCGTGACGTCTCTCTCCAGTTTGAGCGAGGTTTTTTTTTTTTTTTGACTCGTTGGCAGACACATAAATGAAAAGTACAAACTGTTAGTCGGCCCTTTGAAGGTTAGCCGGGGCTGTGGGGTGTGGCAAAGCAAAGGCGAACGAGCAGCCTTTGACTGATCTTCTTCTCTTACTGCACAGCGTGCGGCCGCCATCAAAAAACAAAAAAAAAAACCACAACAACCGGTGCAGAGTGACGGAAGCGAACAAAAAAAAAGCGAGCAAAATTTGACATGTTCTTTCTTTTCGTGTGCGAAAAAACACAACAAAGCAAACGGCAAGAGACGCTGGTGGTGACTCATCACACCCGTCATCCGTCTGGAACATGAAGAAGGTCGGTCGCGACTGCGGGGTAACGGAAGCGCGAACAAAAAAACAAACGTTGAGGAAAGTCCAGCAGTCCTGGTCGGCTGCTGCCCCCCACCACCCACCCGCCGCTAGCCGCACAGCTAACGCTCTCACCTTCCCATCCTGCTGAATCCCAAATAAGTGCTGCGCCATCGCATGTTGCCATGACAACAACAGGGCCTGTCTGAGGGAGAAGCTGGAGGCTGCCGGTGCTTTCCACAGCGCCGGCCATGTTGTGTGTTTGTTTTGTCGGAGCAGGAAATCAGAGGTGTTTTAGCACGACAAAAACACCTAACTGGACCCCCCTGATGGCAACAATTTTTTTTTTTTTTTTTTTTACAGCTTTATCGTGCCACCGGAAGGGGAGGTGTGTGTGGGGACTGATAGATTCATTAAAGAAAAAAATGTTCTGTATTTTCAATTCTGTTTTTTTTTTTTTTTTAAAGTTTGAACTGCACGGTTTTGCCGACGGTAAAAAAACAAAAAACAATATTCTGAATGATTAAAGCTTCCAGAGTCGATTCCTGACAAACCACTGGAGGCGCGTCAAGAGTTGGAGGAGGTGAACGAGGCCAGAAAAAAATATAATCGTAAGAAAGCACAAGTGACGCTTTTATGGATGTTCAAGCAGAACGTCGCTGCACGGCAGCTGCACGCAGGTCAAACGTCTAATGTTGGGAAAGGAAACGGAAGACTTGTCTCACTGCTGGCCCGAGAAAATAGCTGCACAAAAGCTAAACCACAGTTGAGCACAGAATGAGTCATAAGTGATGAGTCATTTAAAAACTCGAATCGACTCGGGACAGGTCATGGGACATTGTCCCGGCTGGAGGTCAAGGAGAGTTTTCATGCGGTCCAGCTTCCTTCCACCGAGTGATGACTTTGACGCCTGAACTGTTCCCTGAAATCCTTCGCTCCTCCCTGGCAAACTATTTCATTCAGCGCTCGATAAAAACGAGGGAGATTTTGAGGGCCCGAGTCATGTGGGGCCTGCTGATCAGACAGCAGACAGACAGATTGTCTGCAGTGGGGCTCATCCACAGGGCAATTAGTGCCATCTAGTGTCAACACACCAGCACAACCCAGAACGCTCTAAACAGGTTTGATTTTTCAGGGCCTGATGCAGCTAAGTTTCCTAAGTCTTTCTTTCTTTGTCTTTCTGGGCAGATGACCGTGGTGTCACCGGGCACTCAGAACCTGATGGACGGCTCACACCCTCACACCGTGCTGAGCAAACTCAACGAGCAGCGCTCGCAGGGACTCTTCTGCGACGTCACCATCGTGGTGGAGGATGTGAAGTTCCGGGCGCACAAGAACGTCCTGGCGGCCTGCAGCGGCTACTTCAGGAGCGCCCTGACCACTGCCGAGACGTGGAGCTCCAGTCAAGTGCTGGAGCTGATGGACTTGAAGTCTGAGGTGTTTGCCAGCATCCTCAACCTCATCTACTGCTCCAGTGTCTCCTCGGCGGCAGGGGCGGAGGACACAGGCAGGCTGGTAGCGGCTGGGAAAAGGCTCGGAATTCCTTTTTTGGAGAAGCTCGCCGAGCGGGAAGGCCAGGACGAGTGTGTCCAATCCGTAGAACTGAGCGCGGTTTCTATATCTGAAAAAAGAACAAAGAAGGAATCCTGCAGATATGAAATAGAGAGCACCAAGGGGCCGCGCATCACAAATGCCTTCTCCATCACTGATGTGTGTCCTGGGAGCAATCCCTTCAATCCTCTGGTTCCAACCAGGGAGGAGAGGCAGACGTCTACGGATGTCGAGAGGGAGCTCCCGTTGTGTTGCCCAGTGGCCTCAAGCCCTAGTGGAAGCAGCGAGACCACCCACGCCCTCTCGGAGCACTCGTACGCCGTGTGCAAATCTACTCAGGGAGAGGAGGACGGTGGTGCTCCGCCGGACAGCAGGCCGCTGATGTCACAGTCAAAGCAGCTCATGTACAGGAACTCAGGACCCCTAAAGAAGCGCCACAGGTTGGGAAGCATGCTCTGCCGAAGCATCCTTCCCAAACCAGTTCAACCTCAAGAAGATGCACCAAATGCGGGAGCTACTGGTCGCGACTCTCCGGCCCCTGCCGTCCCCACCGCCATAAAACCGCCTCCACTTTTTCTTGAAGCAGAAGCGGAGAGAACGACTGGAGCAGGGCTACCGACGGGCAGTGACAACCTCCAGATGGCCTTGGGCCCTCCCTCTGTCACCACACACCGAGGACAGCATTCCAGTCTTTGGATGCGAGCGCTGCCCTGAGATTTTTACCAACAACGCACTTCTCACCATCCATTCGGAGATACACAAAAGACGTTTTGTAGGTCATTTGTTTTGCAAGTTCTGCGACAGGAAGTTCATACACCTCAAGCGGCTGCGCAACCACGAGCTCGTATGTCCCAAAGCCGAGAGACGCCCGGCCGGATCGGACGCAAGCGACACGTCACAGAAAGAGGTGGACCAACACTCAGACGGCACACCGGAAGTGGAGGACATCGTATCTGAGCCCGCTGATCTGTCCACTCCAGAGACTCTGTCTGTAGGCCAATCAGGAGGACTGCAGCAGGGTGAGAGGGCTATCAGGCCAGGAGGCGGCAGCGGCCAGAGGAGGTACAACTGCAGTGTGTGTAAACGGGTCTATGTCACCTTGTCCAGCCTGAAGCGCCACGAGAACGTTCACTCCTGGCAGAGAGCGTATCCCTGTCACTACTGTAATAAGGTGTTTGCCTTGGCCGAGTATCGCACTAAGCATGAAATCTGGCACACTGGTGAGCGGCGCTACCAGTGCATCTTCTGCCTAGAGACCTTCATGACATATTACATCCTCAAGAACCATCAGAAGTCCTTCCACGGCATCGATCCCGGTTTAGCTGTGAAGAAGAAATCTGCCAATGGCGGTCTGAAAGCCAGTGTTTATCCAATCAAACTCTACAGGCTGCTGCCGATGAAATTTAGGAAGAAACATTACAAGACGTACAGCAGGACGTACTCGTCCACCGCTGAAGGAGGTGACCCGGATTCACTGGAAAGCAACTCTCTCATACCTCCCTTTGAAGAACATGGTCCAGTGAGCGGCCCCGACGCACCGATTTCTCTTCTTCCAACATTCATGGCAACGACAAAAAGTGTGGCACCTATCATGCCTCTCATCAGCTTTGACAAACCGTGCCACCAGGATGCTGTGACAGACACTCAGACAAACACCAGGGGCCAGAGTAGAGCTGAAGGTTCACTTTTCGGCAACAGCAACAATGCGTGCACTTTGCAGCCAGACTCTGAGGCTCTGGATGAGCCGGCGCTGCTCGGGAACTCTGCTGCTGCACACAGCAGTCAGAGTGTATCCTTCCTAAACTCCTTGGATTCATTCAAAAAACTGGGGGAGCTGTCAGCCTCCGCAAAGAAGGTGGAGGAAATGACGAGGGAGATGCTTCAGGCGGGCAGCGAGAGTCTGGCCCGTGAAAAAATGGTAGGGCCAAAGACAGAGACGTACATCGCCAAACCTGTCTGCCCGGGTCCGTCTGTGGACGGCGTCACCATGCCCCTGTGCCAGATCACCGTGAAAATTGGAAACGAGGCCATTATCCGTCGGCAAATCAAAGGCTCGAAGCTCTTCCCCAGAAGGAAAAGGTGGCTGAAAGATGTGAGCGACGAGGAGAGTCCCACGAGAGAAACCTCAGAGAGCCCAAGACTGCGCCTCAGGTCAGAGGTCACTGGACACTCTAGAGAACCAGAGGCAGGCGAAGACCCCAACGACTGTGACACGGCTGACATGCTTTGGCGTCCGTACTACTCTTACAAAGCAAAGAAGAAGAGGAAAAAAATGAGGTTCAAACACAGGAAACCATTATTTGGCCACTATCCCGAAACTGACAAGTGCAGCAAACTAACAGAGGAGAGGGGCCCGGGTGTGGGCGGAGAGGCGAAACGTAGCGTCAGCCAAACCTTCGGCCCAAGGGCAACCTACATCTGCAGCATCTGTGACAGCCACTTCATCACAGAGACTGGTCTGAGAGCCCATGTCATTGGCTCCCACCCATGTTTCTGCCGGACGTGTGGTAAGCAAGGACCTCCTGGAGAGGCGCCCGCCAGTGGGGACTACGTCTGCAGTAACTGCATGGAGAACGGCTCCTGCTTCGATAACAGCCCACGTAGTCCCAACCTGGAGAAGAAGTACCGCTGCTCCTTCTGTCCTCAGCGTTTTCTCTACCTCGCCACCAAGAGAAGCCACGAGAAAAAGCACGGGGAGAACGGCGAAGAGAGCAGGTGCGACACCTACCAGCCATGTCCCAAGTACTCTGCACACCTGAGTGAAGATGGCATGCGAGAGCTGATCCAATCTGAGGACGGCAGCAGTCAGGGCTGCCCCGACATCAAGAGCGAGTCGGTGGAAGACAAGAGACTTTTCTCCGTCGATAAAATACAGCCCAAAGTTGAGGACGTGATGGAATTCATGCCTTCGTACCAGAAGACGTCATACCCGGACTTCCAGAGTCTGTCATCGCCCCCAGCGGAGCCTGGGCAGAGACACAAAATGACCAAGAAGAGGACCAGCCATCCTGTGTACCTCCATCCAAAAAAGCAGGGCTGGAAAGGGGACAACGGCAACAAGGACAATTCGGTTCAACCAAGAAAAGAAAGCAGCACTGACCACGACAGGCCCTGCAAGCTGCTATGGCGAAGTAACTCTTCCTTACATCACCCACAGAAGTGGTTCTGCAAAGAGGAGCCGTATTTCTAAACATCACCAGGATGGGGAAGCAGAAAAACAAAGCTGAAGCCGGTCTTCACTCCAATGATTCTGTGCAAGAAAACTGCAATGACGTCCTCACAGCTGAGCTTCATGAGACATTGTCAACTGCTGCCACTGAACGGTTAACTGTTATCGGTCTATTATTGGTAATGGCCACAGTTTCCTCCTTCATAAGCTTTACAAGAGAGTGACGATTTTTTTTATTTTCAAACTTTACAGGAGAACTTTTTGTGAAACACGAGACCTTTACATTTGACTTTTCGTTGTCACTTTTTGTCTGCACATGCACAGCAGACCCCATGACAGAAAAAAAAATGTGAGAGAGACTGGGTGTTAAGCAACATTAAAGTTGTTTCCTTACAGAATTAACAATATTAATTTTCTAGTGGTCACGCTTTTAAATCTTTAATTGTGTTGGTTGCACTGCACAGCAATAAAGTTATTTCCTGGTAGATTTAGAAAAAAAAAAATTGATGATTTGGTTACCATTTTAAAAAAAACTCTTGCTATGTTTCTGGTTGATTAATACCTGGCACCTGTGACATTTAATGTTAATACTATTGTGTCTTTATGTATAAAACATGGAAAAAGTGACTCAATAAATGTTAATATTCTAACACTTCCTGTCCTATTTCAGTCTGCAGACAGAAGCTCTTGCCCCACCTCCTGCTGGCTATCACCTCCCCCAGTATCTTCAGTATTAGTGGTCAGGAAAAGGTTGTTTTTATGTTGGTTTTTGACTTGCCCAACCACGGACATTTTGCTAAATATAAAATGCCACACTGTGCTCACCTGCTGCCCCAGATATTTGGGGTTTTAGCAGCCCATCTGTTAAGTGCATTCCCTCAGCCTTGCACACAAGCTGCATCTGTATTTTGACTCAGGCCTCAAGATACAATTTCCAGATGTTTTCTTGAATCTTTTTGGCTGTGTGATGTAGCATGATGGAATGCTTGCGGATGTTTAGGGGTTGCCTAACATTCCGGTTACCCCACAGAGAATATATTTCAACAAATCTGATGTTATCACTGAAATCATACATTAAATGGGAAAATTATTTTTATTTTGCCTCAACAGTTACCCAATACTAGAACTAAACTAAACTAGAACTAACACTATGGACAAATTTACTGCAAAATTTTTGTGTTCATGTTTTAAAATTCTTTTCAATCACACGCAGCTCCACAGAAAGAATCAATTGATACTAAAATCACCAATGTCAACATCAGGAGAGACGGTAGTGTGGCGGACAATTAGTTATTATTAGTATTATTACTATTAGTTATACTTATTATTATTATTATTATTATTATTATTATTATTATTATTATTATTATTATCATCATAATCATCATCTTCATCACCATTATTATTATTATTGTTATTATTATTACTATTATTATTATTATTATTATTATTATTATTATTATTATCATAATCATCATCTTCATCACCATTATTATTATTATTGTTATTATTATTACTATTATTAAGGGGTACCTGAGGGATAAGAAGTTAGATATGATGGACAGTAAGCAGTATTATGTCACATAGTTATCAAGGCAAGAAGATACAAATTACTTGGAATTATAAAAGATCCAATGCCCAGGGCTGAATGAAAAGATAAATGAGACTTAATCATCACTTTGTTGTGAAGATAGCATATGGGTCCACAGTCCAAAAGTTCGAACTGTTGTGAATGAAAAATCTTAACGTTAGTGTGACCTCTCCAATATGCAGAGAGTAAACCCCGAATCTAAACTCTTAATGTTTTATTAACTTATCTGGGGGAAAAAAGATTTTTAAGATTATTGTTAATTTTGAATGCAATAATTGGGCCCCCAGGCAGAGTTCCCACCTGACTTCTACCTACTTGACTTTTTATTGTCTCAGTGTATTGACTATGTTTCTGTATGTATGTTTTTTCTAATATGTTTTTGCAATGATTCTTTATTTTGCTCTATATTTTTTTATTTTAACTTGTGTAGCACTTTGTGAGCCCACTCTGTGAAAAGTGCCATGTGAATAAAATTTGCTTACTTACTTACTTCCTATCTGAGGTGGCGGTAGTTTGCGTTTAGCTTCAAGCCGAAGTTGGAGCCCTAATAGCCGAGATTAGCCTGCTAAGCTACTAGCCACATAAGTCAAAGTATCACTTCTTCGTTGCATAATGAGCGGAAGCGGCGATAACTTCAATCCCCTTTAAGCTCCAACAACGGCGGCGGACCGGGGCGGGAACCGCAGCGTCGACTCGACAACCGTCCAGGAAACTCGGTATTCCTCCCGGAGGTGTCGAGGTGTGGGGTGGGGGAGGCAACGGCGTGTTGCTGGCGTGACGCGGCAGTGGGGCTGGCTCTTCCTCCGCCGCCGTCGCTGCTGCTGCTGCTGCTGCCCGCATTCACAAACGGATATGATCAAGCAGCGCTGCTGAACGCTCCGGAGCGGCGGGCGACACAGTCAGCTCCCAGCCATGGCGGAAGAGGATGACGGCCGGATTCGGGTTTTACAGAGTCTGCGGGGTAAAATATGTAAGTGTGACTTGTACGTATATTGTTCCCCCCCCCACCACCACCCACCCCCTTGTCCTCGTTTCGGGCCGCGGAGGAGGTGGAGAAGGAGGAGGGCAGGAGGCAGAGCCATCGGGGAAAGGCTGCCGGAGGGGCGCGGCGGAGTGTGGAGGCAGAGGCGGACACTCGTCGCTCTTCTGCCCCGGTGCCGACCTAGCATGCTACCGCCGCCTGGACGGCTTCGCCGGGCTTCTTTCTGCCAAAAATATGGCGTCACATGTCTAATCGGGTAGAACCTCTGAGCTTTGTTTGTCTTTTCATCGTTTTGTTTATTTGTTTAATTTTTAAATCTATATATTTTTGGCGGCTTACAAACGCTGGCGCTCACAGGCGTCTGGTGCTGGAAGCTGCCGAGGCGCGCTGGAAGCTAACGCCGCCGCTGGTGCCATGTACCTCGGCTAGTCGCCACCAGCCGGCCGATGTTCCGCTCCGGCGACACTCCACGCCGCAATAAGTGACGTTCTCTCACGGCCGCTTCGCCCAGCTCGATCGCAGTGTTCTCATTCAAACAACCAACACAACCACCACCACCATCCCCATCCCCTCCCCCGCCGAAGGCCAACTTTTAAACGGCCGCATGCGCTCCGCTTTTGCCGCCCTTCTCCTGCCCTCCTGGTTCACCGGGGTGACGTTAATCACCCCGGCCACAAACGGCGGCGGCGACATGGTGATGTATGTGAGGAGCAGTAGCAGCAGCCTGTCAACACACACACACACACACACACACACACACACAGACAGACAGACAGACACTGACAAGGTGTGAAGCCTCCTTCGTCCCCGCCGGTGTCAACGTCACCATCACCTCAGTCATCATACCTCCTGCACAAGGTGAATCCAGCTGTGCTGCTGGATGTAGCACTGATTGTCTCAGCTGTAACTGGCTCTTCATAATCATGGGTCCATGGGGAAAAACACACACATGAAACAAAGAGCACCACCAAGTCAAGGTGCCACCCGAGCCTGTTCCCGCCTCCTTGCAAATCTGTTTCTGAGGTCGTTGATGAGGTGATTTTTTTCTTCTTGAGAATTAATTCTTGGTTGATGATGTAAAATGTGGGTGTTGGTTCTTTGGTCATCTGAAATCTTTGGCGTTTCTTCCCATCGTTCAGCCGCTGGCTTACGTTGCCGCGTCATCCGTCCTGTTCAACCCAAAACCGGTGAACACACAGTTTTTCCCCCCTGCTCCGATAACATTCATAATAATATGGTGTCGTGGGTTCCACATGTTGTCTAAAATGTGCTCATGCCAGAGCGCGACAATAGGTGTTTACACTAGCAGTCAAAAGTTTGGACACACCTCATGCAGGTCTGTTTTTAATCTTTACAACTTTCTACACTGCAGATACTGAAGACATCAAATATATGAGCAAGATATATGCAGTGATGCAGCAAAGAAAATTACCTTAAATAACTCTAAATATACTTTTTATGAAAGGTGGCTGTTTCCTACATAATTCCCCGTGTGTTCATACGTAGTTTTGATGCCTTCAGTGAGAAACTGCAACGTCAATAGTCATGAGAATGAAAGAAAAGACATTCTATTAATAGGGTGTGTCCAAAGTTTTGCTTGGAGGAGGGACTTGGCCAGGGCGGCGCTGCTGCTGGTGGTGGTGGTGTTAGTGGGGTTTGGGGTGGGCGCCTGTGCAAAGGTGCAATGGAAGGACGACGGTTTCACTACTATGAATTAATGAGAAAAGTAAGCAGAACAAAAATAGAGGAAGCGTCATGGCATGTAACTCGCTTTTGCGGCGTTACGAAACTCCATTCTTCCTCGTTCACACTTTGTCCCTTTTGGCGTGGCGTCCTGTTTCTCTGCCACGTCGGCCCTCGCGGCCGGGGGTCGATGCAGGTCTCACCTCCGCCACTCCAGACTGTCCTGCTGTCTGACTCGGTTCCCCACAAGGTGCTCGGTGGCACCAGGTCTCACCTGGTCCCCGGGGGCTTAGGAGCAGCGGGGCTGTTTTTAGCCGCGGCCGCTGCCACGATTAGCTCCTGGCTCTTACGAATAGCCCGGCTTTAAAAAGCTGTTCCCACTCTGGCTCTTCTTAACCAGGTCTCGGCTGAGCCTCGGCTCACCTGCGCCGCCTCCAGCTGAGCCTCGCTGCTGGAGTGCCGTCACTCTCGTCTCCCGTGTCGTGGCGTTGTAGTCAAGACGGCACCGACCGAGACCGAGACGTTAACCAGAGAGGACTGAGACTTTATTCATCAAAGAAAATTACACCACCAGTCAAAAGTTTGGACACTTTTGACTGAATGGTTTTTCTTTCATTTTCATGACTATTTACATTGTGGATTGTCACTAGAAGCATCAAAACTATCAATGAACGCATATGGAATATGTATTAAACAAAGAAGTGTGAAATAACTCAAAACATATTTTATATTTTAAATGTAAAATATATAAACTATAGATGTATTTTCACATAAAATATATATCACATAACATATTTTGCCATTTAACTTTTTTTTTTTTTCTTTTGCCACATGAATCCACATATCTTGGTTGTATGTTTGATGTCTTCGTGATGTATCTGCAGTGTAGAAAGTTGTAAAGATAAAGAAGAAACAGGTGTGTCCAAACTTTGGACTGGTAGTGTATAAAATAAGAAACAGAATTTCAAGTTTGCCTCTAAATGGAACAGCAACATTTATTTTCAGCAAGGTGTCTTTTAATACGTTTCTGAAACATTTTGCTGCTTTGCCAACTTTGCTTCATAAAATTAAAAAAAAAAAAAATGAACTAGGAGTAAGGGGGCAGGGTGTCACTCTGGGTGTCTCAAACAAAGCGTAAGCTGGCAGCAGCTGGATTCCTTTCTGTTATTATCGTGTTACAACAGTCTTGGCTGAGTCTTGAGTGAGTCTGGATCAAAAAACCCCCCAGTCCATCCGGTCTGAGACCCTTAAAAAGAGTCGTTCTGGAGACCAAGACCAGTCTCCAGTACTACAGCACCACCGTGTTATGCTGCGCTGCTCTGATTGGAGCTGTCGGCGGCCGCACGCAGGCCTGCCGCTGCTCATTTTGTGAATCAGCTACCGCCGACCGTCTCTCTGGTTAAGGCCGAGGAAGTCGCTGTTTCATATTTTCTAACCACACCGGTGCCTCGAGTCGGCATCCGGCCCCGCTGGCCCCGACCGAGTCTGTGCATCCTGTTCACATCATCGCAACATCATCTGTTCACAAGCAAAGTGTGTTGTTGTTGTTGCGCCAACGATTGCTATCGCATGTACCCATGTGTGACATGTTGGTTGTTTTTGTTTTTTTAAAGGTCAACCAGAGGAAATTGCTCTAATATGTATTTTTCTTTTTCTTATGACGGCTCTGAAGCTGCAGCAACAGTCAACAGCAGCAGCGTCTGATGCAACAAGTGCATTTTGTTGTGCGTCTGTTACACTTGAGTTATCACACATGCAGGACCTCTCCAGACAGCATCACTGTGCTGCAGTCAAATGGCACTGTTTTTTAACTTGGGAGAGTCACTGTGATATTTCTATTGTGTGTTTTTTATCTTGATAGAATTACTTCAGATACCTGAGTAAACACAGCGACAAAGACAACAAATTGAATCAATATTTTTCATCTTCCCCCAAATGTTAATTATTGTCAGTATGCACATAGCTGTGAATTCAGCTGTCCGTAAGATGTAAATATCTTGTTTTTCTTTTCCGATTATACTTACAAATATTTTCATTTCATTTTTATTTTTTTATTGCCATATTTCTTTAATTAATATAATTCTCGATCTTTTTGCACTACACGGTTTTGCTGCTGTAATTATGCAAATTTCCCCATGTGGGCTCAATAAAGGTCTTCTATTCTATTCTATTCTATTTTTATTCTATAACTTTCCCTCAGTTTCTAGTGATGATGATTATAAATTTAAACGTGGCATCGTCAGCTGTTCCAACTGTGGTTGTTGTTTTTTGTTTTTGTTTGTTTGTTTTTTCAATGCAACTTGAAATAATGAGCCTGTGTGTGTGTGTGTGTGTGTGTGTGTGTGTGTGTGTGTGTGTGTGTGTGTGTGCTGCTGCAGGTGAAGCCAAGAACCTGGGCCCGGTGTCGGGTCCCAACCGACAGAAGGATCTCTGCACCTTCTGCACCATCAGCCTGGACCAGGAGGAGGTGTTCCGCACCAAGGTGTACGACAAGAGCCTCAGGTGAGTGGTGTTCACTCATCCCCCCCCCCCTCCACCTGCCTCCTGGTGGCCGGCGTGCGGTCGGAGGGGCTCTGGTGGTTCTCAGGGAGGAGCAGAACCGCACCCTGGTGGTGGCCCTGCAGTCAAACGTGGGGGGGGGGGGGATAAAAAGACAAGTGATTGTGATATTTCTCTCTTTGATTACTTGTAAAAAAAAAATAAAAAAATTCCGTCTCCTCCTCCGTCCGATCATCACGGGCCATTTTCATTTGAAGTGAACTGGTCATGTGACCCCCTTACGTCCCATCCGCTGACGTGTAAATGCGAAAAAAAAGTGTTTCAATGACACTTTTGCGATATACCTCCATATGGATACGTTCTGAAAAGCATATATATATATATATATACACACACACACACACACACACACACATATACATGGAGGCTTCATCTTCATGGACAAGCAGCAACAAGAGTTTTTCTTGAGTCAGAATGTTGGCCATGCTCGGCGGTGGGCAGCAGGGAAGCCGTCGGTCCGGCCGCCTCTCGGAGGTGTTTCACAACAACACCTCTGCTTTGCTCTCCAGATTTCAGCGCCCTTCAAAAGGCTTTCACAGCCTTCGGAGGAAGTGACGCCTCCCACGCTCTCTCTCTCTCTCTCTCTCTCTCTCTCTCTCTCTCTCTCTCTCTCTCTCTGCACGTCTGTCGCTGTTTTAACCGCGTCCACACTGCTCTTCTCGTACCATCAGCCACTGGACCCCTCCTCCTCCTCCTCCTCCTCCTCGTCCACCTCCTGCTGCGGCTGCTGCTGCCGCTGCTTCTGCTGGTTTGCAGGCCGCATGCCTTCACTGACGGCTGCAAGTTCCAATTCGCCGATTTCAACAAATCAAACGCCCCGCTTTAAAAAGCTGCTGACTTTTGAGACAATTTGTTCTCATTACTTTTATGCCTGGTATTTCCAGGTTGACTGTCAACTGCCCCCCCCACCCCCAACCCCCAGGCTGTGGACCAAACTTTTTTTATTTGTTTTGCATCAACGTCGGCTTCCGCGAGTCAATAATCGTCCGGCGTGAAGGTTTAAAGTGGCTGCAGATTGGTTTTCACGCGATGGTGGTGGGAACTAAAGACAAACTTTAATTTTTAGGTCAGAGTGAAAATCAGCATCGCGCCAACGATCGAAAGCGGCTCCACTTCACGAAGGTGAATCAGAAAAAAAGCAAAAAGCAAAGTGCAACATTTGGAGGAAATCGTGATTTAAATCTGCAGTAGGATGGAAAAAAAAAAAAAAAAAAAAAAGGTTTTGTGCTGTAACGGAAACGGCGTGTTTCAAATTGGGGTTTAAAACAATCTACCATCAACAAAAAAAAAAAAAGTCTCATTCTGGTGCCGGTATCGAAACCAAGGCACGGAAATTGCCATCTTATCGAAACATCCGGAATGGAACGCACCCCCACTGACTCCTGGACGTCTCCTTCTGCCTGAGCTCATCTTCACACTGCAGGGTCGATCATTTCTGCACGTCTGTCAATTATTGAAGAGCGACTCATTCCTTCTAGCCCGCAGGTGGGTGAACTGGGGAAGGAGCCACTGGGAGGCACTGACTGACTGACTGACTCACTGACTCACTCACTCACTCACTCACTCACTCACTGACTGACTCTACAGTCTACGGTGTTGAACCCTCGTGATGTCATACAGTCTTGTTGCTGCGTCAGTGTCTGATGACAGCTGATCACTCTGAGGGTTGAGTTGCAGTGTTGCAGGAAGTCTTGGAACACACGGTGACTCCTTCTTCTTCTTCTTCTTCTTCTTCTTCTTCTTCTTCTCCTCCTCATCACTGTTGTTCAGAGTTTGTAGGTGGGGGGGGGATGGGGGCAGAGGAAATGAAGTGATTTTTTTTGGACGTGGAATCGTGATGCATCACACTGAAAACATTCCCACCGCAACACAGCGATGAGTCACTGTGATTGGCTGCCTGTGATTCCATCCTGCTCTCAGGCTGACCCCCTTTTCCAAGAAAACCAAGCCTGTGTTTCAGCTCCTCCTCTCCTGCCTGCCTGCCTGCCCGTCTACTTGTCTGTCTGTCTGTCCGTCTACCTGTCTGCATGCCTGTCTGCCTGCCTGTCTCTCTGTCTGTCTGCCTGTCTGTCTGTCTGTCCGTCTGTCTACCTGTCTGTCTGTCTGTCTGTCTGTCTACCTGTCTCTCTGCCTGCCTGTCTGCCTGTCTGCCTGTCTGCCTGTCCGCCCGTCTACCTGTCTGTCTGTCTGTCTGTCTGCCTGCCTGCCCGTCTGCCTGTCTCTCTGTCTGTCTGTCTGTCCGTCTACCTGTCTGTCTGTCTGTCCGTCTGCCTGTCTGCCTGCCTGTCTGTCTGCCTGTCTGCCTGTTTGCCTGTCTGTCTGTCTACCTGTCTCTCTGTCTGTCTGCCTGTCTGTCTGTCTGTCTGTCTGTCTGCCTGCCTGTCTCTCTGTCCGCCTGTCTGTCTGTCTACCTGTCTGCCTGCCTGTCTCTCTGCCTGCCTGCCCGTCTACCTGCCTGCCTGCCTGTCTGTCTGTCCGTCTACCTGTCTGCCTGTCTGCCTGTCTGCCTGCCTGTCTGTCTGCCTGCCTGCCTCTCTGTCTGTCCGTCTACCTGTCTGCCTGCCTGCCTGTCTGCCTGTCTGTCTGTCTGTCTGTCTCTCTGCCTGCCCGTCTACCTGTCTGCCTGTCTGCCTGCCTGCCTGTCTGTCTGTCTGTCTGTCTGTCTGTCTGCCTGTCTGCCTGTCTGTCTGTCTGCCTGTCTGCCTGCCTGTCTCTCTGTCTGCCTGCCTGTCTCTCTCTCTGTCTGCCTGCCTGTCTGTCTGCCTGCCTGTCTGCCTCTCTGCCTGTCTGCCTGTCTGCCTGTTTAGCTTCTACTAGTCTTGAAGAGCAGCAGGACAACAAGTGCTTCCCAGCAGTGTCAGTGTTGGAGTCTCGTTCAATGATACCACCATCAGTATTGGGGATATTATTTATCTACCTCCTGCGTCAAGAGGGAAAACTAACTTTAGTGTTGAGTTGTACATTTATAGCTGGACGTTTTCTTTTGTTATGATTGTAAATGTTTTTGTTTTTTGTAACACTTGAGTTATCACACATGCAGGACCTCTCCAGACAGCATCAGGTCCAGAAACGACACCGAGTGTCTCATTGAGACGGAGGCAGGTCCGTGTGTGACCTCTGACCTCTGACCCCACGCTGTGTTTGCTGATCTCTGATCTCTCTGTGCTTTCCAGCCCCTTCTATGGAGAGGACTTTTACTTTGAAATCCCACGGCCCTTCCTCTGCTTGTCCTTCTACGTCTACGCCAAGAGCGTCTTTCAAAGGGAACTTCCTGTGGGTAGGTCACCGTGAGCGCCCCCTGCTGGTTGTCATGTGCTGTTCTGTCATTTAGTGTGTGTGTGTGTGTGTGTGTGTGTGTGTGTGTGTGTGTGTGTGTGTGTGTGTGTGTGTGTGTGTGTGTGTGTGGGTGTGTTTATGACAGGTAAGGTGTCCATCAGGAAGGAGGACCTGTCTAAGTTCAGTGGGAAGGAGCACTGGTTTAGCCTGCAGCCGGTGGATCCCAACTCGGAGGTCCAGGTAGAGACTCTGTGTGTGTGTGTGTGTGTGTGTGTGTGTTGGCATCTGATTGGTGGAAGGACTCACCGGCATGTTTCAGCAAAATGTCCTGAAACTGTTGTGTCGTGTTGTTTGTTGTAGGTCAAAGTTAAAGTTGCTTTGGCTTTAATTCAACATCGTGCCATCAAAAGAAGGTTCAACGTCAGTCGTCCACCATCGATCTCTGTTATCCATCTTCTTTGGACAATCCGTTTGTAATTTTTACTCATTTGTGGTCGCTGTTCCTGCGCACGTCTTCAGTCGGAGGATGTACATCATCCTGAGCAGCAGCAGCAGCAGCAGCTGACTGGCGCCTGCACCATGCTAGCACTAGCCCACGCCGCGCTATTCTGGGTGCTGCTGCTGCTGCTGCTGCTGCTGCTGCTGCTGCTGCTGATTCACTCCCAGGTAGAGTTACATCACAGGGGGATGCAGTAGAGTCCCACTGCTGCCCTGCACTGTGTCTGTCTGTGTGTCTGTGTGCGTGTGTGTGTCAACAACAACACGTTTTGCACATGATTGTGTCGTTTTGGATTGAACTGTAGCAGACCACATTCGTTAGACTAGACTAAACTAGACTAGACTGGATGATGAACTGAACCGAACCGAACCGAACCGGACTGGACTGGAACGGAATGGACTGGACTATAAAACACTAGGCTATACTAGGCCGGGCTAGACGAGACCAGAATGGACCAGACTAGACTAGACTATACCGGATGAACCAAACCGGACTGGACTGGACAACACACGGCTATACTATACCAGACCGGACTAGTTGAGACCAGATCGGTCAAGACTGGACCGAACCGATCAAACTGGACTGGACCGGACTGCACTAGACTAGACTGCAGCAGACCTAACTCTAACCCTCCTTCTCCCGCTCCATCTCTCTCTCTCTATCTCTCTCTCTCTCTCACCCTCATCATCTCTCTCTCTCTCTCTCTCTCTCTCCCTCTCTCTCTCTCTCTCTCTCTCTCTCTCTCTCTCTCTCTCGCTCGCTCACTCCTCTCTACACTGGCAACTGCAGCAGCAGCAGCCTTCCCCACTTCCGAC
This sequence comes from Thamnaconus septentrionalis, assembly GCA_009823395.1. Taxonomy (NCBI): domain Eukaryota; kingdom Metazoa; phylum Chordata; class Actinopteri; order Tetraodontiformes; family Monacanthidae; genus Thamnaconus; species Thamnaconus septentrionalis. The sequence goes on along the minus strand of CM020510.1, from coordinate 2,870,385 downwards.
CCCTTTAAGGTCCTTTTGATGAAAGGATTGGCTGCCCACACACACACACACACACACACACACACACACACACAGTCTCTGTCAGACTGAGTGATGGAGGAGGAGCTCTATCTCTGCTTGGTGGAGGACCAAGCACCACCAGCTGTGTCTGCCGCACTGCAGGAACTGAGCAGCGACCTCGGACTCGTGCAGTGGCCTCGGACCCCCCCATTCCCACACACACACACACACACACACACACACACACACACACACAACTCCGGCTCTAACCATCTTTGTCTCCTCTCGCCGTCCAGGGCAAAGTCCACCTGGAGATGCGTCTGAACGAGCTGATCACTGAGAACGGCTCCGTGGGTCAGCACCTGCTGGTCCGGTGAGTGGCCACGCCCCCTCAGCCTCAGCCACACCTACCATCAACACCACATCACCACGCAGCTGTCTTCAGCCGCTTTGTGTTCAGTGAATTAGTTTCTCATCAGTTTCACCGTCTTCTTCTCTCCATCGTTGTTGGACTGATTTCTGCAAAGTCCACTAAAAAAAAAAAAAAAAAAAAAAAAATCCTCTGTAACTCTAAAACGGTTCAGGGTTCTGCTGGGTTCTTCCACCCAGTCAGAACTCTGCGATCTATTTATAAGAGTCGTATTCAGCCGTCGGGGCAAAGTGGAAGCGATGGTATCGGAGCAGGAAGCTGCCTGCAACCGCTGCGGTTCCTCTGCTGCCGTCACTCGGCCCCGACCTGCGTGTGTGTGCTCGCGCGCGCGCGTGCGTATGTGTGACAACGTGCAGAGAGAACGTCTGCGCAAGTCTGACGTGCAGTCATCAGCCGTCACCAGAGAGGGCAGCGCTTGGGGATCGAAGCCATGGCTCCCCGGGAAGATGTCACGCAAACAAACGCTGCCGAGCGTCTCCCTGCGGCGCCATTGGCTCCCCGCGGACTCCCACTTCCTGTTTAGTGGTGTCCACACGCTGCGCTTGCTGTCGGGCTGAACACCTGAGAGCAGCGGTGCAGCGGAAAACAAGTCGGGGGCGGGGGTCAACCTGGAATTCAATAATTCCAGTCTTTTTTTTTTTTTTAATTCATTCATTTTGAGAGATAAAAAAAAAATCTAAATTTACGCAGTGATGACAACAGGTGACTCTTGTTGCATTTCCTTTACAGTTTTTCACAAAATAAAAGGGATATTTCTCAAAAATTTCGACAAAGTACAGTTGCGATTTGCAGGTGTTTCCATTGAATGGTGTGAAGCTCAGAAGCCGTCACTGTGGGGAGGATGCAGGCACAAAACATTTTGCCATAAATCTGCATTTCCATGCTGTTTGCTGTCCAGAATGGTTGTTGCATTTTTCCTCTTTGATGACTTGTAAAAAAAAAAAAAAAAAAAAATATTCCGTCTCCTCCTCCGTCCAATCACAAGGTGCCATTTTCACTGGTCAGTGAACTGGTCACCTGACCCCGTACGTCACGTCCGCTGATGTGTCAATGCCAAAAAAAGTGTTTCCATGACACTTTTGCGATATGTGTGTGGGGGTTTCACGCTGGATACGTGTGAAAAACCTCCTTGTGAGAGCATCAAAACCTTTCAGCCAAATTTGAGAGGTTTTTCCAAGTGGAGCTGTTTTCCATCACCAGTTTCTTTATTGCCATATTTAGGTTTTGCGCCATTCTAGGGGTGATGGAAATTTTTTGATTATGTATTTATTTTTTTTTAATCAAGATTTCGTTTTTAAAACCTTAGACAGATCTGCTCAACCTTTGTTTGATTTTCCCTCTCAAAGAAAATTGATTTAAAAAAAAAAAAAAAAAAGCTTGTCTATTTATTTCTCCTTTTCTTGTTCACTTTGTCTTGTTTGTGTGTCAACACGTTCACCAAATACAGTGAAAGGCAGCCTTGCATTGCAGGTCTCGGTGCAGACTGTGATATATTGGAGGTCTCGCCACTCACGGTTTCTCTGTGTGTGTGTGTGTGTGTGTGTGTGTGTGTGTGTGTGCTGCAGGATCATCGAGTGCCAGGGCCTGCCTCTGATCAGCGGGCAGAACTGCGACCCGTACGCCACCGTGTCACTGGTCGGACCCGCCAGGTGACACACGCACACACACACACACACACACACACACACACACACACACACACACACACACACGCAACTCAACTTTCTTTTCTGACTGGACAGAAAAATAGTGGAAGCCATAATAGTTGTAACAGTTGTCGTGGTGCTCCATGATGATGATGATGATGATGATGATGATATTGGTTTCATCACTGTGGTCTCCTCAGGTCGGACCAGAAGAAAACCAAGGTGAAGAAGAAAACCAGCAACCCTCAGTTTGAGGAGACCTTCTTCTTCGAGGTGAATCCCTCAGCTCGGTCACCGTCCTCGTCGCTCTCGGCATCTTCGTCGTCTCGCTCGTCATCACCGTCGTGGTTTCCGGCTGGTGACGCTGATCCGTTCCCTCCGTCCTCAGGTCACGCGCTCCAGCAGCTACTCCAAGAAGTCCCACTTCCAGGTGGAGGAGGAGGACATTGAGAAGCTGGAGATCAAGTGAGTGGCAGCGCTGGTCGTGGCCCCTGCAGCCCCTCTTGCAAACCGCCCGGTTTTAAAGCGCTAAGTGTT
>CM020510.1:2837772-2862772 GCA_009823395.1 Thamnaconus septentrionalis | reverse complement strand
GGACAGACAGGTGGACAGACAGACAGACAGACAGGCGGACAGACACGCAGACAGACAGGCAGACGGACACGCAGGTGGACAGGCAGACGGACACGCAGGTGGACAGGCGGACAGGCAGACAGACAGACCCGCAGACTGACAGACAGGCTGTTGACGTTGTCTCTCCTCCTCAGCCGACCCTCACGTTCAGTACTCGGCCGTCAGCAGCTTCGTGTTCCTGAGGTTCTTCGCCGTGGCCGTGCTGTCGCCGCACTCCTTCCAGCTGCGCTCGCACCACCCGGTGGGTCTGACGGCGGCAGCAATCCATCAGCAATCAATCCGCTCCACTTGATTGATACATATGTATATTATTTTTTTTCTGTCTCTGCCGACAGGACCCGGAGATTTCTCGAACCCTCACGCTCATCTCCAAGACCATCCAGACGCTGGGCAGCTGGGGTAGTTTGTCCAAGAAACTGGTGAGACGAGGAGGAGGAGGAGGCCCCACTTCCCTCCTTCCCTCTCCCCCACTGGTCTAAACTGGTTCTCTCCCTCTCCCTCTCTCTCTCTCTCTCTCTCTCTCGCCCCCTCTCGCTCGCCCTCCAGTCCAGCTTCAAGGAAACCTACATGTACGACTTCTACAAGTCCTTCCAGGAGGACAAGTGCATCGAGAAGGTCAAACAGGTACTTTATTTTATTTTGAAGTCCCTTGACTTGCTGACGGTCGATGGTGGGCGGGGCCTGAGGTGGGCGGCGGCCTGACGTCAGATCTTCTCCTCGTCCAACCTTGCAGTTTCTGGACGAGATCTCCTCCAACGTCAGCAAGGAGTCCAGCGTGCTGGAGGACGCCGTGGTCCTCAAGGAGGGGTGAGAGTCCGCAGCGCCGGCCCGAGGGAGACTCGTTGTCGTCGTCGTCGTCTGTTGATTGTTGTTGTTGTGCTGATGTGGTGGCAGCGAGGTGCAGAAGCGAGCTCAGGGCAGGAAGCGTCTGGGCAAGAAGAACTTCAAGAAGCGCTGGCTGAGGCTCACCAACCGGGAGCTCTCCTACCACAAGCACAAAGGTGGGTGTCCCCTGTGGCAGGGCCCTTTGTGATGTCACAGAGGGCCAGAGAAAGTTTCACTGTTCTCGGCCCCAGTTCTGCTGCAGCAGCCCATTTTTTCTTTGCCGTAGCTCCACGTTCAACCAGCAGGTGTCAGCAAAATACAGATACTGATTGAAGATCTCTAGTAGTTATTTGTCAGCTGTTGAAGTGGACTGCTGACCGTCTTATTGATGATGTGCTCCCTCTGCAGGGAAGGAGGCCCAGTGCACCGTCAGCGTCCAGGACATCCAGGCGGTGGAGAAGCTGGATGAAAGTGCCTTCAACCGGAAAAACGTAGGCAAAGAATCTGATGGTTGACTGACTGTCTGTCTGACTGACTGACTGACTGTCTGACTGGCTGTCTGACTGTCTGTCTGTCTGACTGACTGACTGACTGTCTGATTGACTGTCTGTCTGATTGACTGTCTGACTGGCTGTCTGTCTGACTGACTGACTGTCTGATTGACTGACTGACTGGGTGGCTGACTCTCTGTCTGACTGTCTGTCTGACTGACTGACTGACTGACTGTCTGACTGACTGTCTGTCTGACTGACTGACTGACTGTCTGATTGACTGTCTGATTGACTGACTGACTGGGTGGCTGACTCTCTGTCTGACTGTCTGTCTGACTGTCTGACTCTCTGTCTGACTGATGACTGTCTGACTGACTGACTGACTCTCTGTCTGTCTGTCTGACTGACTGTCTGACTCTCTGTCTGACTGATGACTGTCTGACTGACTCTCTGTCTGACTGACTCTCTGTCTGACTGATGACTGTCTGATTGACTGACTGACTGGGTGGCTGACTGTCTGACTGACTGACTGGCTGTCTGACTGGCTGTCTGATTGACTGTCTGACTGACTGTCTGTCTGACTGACTGACTGACTGTCTGATTGACTGTCTGTCTGACTGACTGACTGACTGACTGATTGACTGACTGACTGGGTGGCTGACTCTCTGTCTGACTGGCTGGCTGGCTGACTGTCTGACCGACCGACTGTCTGACTGACTGACCGACTGTCTGACTGACTGACTGACTGGCTGTCTGACTGGCTGACTGGCTGTCTGACTGACTGACTGACTGGCTGTCTGACTGACTGACCGACTGACTGTCTGATTGACTGTCTGATTGACTGACTGACTGGGTGGCTGACTCTCTGTCTGACTGACTGACTGTCTGTCTGACTGACTGACTGTCTGATTGACTGTCTGACTGGCTGTCTGTCTGACTGGCTGACTGTCTGTCTGATTGTCTGACTGTCTGTCTGACTGTCTGTCTGACTGACTGACTGTCTGACTGGCTGACTGACTGTCTGACTGGCTGACTGTCTGTCTGATTGACTGTCTGTCTGACTGACTGACTGTCTGACTGTCTGACTGACTGACTGACTGACTGTCTGACTCTCTGACTGTCTGATTGACTGACTGACTGACTGTCTGTCTGACTGACTGACTGACTGTCTGATTGACTGTCTGACTGGCTGTCTGTCTGACTGACTGACTGTCTGATTGACTGTCTGATTGACTGACTGTCTGACTGACTGACTGGCTGTCTGATTGACTGACTGTCTGACTGACTGACTGACTGGCTGTCTGATTGACTGACTGACTGGCTGTCTGACTGACTGACTGGCTGGCTGGCTGACTGTCTGACTGACTGACTGACTCTCTGTCTGTCTGTCTGTCTGACTGACTCTCTGTCTTACTGACTGACTGGCTGACTCTCTGTCTGTCTGACTGACTCTCTGTCTGACTGACTCTCTGTCTGACTGATGACTGTCTGACTGACTGACTGACTGACTGACTCTCTGTCTGTCTGTCTGACTGGCTGACTCTCTGTCTTACTGACTGACTGGCTGACTCTCTGTCTGTCTGACTGACTCTCTGTCTGACTGATGACTGTCTGACTGACTGACTGACTGACTGACTCTCTGTCTGTCTGTCTGACTGGCTGCGTGTGTGCCTGCTGCAGATGTTCCAGGTGCTCCACTCGGACAAGCCTCTGTACGTGCAGGCTGGGAACTGCGTGGAGGCCAGCGAGTGGCTGGAGGTTCTGGCCCAGGTCAGCCGCTGCAACCGGCGCCGCCTGGCCACCTTCCACCCGTCCAGCTTCCACGCTGGCGCCTGGCAGTGCTGCAAGGCCCCGGGCAGCGGCGGCGCCGGCTGCAGGCCCTGCACCGCGTGAGTAGCAGCAGCAGCAGCAGCAGCAGCAGCAGCAGCAGCAGCAGCAGCAGCCACCACCTGCTCACTGAGCTGCTGCTTCCTTCCTTCCTGTTTTCAGCTCGGTGTTGGCCAACCTGCAGCTGGACATCGACTGCGACCGCGAGACGGAGAGGATCTTCTCGCTGCTCTCGTCCAACGACGCCAAGCTGCAGAAGATGGAGGGTGAGAGAGAGAGAGAGAGAGAGAGAGAGAGAGAGAGAGAGAGAGAGAGAGAGAGAGAGAGAGAGAGAGAGAGAGAGAGAGAGAGAGAGAGAGAGAGAGAGAGAGAGAGAGAGAGAGACCTAGTTTCACTTCCTGTCTGTCCCCACTCTTACCCCTCCCCCAGACGCCTGCGCCACCCTGGCGGTCTACCAGGGTCCTCAGCGGGACCAGGACGACTCGTCCAAGTTCACCATCCAGGAGCCCAAGGAGACCTTCCAGACCCTGCGGCAGCTCCGCCACGTCCTGGAGGAGCTGCAGCGGCAGCACAACGTCCGCTCCGACACGGCGGCCCAGTACGGCAGCCTGTAAGGGACACACACACACACACAGAGTATATTCATGGGCAGGAAATTCAACTTTTACCAATATAAAAGTTGTGAATCAGTCCAGATTTTACAGACTGGAACTTGAAGTGGAGTCAGTTGTACTTTCATTTGTACGTCTGTTTTTGTCGCCTCCAAACGGCCGCAATTGCCGGCTTGTGTTAAATGATGCACATATTAAAGTCCGGTGTGTAAAATGTGACTTGATTTATTTTTGTTGATTTGATTTTTGGTAAAAACTTCATGTGTCTGTGCGTTTCAGGGACAACCCCATCGTTGGGAAAAGCTGCTGACGACAGCCAGCGGAATCAGTCCCACCCCTCCCCCACCAGTGACAGCGCCCCCTGGAGTTCCAGTCCAGGTGCCAGTAGACCAGAGCAGCGCCTCCCTCTGCTGGACACAGCAGGTCACTACAAGGCAGCTGCAGACCAGTGGCCCGAGCTGCTCCGGCATCTGGAGGCGGGTCGACTTCTTCTTCTTCTTCTTCTTCCTCTTCTTCTTCTTCTTCTTCTGCCCCTCCCCCTTCACTCGATGACATCACTCGATGACATCACCCCGATGACATCACTCGATGGTGTGTGAAAAGGCTGCTAACTTTTTACTTTCACTCATTTTTCAGTAGTTTTTTTTTTTTTTTTTTGTATATGAGCGGCTAAGCGCTGCGTCCATCAGCCCCCTCTAGTGGATGGTCTCTCTCTAGTGGGCGGACCCCTGTCCAGGCTCCGCCCCCTTCTGTCCTTCTTCCCTCCTCCTCCTCCTCCTCCTCCTGCCTTACTTTGAGGAGGAAGAGAAAAAGAAAATAATTCCGAAGCACTTTAAATATTTGGAGGACTCCAGATGTAAACATTCGATACGTGGTATTGGTGAACGCTAATTGATCAGTTCAATGATCCGAATAACCTTTATAGCCTGATGATGTTAAGATATTTTTCTCCACCAAAGATGATTTCATAGATTTGACTTTGGGGGTTTTAAAAAAGGGGGGCGGGGGTTTAATATGTATTTTGAATATGGATGTTTTTGAAAATGGATTCAAACAGATCGATGTGTCTTTGTACCCGTGGATCTACGCTAGCAGTCAAAAGTTAGGGCACGCCTTCTCATGCAATTTTTTTTTTTTATCTTTATATTTTTTTTTATCCTATACACTGCAGATGGACACTTAAGACATCAGATATATGAGCAAGATATGTGTAATTACGCAGCAAAGAAAAACACGTGCTGTTTATTGAAAGGCTGGTGGCTATTTTGAAGAATTTAAATATAAAGCGTGTTTGAGTTATTTTACGCTTTCGTTGTTTCCTCCATCATTCCGCGTGTGTTCATACGTAGTTTTGATGCCTTCAGTGAGAAACTGCAATGTCAATAGTCATGAGAATGAAAGAAAAGACGTTCCATTTATAGGGTGAGTCCAAACTTTTGACTGTTGGTGTATATTTGAGGTCACGGCTCTTCTTTTTTTTTTTTTTTTTTTTTTTTTTTTTACCAACACGCCCTCCAGTTTCTCAGTCAGAGAAAGCAGACGGCGAGCTGCGCTTCACACCAGCGACACCGCAGCGGCGCCAGTCTCTTTCCAGTTTAGGAGGCCATAAACACACACACACACACACACACACACACACACACTCAGCAGCACCTGCCAGTCCCCCTGAAGCCTCTGAACCTGCTGGATGGAAACAAGCTTGCGTAGATCGACTGTTGTCGACACGGGTCGCTGAACAAATTTGCCGTTGTGATTCTCAGAACAGCGTCACTGTGTTTGAGTGTAATTTCCCTTTTTTTAAAAAAGCAAAAAAACAAACAAAAAAAAATTTCTTCAGCACACAGAGTCCCTTTTTTTAATTTATTTAACTTAATCATATCAGTAGCTGAGTTATTAATTTAAAGCTAAAACTAAAGTGTTCACGTTGACGTAAGGCCTCCGCTAGTGCTAACGTGTTAGCCTTTAAACTCTCAACTGGGCTAACTAGCTGACAGTCTCTGCCTCTGTCACTCCATTGGTTAACCGGTTTGCATTAAGTCGCAGTACAAGAAATGAAGGTTGTTAAACAAACACCAAACGGGGAAGTTGTTCACGTCGACAATCTTATTGTGCAGAGGTAGAGCTGCTCAACACATCGTAATCTGGATGATTAAAAAATAAATAAATAAATAAATCACAAGCTTGAGATGTTTAACTGATACAAGCAATGTAAACAAAAACAAAAACAAAAACAGAACAATTCACCTGAATAAAATACGGAGTTTTCTTTTAGCGGCACGGCTCTATTTCGGATTAGAACTGGGAAAATAATCCATCATCTGCAATGTAAATGTTTCTCTCGAGCTTCTGGTGTGAAACTGTTTAACCTCAGTCTGTCAACAGTTTCAATGACTATTTCTGCATTGTACTTACTGTCCTTTTTTTTTTATCAGCAGCCCATCAGAACAATGAAGTGAGAAAAAAAGTTATGATAACAAAATTTCCTTTCTTTGAAAAAAAAGAAATCTGCTTTAATTTCCATTTTTGTCTTTGGGCCACCGTTTATTTCTAACATGATGTGTATTTAATATTTTTGTTTGTTTTTTATGGTTTTTGTTTTTATCTCTGAGACGGTACATTGTTCTTCTGTTGGCGCCACTGCTCTGTGCTAATCCATGAGCTGCGGCAAACGCTAGCGGTCAGCTGACGTGATTGAGCAGCCTGATTGTAAACATTAAAATAAATCTGGAAAATCTTCTGTTTGCTTTAGAGAAAAAAGGGACCAGATTTGTGGGATGTAAAGTGACGAACCAGCAGGAAGTTATTTTGCTTTATTATTCTATTATTATTTTGACTTTTTCTCCGTCTGAACATGAAGGTGAAAAAACGCTGCAGGTTTAAAGGGAACTTCCCACCTTTTTTCTCCTCCTGACCCTCGACGACTCGGCTCTTCACCAGCACCTTGAGTCACGTGGTCAAAAAATGTCGGCGGAGCGACATCACTTCCTGTCGAAGGGTTATTTCTCGGACCCGCCACGCCCCCCCTCTGCCCTCGACTCACTTCCTGCGTGGAGTCACATGATGTCTGAATGAAATGTTCCTCCTCTGTTTTGTTTTTCACAAAAGCTGAAATATGTGACATTTTTCAAAGAATTTACAATAAATACTTCATAGATCATCGGCGTATTTCTGCATGTATTTTTATTTAATGATTCTAATACTGGGCAGCGGTCACTTCTTCTTGGGTTCAGGACCTTCTGGTTCGCCTTGGTGGCCGTCCTCCACGTATCTGGTTTTCCCATCAGCCCTGTAGCGAGCTTAAGCCCTGCCCCCCTCTTGGTGTTGGAGGAGGAGCCGTCCTTCGATTGGTTTGGAAGTCCCGCTGTCCTGCGTGGAGACATGTGGCGATGAAACCAGATTTAGGGTCCCAAACTTTGTTCAACTGGAAAAACACGATGCAGAAGAGGGTCTTTGAGACGTCTCCACCTTTGCCCTCATGTGGTTCTCTCAGGAACACCTAATGAAGCCCAGACCTTCTGCTCCTCCAGTCTTTTTTCCTGCTGGATGGAAGAGAGACCTCCCATCCAGGTGTTGGCTCCACCCTCTGAAAGTGCCTTGTTTTTGCCTCCTTCCAGACCTTTTTCTCCAGAAGAACATGGTCCAGTCAGAGGAACTGGTCTGTTTTTCCAGGTCAAAGTTCTGTTATCTTCTTCTTCTTCTTCAAGTCTGCTGAAAGGCCTCCAACTGTCTGACATCCCTCACTGGGACGTGTTGACAGGATCTCCAGCTTCCCTGGGAGGTGGAGTCTTCTCGGGTTCACCAGTTGGCGTCTCCACCTCTGAACCGTTGTCCTTGAAAGACGTTCTGCTCGTCTTTCTCTCGTTTTCCAAGGCTGCTGCTGTTGCTGCCCTGCAGGCTGCTCCAGCTCCAGCTGGAGGCCTCACCCCTCCAGTCGACTCACTACAGATGCAACAAGCGTCCAATGATCCACCGAAACCACACAGAGTAGGATTTTAGACTTTATTTAAATGTCCAGTGTACACTATTTGGCTTGATTTCTGATTTTTATATTGGTAAAAACTTAATATACTGTCCATAAATACATTAATTAAAGTGTATAATCGCAGTAATTTGGTTTTCCAACCCTTAGAACGGTTCTCGTATAGATATCTGTATCTATATATGTATATAGATATATACAGTACGTATATATACATATATATTATATATATATATATATATATATATATATATGAGATAGACATGTGTGTGTGTTACGAATGTACATAGATCAAGGGTCTTCCTCCCAGTTAGCTGCCTTCTTGCACCACCATATTTCTAAGGAAGCCTTGTGTGGACAATCCAGCTACCTGACAGCGCGTTTTGTATTTAGGGTGAACGCTCGCACCTTCAAATATACCAACGAGGAAGAGGAAGAAGGTGGATGAGGTATCCAGGTTGGGTGTGCAGGCCACCGTACTTTACTGGCAAGCTCGGGAGGGGGGAAAAATCTGCTGCAATCTAAAATGTAGCCATTTGATGTTTCTGTTTTTTCTTCAAAATTCCAAAATGTAAAAACACGACACAATTTTACATCCTTTAATGAGAAGGAAGTTTGTCCTTCTCGACATGTTCAAAATGTGTTAGCGTCTGTTTGAAGCCTTTATTTAAAACATTTGTTCAGTCATATATAAAAACATATTTGACGGGGCTTCTAAAAAGTACAAACGCACAAAAGAAACTGAGTGATAACAACAACAAGATCATTTAGCAGAAGTGTGTGGGACATGAACTGTTAAAATGACTGGACGCACATTTTTTTTTTTGCTAAATAGTGAAACTTTCAGTCTCAACAAATACAGTTGACAACACAGCCATCTGCTGATCCCATCGTGTTGTTTTTTTTCTCATGGTCCCCTGCAGGCGGCCCCATGATGAAGCCCTCGGCCTGCTGGTGTGTGTGGCTAGACATCACAGCTGCCGCATACATACACACACACACACACACACACACACACACACACAAAAAACACTTTAAAACACAAAATTTCAATACGGGTGCAGTAAAAAACTTATTTATCAATACTTATTTTATTGTTATTTCTAATATTTATATATGTAAATATTTTTTTTATATATATTTTATTTCTTTTTAATTATCTCTTTGCACTCTTTAATTCTTCTCTTTAGACTGTATGCTGCTTTAACTATGCAAATTTCCCCAATGTGCGATAAAGGCATTCTTATGCTTAATCTCACACACACACACACACACACATTAAATTGTGAATATGAACATTTATGCTGACAAATACTTATATTTAAAAATAAATAAGCTGACAGATATTTTAATTACCCGCTGTGTTTGCATTGTTATCTGTTGTTACTTCACAGAGGTTCACCTTTGAGCAAAGACCAGAATGTGTGTGTGTGTGTGTGTGTGTGTGTGTGTGTGTGCCTGCACACTCACTGGGTGTATGTATGAGTGCGCTGGCTCCATCAGCAGTGGGGCTGTCGGGGACGACGCTGTGAGTTCGGCTGCAGAACTGCTGGTCCTCTAATGGCAGGAAAACAAACACACACACACACACACACACACACAGCGGTTGGTCAATGGGACAGTTAGTTGGACTGCACACTGCCGCGTCGTTAGGGGGACCTCCACTCTCACACTCTGATCTTCACTTAAAGTTCCCCTCCTGTTCCTCCTCGTGTGAAACAAACAGTTAGCCTCCTGCTAATTAGCATCAGACCACAGCAGGTGAACTATTTCACCACTGGTGAAAACAAAAAAAAAACCAAAACACATCAGACGTTTGTTTTTCTTTAATATGTCGGCTTCGCCCCCCCCCCCAACTAACCTCCACCTCCGGCCATAAGTCAACAGCGGTGATGGCGGCGGGTTGCCAGATAGCCGCCGCCCACGGCACTCGGCCGGCGCTGCAGCAGGCAGGCAGATTAACGGCTGATGTGTCGATAAGCCACGGGAACCCAGTACCGCTGACACGACCTCTCCGTCACCCCCGGCCCCTCTGTGGGTGGGCGGGGCAACCCACCAGGTGAGCGGCCGAGAGGCGCAGCAGCAGCAGCAGCTGCTGCACGGTGTGAAGCTAAACTCCAAATTCAAACCTCCTGTTGTCTTTTTTCCGCCGCCCTCCGGTGGCCCCCAAAACAACTCAAACTTAACTCAACTAGAAGAGAGGTTCACCGATCTCAATTTTGACAACTAACAATAAACACAGAGTCCAGTTTTCTCCCCTCGAGGCGGACGTGTGGATTCCTCAGAAGCACGTTGCCCCGCCTGAGGTCACTTCCTCCTGTCAGAGGTCCAGATACTCAGGATGATTTGCTGTGTTGTTCCAGAGGGAGGGGTGATAAACTCAGCTCAGCTAACCACTCGGAGATGGAGCGAGGTCACCCCGCCGATAGCAGCCCGGCATCTGATTGGCTCAGAACCTCCCGTCTCCCTTCGCTTTGGTGGTCTGGACTTATCTGGATTCATCAGACAAAGATGGGAGGCAACTTTATTTTTTCATCCGTCTGCTCTGCAATCTTCTCTCCTCTGTCCGTCCTCCTCGCTTCCTCTGAAGCGCAGATCTCCAAAGCAAGCGAGAAATTCTCCAGGAACGGTGGAGGAAGTTCCCGTGAAAAAGCAGCGTGGTCAGCTCGGTTATCTGCTGAGCGAGCAAGGAGGCTCGGCGGCACGTCGTCAATCTTTTGACGGGATGGAAGCAGCAGCAGCAGAGTGGAAACATCCAGAGCTGCTCCTGAGGTGGGAGGCAGTGAAGGTGTGTTGGCCAGCCTGTTTGAGGGCAGCCGGAGATGAAGTGTTTCGTAAAACCTGCCTTCTTTCAACCTGTTGCTCAACTAATGTGTCAGCTGACCGACCGGCACTAGCGTCTCAGTTTTCTGATGCAAACTGTTGCACCAGAAAACAGACTTCTGCCCCCTGGTGGTGAAACATTGATAGAGAGCAGTCTGTGTGTGTGTGTGTGTGTGAGTGAGTGAGTGCGTCACCAGGTGCTTGACGCTGCCCAGGACGGCGGTGCTGAGGACGCCGGCGAACACGGACGCCAGGTTGAGGAAGGTCAGCGTCCAGAGCAGCAGGTGGAGGGTGACGACCTGCTGGCAGCTGTCCACGCCCACAAACTCGTAGTAGCCACTGAGGTAGCCGCCGCTGTGGATAGGCAGCGACAGAGGCCGTGGGTTAGCGGGCAGCTGGCGGCGGCGGGCGGCGGCGGCGGCGGCGGCGGCTAGCTGCGGGCCGAGGCGGCACTCACTTGGCGCAGTCGTACAGGTCGCAGCAGTAGCACGTCCCGCTGCGGACCGACATGTTGCAGCTCTCCGTCGGGCTCCAGCACGACACCTTGGACAGAGTGGGGTGGGAGGAGTTAAAGATAGACAGATAGATAGATAGATAGATAGATAGATAGACAGATAGATAGATAGATAGATAGATAGATAGATAGATAGATAGATAGATAGATAGATAGATAGATAGATAGATAGATAGACAGATAGATAGATAGATAGATAGATAGATAGATAGATAGATAGATAGATAGATAGATAGATAGACAGATAGATAGATAGACAGATAGACAGATAGATAGATAGATAGATAGATAGATAGATAGATAGATAGATAGATAGATAGATAGATAGATAGATAGATAGATGGATAGACAGATAGATAGATAGACAGATAGATAGATAGATAGATAGACAGATAGATAGATAGATAGACAGATAGATAGATAGATAGATAGATAGATAGACAGATAGATAGATAGATGGATAGACAGATAGATAGATAGACAGATAGATAGATAGATAGATAGATAGATGTACTGTATCGATCCCATGTTTGGAAACTACACTGTTGCAGCACTAAAAACTGTACAGTAGTTACAGCAGTTACAAAAATATTCAAAGGTTTTATAAACCATGGCATTATTTGCCATAGGGTCCATGGAAAAAAAAACCCCTCCAGAGTGCTATCTGTCACACAGCGGGGAAGAGTTATAGATTTAAAACGGATTATAGGTTAAAGACGCAGGTTTCTGCAACGGCTGCTCACCGAGGTGTAGAAGTTCTCGTAGACGTAGCCACTACCGCCGCCAGTGCTGTAGTACTGACACCTGCCGGCCTTCAGGGGGCGCATGTCCTGCCAAAACAAAGAAGAAGAGGATTCAACAGAGTGGAACAGAAAAAAAAAAGGGGGTCCGAAGGTCCGTCCCAGAAAAATAGAGATCATCTCTGGAGAAATTACCTCTGAATGTTTTTTTTTTTTTCTGTTCAAATTGGATTTTGGAAGATAACATGTTCCATCTGGGACTTCATGCAGACCAGTGCTCACACCGGCTCTTGTCACAGAGGAAACAGACATTGTAACGCAACTTATTGATTTTTGTTCAGTATTTAGGCCAGTCAATCAAAAAAAAAAAAAAAAAAAAAAGACCGAAAAACACAAAGCTTGGGAACGATAATCAGCTCCAGTTGTGACTTAGAGCTGACTATTGTTCAAGTCCACATAAAATCAGTATTATTTATGTTTCCTTGTCATCAGTTAACAGCAGGGATGAATCAGAGTGGAAGGCGGGGCAACTTATCAGCACAGCGTCTGGACAGTTTTACTTTTATTGGCGGAAAAGTCTTCAGGTCGGCAAAGAATTGACCTGAGAACAAACAAAACAACTCAATCTGAATCTAATTCTGTTCTAGTTTGTCTTTGTTTTCTTGTCAATCGCTGTATAAACTAACAAAGCTGATTAAAACATAATAGATACTGTTTATTTATTTAATTATCTTTTTTTATGATTATTTATTTATTGCACTACCGTAAATCTTGTCAAACGTCACGGCTCAAACATCGTACGTCCTGTTGCCAGCAGGTGGCAGTGTTACTATAACCCAATTGTAGAGAACATTTTAACTTTTTTTAATCTACAATTTGTCCATTTCAAATCAGGTGTTAGGGTTTTTCTCCCTCGTCAAGTTGACGGACTAAACTCATCGTTCAATCGGAGTAAACGCGGGCCGTAATTCTCCTGCCGAGGCGACGCCCACTTGCTGTTCACTCCTGCCCACTGGCCCAGTCTGGATTAGCTGGCTCGGATGCATACATTAAAAAAGAACATGTGTCCCACCATGCTCAGCGCGATGCAGGCTCCGTCCACAAGTAGGCACAAGAAGGCAGCAACGACTCCGACGCTCAGGAAGACGATGGCGGCCGTCAGCTGCAGAACACAAACAGCCGTTTGCAAAAGTCTGAAAAATGTCTGAAAAATGTCTGAAAATGAAAAATTGCCTCACATGCATAGTTTCTCATGCACATGTCACAGTAATGGATGACGTGGTGGAACAGACAAATAAATATGTTCAATATGTTTAGAACTACAAATGAACTTGTTCTGAGCAAAAACAGACACTCCGGTTTTTGGTTTTTTAACATTTGTGACTTTATGGTCTCCTAGTGGACAACAAGTAGCAAGCAGTCAAAGCACCAACACGAGGAACCGGAACCGTGGCCAAGGAGAACCAACCAGAAAGTCACCATTTGAACCAGAACATTTGAAACATAAAACCAGTTTACAGTCACATTTTTTTTATTCCTGATAAAGTGGCCAGGGGGCGCTAAAAAATATCTAAGTTCAAAACTTTGACGGCGTCATTTTGAGAATTTGAGAATCGGCCAATGGTTGTTTTTCAGGTGGACGATGTCACTGTGAGTTGTGTTTTTCAGGTAGCGGTGACGGAACTGACCAGCTGGTGGCGGTTCTCCTCCAGACAGAGACCCAGCAGAGCCAGGAAGGATCCCAGAGTGAGCTGCACACAACACAACACAACACAACACAAACACAAACACAACGCAGTCGGAGCTCACGGTCACAGATCAACAGGTGAGATGAAAATCCAACCGGCTTCACCACCGCAATCCTCCTACCGCTGGCAACACAACACAATCGGGTGGAGACACAACTTACAATCACTCCCGATCCGTAGCCGGACACGCTGAGGTTCTCGGCCCTGGTGGCCGCGTAGACGCCCAGCGCCACCAGCAGAATGGACAGACTGAGCATGCTCAGTGCAAGCCAGCGGGCCCGGCGGACCTTCAGCCTGGAGTCTGCAGGTGACATCGCCCTCATCAAGACAAAGTAGTCTCAGTGAAACAGACTCAAGTTGACACAATTATATAAAAAATACAACAGGAAACAACCTCCTGAGGGTCAGAGGGTTGCAGCGCCTGAAGATGTCTCCAGGTGCTACTGGGACAGAAGGTTTACCTGCAGCCCAGTCAGGCGGCACCGCTCTCTCTTTGTCCGCCGCCGCCGCCGCTGCTCCTGCTGCCTGCGTCCTGGCCGTCATGATGGACCTTCAGACTCCAGCAGCAGCTCTGAGTCCAGCAGGCTGCTTTCACCCACCAGGAGGAGGAGGAGCAGGAGGAGGCGGGACCTTCTCCAGTGGGTGGTGACCTGCAGTCTGACTCTCTCTGTGTGTGTGTGTGTGTGTGTGTTCAGAACACAGCCAATCTTTTTCTGACCATAAACCTGCTTTAAATTATTTTATCTACTTGTTGACAGGAAGCATTTTTTTTTAAACTTTTGAAACAACCAACCAATATTTCTGTGCTTTATCCGGCAGTATACATAGTATACACACTACTACTACTATTACTACCACTGCACTACTGTTATGCAGAGGTAGTAGTACGAACATTTCCATAATTTGCGATCAAAATCGTAATCTACATAGCTGCCGGCAATACCACTGAGCGACCCATTCACAACAACTGCATATTGGCTGTGTAGCTTGCGTAGTGTAGGCCGTGAATCCGGGTGTCAGCTTTATTGATTTAATTCCTTTGTCAAGGCCAGCCATCCTACACTTTATTGATTGTTGTGTAAAAATTAAAAAAGATATTTCAAACCAATTTAAACGTTCAGCTTATTTCTAATGTCTAACTGGTAACAAAGCAGTTCATAATATGTGAACCATATACTTTTTTGAAACCCTATTTTAGGTGCCACTGGCCTGCGGTGGTCATGGCCAGACTGCGGGAGGCGTCCTTTATTTTTCCGAATGAAAGTTGGCGACGCCAACCTCAGCGTCCCACCCAAATACCACGTTTCGTCAAACGAAGTTGCACTTTTTTGGTTGTAGCCTCTCTGGGTCTGTAATAGATGGGACTTCCTAGCGAACAGCGCCCTCTGCCGCCGCAGCCGCGCACTCTCCGCCTGCTGCCGGCGGCCATCTTGTTGAGGTCCAGCTGGATGGCGGAAGTTCCCCCCCCCTCCCCTCTCCCCTCCCGGTGCCGCCGACGCGCAGTAGCGATGGATGACGGCGACGAGCCGGGTCTCGTCCTCACTCACGCCTCCTCGTCGGGCTCTCGCTCGACCGGAGACAAGATGTTCTCCCTGAAGAAGTGGAACGCGGTGGCCATGTGGAGCTGGGACGTCGAGTGCGACACCTGCGCCATCTGTCGGGTTCAAGTGATGGGTGAGTCGCCGCTGTTAGCACGCCGGCTAGCCGACTAGCCGACCAGCCGACCAACCATTTGGCTGGCTGGCTGGCTAATGCGTTAGCGTTTGAGAGTGTCACATGACAATAACAGCATTTCTCGGTCGTCTTGTCCTGTTGCAGATGCGTGCCTCAGGTGTCAGGCCGAGAACAAACAGGAGGACTGTGTGGGTGAGTGCTAACCGTTAGCGGCTTAACCCTGGCTAATGCCTCCCTGCTACTTGAACAGACGGCGGCTCGTGCTAGCCGAGGCTAGCTGCATCACTGTAGTCTTGCAGTGAAGACCGCACTAACCGAGACCAAGACGTTACCAAGACTGGAGAGTACAGAGCTCGAGACAAGACCAAGATATTTAGAGTTCGACACCGAGACAAGACCAAGACTTTATATATCAAAGAAAATAACAACAAAACAGAAGAAAATGACCAGTATCCAATTTTATTTTTTTTTGCTTCTAAATCGAACAGCAACATCTCTTTTCACCAAGGTATCAACTGTTTGGAACCATTAAAAAAAAAAAAACTTGATTCATAAGATAAAAATAAATGATTAACTCGGAATAATGTGGCAAAGTGTCACTCTGGGTGTCACCAACAGAGCGTGCAACGGCAGCAGCTGGATTCTTTTCAGTTATGATCGTGACTCTTGACTGGTCTTAATCAGAAACCACCAGTAGGCCCAGTCCGAGACTGAGACGAGACCGAGTAAAAAATACCTCAGAGTCCGAGACGATACTGAGACCCTTTTGAAATTGGTCTGCAGACCAAAACCAATCTCGAGTAACACAACACTGTCACTGTAGAGCCACACTGGTCAGCAGTGGCGCACATTAATGCTCGCACAATGTACATAGACCCAAAGTTGTGTTATTATTATTATTATTATTATTATTGTGACGTAACTGTCAAATTACTTGACCAAGAAGTAGCTTGTTGGACGGGTTGCCAGGTCTGTGAGAAAAAAAAAAAAAACATCAGGCAACCAGGAGAACTGCGAGGAAATCAGCTGCCCGGTGAGAAACCTGGCGTCCTTCACAGAGCATTTTACTGCCGACCTGGCAACCCTGCTGCTGCAGCACTTCTCCAGGAGGTGTCCCAGTGCTCAGAATGTTTGGATGTTGTGCAGGATCCTGGTGCCCCGCCCCCTCCCTCCCACTGATCTCCTTCTTCTCTACCCCCTCCCCCACCTTGGTCTCCCTGCAGTGGTCTGGGGCGAGTGCAACCACTCCTTCCACAACTGCTGCATGTCGCTGTGGGTCAAGCAGAACAACCGCTGCCCGCTGTGCCAGCAGGACTGGGTGGTCCAGAGGATCGGAAAGTGAGCGGGCCAGACCACCGCCGCTCCAGGCACCACGTCCTCACTCACCCGCGCTTTTTTTTTTTTTTTTTTTTTCCCCCCCAACCTCCCCTTCAAACCCAAGTGTGGGGAGAGACTGGAAAGTGATGCCGCAGCATCCACCGGCCCGGACAGCCGTCCTGCTTCCTGTTGCATGTTGTCCCGGCGGGCTCAGCCGCTGACTGGGTTCTGGAGGTGTGGATGAATGGATGAATGGATGAATGGATGAATGGATGGATGGATGGATGGATGGATGGATGGATGAATTGCCAGAGTGTTTGGTCCTGTTGTAGCTTCACTTCCTGTCCACGGTGGCGCTTTTTCTCTTCATCGCGGCCAATCATCACCGCAAGCGATGAAGGAAAGAAAAAAAAAAAATCAGTGACTTGTCGTTCAGACAACTGGACTTCTTATCCAATCCAATCCACACACACACGCTGCTGGTGAAACTCACTTCCTCTGTGAAGGCTTTATGTTTGTAAAACTTATTAATAAAGACTTAGTTGAACACCCGTTGACTCACCTGAGCGTCTTTTTGACAAGCTCAACTTCCTCAGTTGACAGCAGACAAAAAAGACGCAAGGAAATCTTCAGTCGTCCGCTGTCTCCTGACGTCACCTTCTGTCTGTAAGAAGCTCCTCTGGATGGCGGCCACCTTCCACCTGCCACGCTCATTATACCCGTACCTCGGCGCCTGGGGTGACGCCAGGTGTCGTCACCTCTTTGCAAGTTTGGCCTCGTGACTGGAGCAGAACCTTGATCTTGTCCACAGCATCAGATCTGACCTGGAGGTAGGACGCTGGCCGGTCTCAGGATCAGCGACCAACGTTTAAAGGACTAAAAAAAAAAAATATCTGTGAGTTGAAGTCATTAAAAGTTTGAGTTGAAGTCACTTGAAACTTGAAGTTAAAGTTCCTGAAGCGATGAATTATAGTTGGAGCTGAGTTGAACAGGCTGGTTAGGTTTGAGAAGTCTGACTGTGCACCTGGTGGCGACCAGTGAAATAAAACTGTGGTCTGGTGTTTTGTCTGCATTTAAAGTGACCTGCTGGTGGCGCCACAGTCTCACTGTCGCACTGTTAAAGTCATTAACATCCTGAAATCTGACCTCTACTTAACGCAGCTGACTGAGTAATTCTCTTTAAAACTGGGCCTGTGAATCAGCCAATCACAGGTCGGCAGCACAGTGTCCATGACGACCAGAATCATCTGGAAACTTTTATTCTTTTGAAGGACAGACGAGAAAACGTCGCACGCTTTGACCTGCTTTGACCTTGTCACTCTGCACCTGCTCAGGTGTTTCCTGCCGGCCACAGGTGAGGTCACGATGTCACTGCTGGACTCCTGCTTCCTTCCTGACAGCCCAGGGAACTTAAAGTCTTTAGGGCTGCTGCTTCCTCCCTCCAGCACCCAGCAGATCTCATTTAGCAAAGCCTCGTCCTTCAGACCTTCGCGCTCTCTTTCTCTCTCTCTCACACACACACACAAACACACACACACACACACACTCAGACTGGTCTCTCTACTTCCTGCACCGGGCGGCAGGAACCCTGAGTCCAGGTTTTCCAGGGCCCTGGTGGGTGTCGACCTGCGGTGAGTAGCGAAGCTCCGCCTCTAAAAATAAAGCAGCCTAAAGCCTCTTAGGGACCAACTACATAATTGCTTTCACCTCCTTGCGAGCGCCGCACTCATGCAAACACTAAGCTGCCGACAAATCCTGAGGACGGCGGTGCTGCCGGTGCCCCTGCAGGCTGCAGAAGCTTCTTCAGGCTGCCTGGCTGCACCGGGGACCTGCAGATGATTGGAGCAGAGGGCTGATCATGTCCAGAGATGCTGCGGAGGACCTGCTGGGTCTCAACAACCTGGTGGCCAACACGGCCTACCTGAAGGCCCAACAGGTGGACAGCAAGGAGCTGAGGAAGCAGAGGCTATCCCTGGCCCTGCCGAGGCCCAGGAGGACCTCCTGGACCATCTCCTCCTCGGCCGTCCCGCCCTCAGAGCTGACCGACTTCCGGTCGCTGTGTGAGCAGCAGCCCATCGGCAGGAAGCTCTTCCGACAGTTCCTTCTGGCCTCCGGGCCTCAGTACACTGCCGCCGCTGAGTTCCTGGACGAGCTGAGCCGCTGGAGCTTCAGGGACGGGGACGAGGATGGAGGCAGGGACGAGGCCAAGCTGAGTGTCCTCAAGCAGCTGATGCAGCCCAAGTCCCACAGTTTTCTGTCCTACCTCAAAGGAGACTGTGCTGCAAAGTACCGGGGTCTGTCAGAGAACCGCTGGGACGAGGAGACGGTGGAGCATCTGCAGGAGGCCACCAGGGACTTCCTGAAGGGAAAACCTTTCGCAGAATACCTGGAGAGTCCCTACTTCTACAAGTTCCTGCAGTGGAAGGAGTATGAGAGGCAGAAGATCACAAGGAAGTACTTCTACGAGTTCAGGACGTTGGGCAAAGGTGGCTTTGGAGAGGTAGGTGGCTGTAGGGTTGTGACCCAGATTTTGGGTAGTAGGACTCGCAGATGTGAAAGATCCAGTCTGTTCTCCAGGTGTGCGCCGTGCAGGTGAAGCACACCGGCCAGATGTACGCCTGCAAAAAACTGGACAAGGCGCAGCTGAAGAATAAAGGTGGCGAGAGGCTGGCCCTGCTGGAGAAGCAGATACTGGAGAAAGTCGACAGCCTCTTTGTGGTCAACCTGGCCTACACCTATGAGAGCGAGACCCACCTGTGCCTCATCATGGACCTGATGAACGGTGGAGACCTCAAGTTCCACATCTACGAGCTGGGCGAGCGGGGCATCCGTATGGCCCGCGTGGTCCACTACGTCGCCCAGATCATCATGGGGATCCTGCACCTTCACTCCATGGACATTGTGTACCGGGACATGAAGCCCGAGAACGTCCTGCTGGACGCCAGAGGCCACTGCCGGCTGTCAGACCTGGGACTGGCCGTGGAGCTGCCCAAGGGGAAGAAGATCTGCCAGAAGGTGAGTTCTTGTGGTCCACGCTTTCCTGCTCCCATCTCCTCCACAGTCCTCCACTAGCTTTAGTTTAATGCTATTACAGCTGATTTGTTTACTGACCACCGACAACCAAGCAACAAGCAGCTTACCAGAAATAGATATGATGACTCCAGTCAGAAGAAAAGATCCCTGACCTCCCCTGACTCGGAGGGCCGTCTGCAGAACCAGGAGGAGGAACTTTATCTTTGCTTTGCTAAGACCAGCTATGATCTACCAGAGTCGGGGGAAGGGGATTCTGGGCAAAGATTCCTAACCGAGAAGCTGAGAAGAAGACTAGCAGATCTTTCTGCTTCAGGACTATAACTCAGCCACTGTGTGTGTGTATGTGTGTCTCCCCAGGCTGGCACTACGGGCTACATGGCCCCGGAGATCCTGCGCCAGGAGAACTACAGCACCTCAGTGGACTGGTGGGCCGTAGGCTGCAGCATCTATGAGTTGGTGGCGGCTCGTCTGCCCTTCAAGGACTTCAAGGAAAAGGTGCAGAACGAGGAGGTGACGCGGCGCACCCTGGAAGACGACTGCAAGTTCGGCCACCGGCACTTTGACCCACCCACCAAGGACATCGTGAGCCGCTTCCTGAAGAAGAAGGTGCAGAACCGCCTGGGCTGTCGGTACGTCCACTGCCTGCTGCCCCCTGCTGGATAGTTGCATTCTCTAAACTTGCTGAGGTTGTTAACTTTGACCCCTAACCCTAACCCTAATGTTATACCCTAATCCCAATCCTAATCCTGACCCAACCCAAACCCTCTAACCTTAACCCTAAAACCCAAACCACCTCCCCTAACTCTAACCCTGACAAACACATATACGAACCATCATGACTGACTGAGTAGTTGGGGAATTTGGCTCTGTAGCCCTAAAAAAAAAATACAACAATACACCCCCTAGTGGAGACATATGTTCAGAGCCAATTTTTCATACGTTCCACCCTCTGTGTTCATGTCCAGCGGCGATGACCCCAGGAAGCACCTCTTCTTCAATGGCGTTAACTTCCTGCGCCTGGAGGCGGGGCTGGTGGATCCTCCCTGGGTGCCCAAGCCCAATGTGGTCTACGCCAAGAACCTGGATGAGCTGCGGGACACCAGCGAGGTGGAGCGCATCAAGTTCAACGCCAAGGACGAGATGTTCTTCAGGGAGTTTAGCACCGGCGCTGTGTCCGTCCGCTGGCAGAAGGAGATGATCGAGAGCGGCGTGTTCGACGAGCTGGACGGCCTGGAGCCCAACGGGCACATAGGGGCAGCGGTGGCGTCCAAGACCTGCGTCCTCCTGTGAGTCGGACCCTGCTGAAGGACCAAGGAGGGGCCTTTGACTGGAGACACCCGGAGACGCTCCAAGAGCTTCTGGCTGGAAGGAAAGTGCCTGAAACAACACAAAGCGCCGCAAGGTTACTGGTTCTCAACAACAACACCTCGCTTCATTCTAGAAATCCTCCTGCCAGGAAATCTTTATCTCACCAAATCAGTGAAATAGTTCAAAAAAGGCCGACCGCATTCTGTTGACCGACAACCCTGCAATGAGTTAACTTAAAGATTTCAATATGTTTAAAATGTGCCTCCTCTGTATACATAGATTTTTTCCCCCCCATTTATTTCATAACACGTTTGTCGGTTTCTGATAAGAACAACAACATCAACAACAGCAACAACTCCGGACAAGTTGTAAAAAAAAACAGGAACGTGTCCTGGGAAAACAGGACGTTTGGTCAGCCGAAGCTCAATTAATCAACAGTTCAGAGAAATTGATTTCATCGCGCAAACAGGAACGAAAACTAATCCGTAATATTTTGCGGAGGACTCGAACAAACTGCGAATATCGGAAGAAGTTCTTTCTGCTCTGAGCCCCCTCGAAGGTTTGATCCAATGCTGCCGCCGTGCATGATGGGAAATGTCAGTCCCCTCT
Organism: Thamnaconus septentrionalis; assembly: GCA_009823395.1. NCBI lineage: Eukaryota > Metazoa > Chordata > Actinopteri > Tetraodontiformes > Monacanthidae > Thamnaconus > Thamnaconus septentrionalis. Next base: position 2,841,234 of record CM020510.1, on the reverse strand, counting down.
TGCCTTCATAGTTTCCATGACGTCACTCCGCGCTGGACCCAAAAGCTCTTCCAGGTGTCCAGTAAAACTCAGCGCCACCTCCAGCTGCCGCTAATGAGCTACAGGCCGCAGATGTTGCTCATTTGTTCGACTCACATAAACGCCACGCGTGGCCTTTTTTTTTTTAATGCGTCTGTTGCGTCTACGACGTGACGTCGGTGGCGCACAGTCACCACTGGGTGGCAGCAGAGATCTGTAGAGTGCCTTCAGTCTTGCGCCTGGTTGCCGGGTTCTGGATTCAGCGCTGATCAAGACGGTCGGTGAGAGAAAAAAAAAACAAAAAACAAAACGGGGAAATTTTTATTTTTGGTGAAGAATTAAACTTCATGTGTTCAAAAGCCTTGAACGGCAGGGAAAGAAGAAGAAGAGGAAAGTTCAGGGAGAGCAGCAGCATCTCTGGGCTTCGGGTCCACAGTCTGTGTCTGTGGCAGTGATGCCGCGCCAAAGATGTTTTCGGTTTTTTTTTAAGTCAGTGATGACGTTTACATTTTATTTAAAATATATATTTAAACATTTTAATCAGTTTATTATTCCACACGATGTATTGTGCTCATATCGTGGCAAACTACTTCTGTGCCAATGAGATATATTGTGGTTAACAGTTCCCCTGTGATGTGGATGGATTTGGATCCCTGTGACGTCATCGAACGTGACGTCATCGTGAATGTCTGGTGCTGTAAACATCTGTGCTAATAAAGGCCATGACAAGTAAAAGCTGATGGTTTGTGGAAAGCCACGGTAGCTCCGCCCCTTTTCCCCCTCAGAAGTTGCTGATTGGTCCTTGGAAATTGCACGTCGGCACGTTTCGTCTGCAATTTTTCAACTTTTCTGATTTGACCCCTCCGTGACCCCTGCAGCCACGAGATCAGACAGAAGTCCGAGAGGAGAGGCAACCTGGGCATCGCAGTGCAGGACGTCTGACACCCGGAGAACATTGGCAGCAGCCTGGAGTCTGCAACCTGCTGCCACCAGGGCACACACACACACACACACACACACACACACACACACACACGTCACACTTTTTGGCTGCACATTTGAATTGCACTTATGCATGCATGTTAGCACTGATGCTGCAGAAAACGAAAACATTGTGCTCCAACCCCTTCACGCACACTTTCACACACACACACACACACACACACACACACACACACACAGCCAGCCGTGTGTGTCCCCTCGGTGTCCCAGATCAAAGTGGACCGGTGTAACGGTGTAATTTGGCCTCTGCGTCTGGTGCCGCCTCCTCCTCTGGACTCACATCAAAGAGTCGCAACCGCCCGGCATCCCCAGCATCGCGCTGAAGCTGCCGCGCACACACATACACACACACACACACACATACACACACACCTGTTTCCACCAATGTTAAAATTTCAGCAGATTTTGCAGCTATATCTGTGTGTGTGTAGGTGTGTGTGTGTGTGTGTGTGTGTGTGTGTAGTGGAACAGAGAGTCTTTGTCTGCTCCGGGACGTCTCTCTCTGTCTTTGGTGTCGTTTTATTCCACAATAATAAACTAAATCCAGGATCCAGACCCGGGTGAGAGTGGGGACCCGGCGTGCGGTTGTGCTGGTGCCCAGTTTCCATGCCGACCAGTCAGGAAGTGTCGTTCCCACTCTGGCCAGCCTTCGATTCAGCACCAACATCGCTTAAATTCTTCACATTTCCACAAATAAGAGAATTCCTGCCGGCCGGGCCAACAGAAACACACACTGTGTGTGTGTGTGTGTGTGTTTCCATTGCACCCAGACCGCAGACCCCATGCACTGCTGGTCTGGACCACGTCATGTGTCGACTCATATTTTTAAACTTCTGTTCGGACGTTCAGATTTAAAATTTCATTTATTGTAATTTTTTGTCTTTCCGAATAAACTTCAAACCTCCAACATCAGTCCAGAGGTGAGGAACCTGGAAGAAGACTGGAGACACTGGAGACACTGGAGGCACTGGAGACACTGGAGACACTGGAGACACTGGAGACGCACCCCCACCTGTCGCACGCAGCGCCACGTAAGAAAACCAAACTTTCTTTTCTTTTTTCTTTTCTTTTTTTTAAAGATGTTCCAGCATCACAGCAGTGAAGCTTCGACTGAGGAGACCAGCACAGACTGGGAGCAGCCTGGTAACCACCTCCTCTTCCTCCTCTTCCTCCTCCTCCTCCTACTCCTTGCACCTTTTCCTTTTCTTCCTCCTCCTCCTGCTCCTTCGAACATCAAACAGGCGGAGCAACACATGACACCCAATCACACGCATTTCACAACATCTTGACCTCTGAGGAGCAAAAGCGTCCGCAGTCAAGCTGTTGATGTGCTGTAATTACAGAGAGACCTGCATGTGTGTGTGTGTGTGTGTGTGTGTGTGTGTGTGTGTGTGTGTGCGCGACCATGAAACCAGACCTGGCTGTGTGATTGCGTTTAGCTGGCCGGTGTCGTGTGACTGACAGCTGGAGCAGCAGCAGGCGCTCCGGACGGCCACCAGGTGGTGTGTGCTGGGCTGCCTGTGGCTCCGCCCCCTTTCTAACGAGAGGAGGAGCCACAAAACCACTTGTTTGCAAAATGTGAACTTCCAGGTTTGGCTTCCCCCACCTGTTGCGCCACCTTCTGGCTGCTTCACAACCTTGTTAGTTCACAGACACAAATATTAGATTTATTTTTTTTCTTCGAGATTTGAGCTGCGCTGGAAGAACTCCGTTCTTTGAATCAGCCCTCTGTGATGTCACAAAGTTCGCCGATGTCTCCCTTTGAGTTTGTAACCACACCCACTCCCTCCACCCCCAACCCCACCTCCATGCTGCAGTTGGCTCCGCCCACTGAGACCTGCTTGTCTTGGAAAGGGCTTCAGGGGGATTCAGCAGCAGGCTGCAAACAGAGGGCTAAATATGCTGGACACTGCGGATTCCCCAGGTGAGTGACCACTCCCATTACTATACTCTCTCTCTCTCTCTCTCTCTCTCTCTCTCTCTCTCACACACACACACACACACACACACACACTCCACAGCAGCTCCAGCTGATCTGGAAGATGCTTCTCTCTGCTACCAAACATTTTTCTCTGAGTCCGACTCCAGACAAGACGCAGCAGGTGTTTCCACCACGGCGGCCGGCGACACGGCGGTCAGAAAGTTCAGTCGTTGGGGGGGGGCAAAGGGTAGAGGGAGGGAGCCAATCAGAGGCCAGAGTCTGATCGAGTCCAACGTTTATTCTGAAAACTGGCCGACGGTCTGAAGCTGAAGAGCAGCTGGATCCGATCCGGGGTGCAGCCTTGAAAAGAGGGGTGTGAGAAGGCTGAGGGGGGGTAACAGTGTGATCTGACCAATCAGGAGTCCTCTGAGATTAAAAGGGGTGGGGCTAGAGCCAGGGTTTAGCTGCCAGCAAGCAGCAAGATTTCCTCAGTAGACGAAGAAGAAGGAGAAGAAGAAGGT
>CM020510.1:2590272-2832772 GCA_009823395.1 Thamnaconus septentrionalis | reverse complement strand
ACAACAACAACAACAACAACAACAGCAGCGGGTTGTTTTCTCTCACGGCTGGGGGGTGGGAGATGGGGGGGTGGTGGTGGTGGGGGGGGGGTGCAACCAAACCGAGATGAGGGAACCAGGGATTAAGCCGGGATGTGTTGGTCATCCTGGCTTAATTTAGCCTCACGTCGGTTGCATGAAAGCGGGTTAAATTTATCCTGTTGAAGTTGCTGCGGTGATTTACTCTCTGCAGGTTCGTGACGGGTCGTTGGTCCCATGAACCGGCTCCAAGAACCGGCTCTTTGAGGTGAACGAAGAGAGCCGACCCCTGATTGGGAGCTGTTTTGTTTTGTCGGCAACGATTCAGAGTTTCGTGTTTTAGTGGAGATTCTGTGCGAGAGAGAAATTAGAATATATTCATTCATGTGATCTAATCTAATATTAATCTGAGAACAGAAACAGGATCAACTGAATAATAAATACCTTAATATAGAACACACACACACACACACACACACACACACACACACACACACACACACACACACACACACACACCGAGCCTGCTCAGGAACTGAGGCCTGAGGTTTCTCCATCGCACCTCCTGCTCTTCTTTCTCCCCCTCTACTTTCTCCTCCTCCTCCTCCTCCTCCTCCTCCTCCTCCTCCTCCTCCTCCTCCTTCCTCCTCCTCCTCACCTCCTACTCTTCTCCCCCCCACTTTCTCCTCCTCCTCCTCCTCCTCCTTCCCTTCCTCCTCCTCCTCACCTCCTACTCTTCTCCCCCCTCTACTTTCTCCTCCTCCTCCTCCTCCTCTTCCTCCTCCTCCTCACCTCCTACTCTCCCCCCCCCACTTTCTCCTCCTCCTCCTCTTCCTCCTCTTCCTCCTCCTCCTCACCTCCTACTCTTCTTCCCCCCTCTACTTTCTCTTCCTCCTCTTCCTCCTCCTTCACCTCCTTCCCTTCCTCCTCCTCACCTCCTACTCTTCTCCCCCCACTTTCTCCTCCTCCTCTTCCTCCTCCTCCTCACCTCCTCCTCTTCTTCCTCCCTCTACTTTCTCCTCCTCCTCTTCTTCCTCCTCCTCCTCTTCCTCCTCTTCCTCCTCCTTCACCTCCTTCCCTTCCTCCTCCTCACCTCCTACTCTTCTTCCCCCCCCTCTACTTTCTCCTCCTCCTCCTCCTCCTCCTCCTCCTCCTCCTCCTCCACGCTGCTTGTTTTTTTTCCCTCAGCTTTTCCTCGGTGCTGGATGGTCGACGGCGGCGATGAAGGGCCGCCTTGTTCGACTGCAATAACAGAGAGAGGTGAGAGCGTGCGAGGAGCCCGGCTCACCTTTCCTCAGTGATGGATGAGCCCATTAGCCCTCTGACCCGTTAGCCCGTTAGCCCGTTAGCCCGTTAGCCTTTAGCCTTTAGCACGTCAGCCCGAGATCTTCCACTTCCCCGGCCTTCTTCAGCCTGGTCACTTCTCCTTCTCTCCTTCCTTCTGCAGCAGCAGCAGCTCTGCATCTGGAGCTTCTCCAGACGGACGAGGATGACTTGACCTCTGACCCCCTGCCAGACGTGGGCGCCGTCCAGCCACGGCTGCGTCTGATTGGCTCGTCTGTCTGCAGGTTATTAATAGAACTTCTCCTCGTTTGACGCACCAGAGTCGGAGGGGCAGTGGGGGGGTCACACATAGTCAGATACCCCCCCCCCCCCAACACCACTTTCTCTGCCCCCCCCCCCCACTTTGTTCCTCTCTCTCTCTCTGCTCACCATGTGTCCCCCCTCACTCACCCACTGCAACATGTGTCACTCACACTCTCACACACACACACACACACACACACACACACACACACACACACACTGGCAGCATGTAACTGAAATAGACAAATGGGGGGGGGGAGGAATTTCTGCCTCTTCGTCATCTTCATCGTGTTGCTCTCAGCTGGACCTGACGGCTCTGTCTCACACACACACACACACACACACACACACACACACACACACGCACAGTCACGGTGGCGATGGGCGGCGTGGACATCAGCGGAGAGAATGAATGCCTGGAACTGCTGCCAGACTCACAATCGCCCTGTTTGGGTGTCTCCAGCTATCTGGAGCAGCAGTGCTGTGTGTGTGTGTGTGTGTGTGTGTGTGTGTGTGTGGAGAGACAGGAGTCGGGGGGGCGGGGGGGGCAAACAACACTGGATCCACTGATAGCGGCCGGGTCGTGTTTTCCCATGTGCGTTGCCAGGATGTGATGTATTTTTAGGCCTGGGGGCCGAGCGCCCGACCCCAGCTATGCGAGCGCAGCTCGGTGTGGGCGGAGCTAGAGCGCGTTGGCGTTGGCGTTGGCGTTGGTGGCGGCGGCGGCGCCTCTCATGTCCTGGGATGCGAGGGCAGAGGCCTCGCCCCGGAGGTGCTGACGGATGGCAGGAGGGCCCAAGGATTCCGACTATTTGGCCGTTAATTGAGCTGATTGGCTCGGCTATTTGCAGCCGGGACATGTGATTGATTTAGAGGCGGCGGCTCCTTAGATATTCCTGCAGCGTGCCAACACCAAGGAGTTGCTTCCCTGAGGGCATCTCCCCTAGTGGCCACTTTATTAGGTTATATCAATATATGATGTATCATGCCAAAGTGGTTGCAGCGATTTCGGTGTTTTAGCCATAAAATTTTGAAATGTGTCTCATATATATATGTGTGTGTATGACACATTTTAAAATATATCTATGCAGTATATCTATACTGTATATTATGTGTTTATTTACTGTATATATGTATATATATGTATATATATGTATGTATATATATATATATACGTATATATACATATATACATAAAAGGTATATCTATACTGTTTATATGTCTTATATTGTCAGCGCTGCTTTTTATTCCACCTGCAGACCAGATCTGATACTTATATATCATGTATTTATTTACTATATATACACAGTTTATATACATATATATGTATGTATATATATATGTATATTTACATTTATATATACATACATATATACGTATATCTGTACTGTATATATGTATATTATGTATTTATGTGCTATATATATATATATATATATATATATATATATATATATATATATATATATATATATATATATACAGTACTACCCAGAAAATTAGAATATCCTGAAAAGGTTGTAGTATTTCTGCAATTCAACTTAAAAGGTGAATGTGACATATTATATCAACGAATAAAATGCAAATCAATATATTTCAAGTTTTTATTTCTTTGGATTTTGCTGATCAGGTCTTGCAGCTTAAAAAAAAAAGCAAAGTTACAACAAGGAACTGCTTGAGATGTCAATTTGCGTCTTTTATGTTAAATTGCCAAAATAAAACAACTTTTACTTGATATTCTAATTTTCCAGGTAGTACCTGTATATATATGTATGTATGTATGTATGTATGTATGTATGTATACACATACATACTTACGTACATATATACATATATACATACTCTTCTTCTACTGGGGAATTGTTGTCCAGCTGTGATCAGACTCACTAACGTGCTGTTTTTCAAGCTATCAGCATGCAGACTCCAGCCTTAGCCCCGCCCCCTTCTCCTCAGTGTCAACTCTGATTTGCTCTGTCACACTATGACCAGATGAGAGACTGGTGGTGGTGATGAGGCAGCAGCAGCAGCAACTGCGACGTTCTTTCCACTCAGAAATGCGACTCGCTGCTGTAACCTTCTGGCTCCATTTTTAGCCCCCGAACGACCGACCCACCAGTCGACCCGGCCGGTGGCTAACAGCAGCCGTCACCTCGGCTCTCTCTCTCTCTCTCTCTCTCTCTGTTCTTTCTCTCATCCCGCCGCAGAAATGCCAACAACTTAAACAACACGCTCCTGATGGAACCTTGTCTTCAAATACCCCTTAATCCAACACACACACACGCACACACACACACAAGAATTCAGTCATTATTAATATCATTATTATTATTAGTAGTAGTAGTAGGAGTAGCAGTAGTAGCAGTAGTTGTAGTAGCAGTAGTAGCAGTAGTAGCAGCAGCAGTAGCAGTAGTAGTAGTAGTGGTGCAGTGCAGTGGCAGCAGTAGCAGCAGCAGTGTTAGTGGTAGTAGTAGTAGTAGTAGTGGTAGCAGTGGCAGTAGCAGTGGCAGTGGCAGTGGTGGCAGTGGTTGTGGTGGCAGTGGTAGCAGGTGGCAGTGGTGGCAGCAGTGGCAGTGGTTGTGGTGGCAGTGGCAGTGGCAGTGGTGCAGTGGTAGTGTGTAGTGGTGGTGGCAGTGGCAGCAGCAGTGGTAGCAGCAGTGGCAGTGGTGGTAGCAGTGGCAGTGATGGCAGTAGCAGCAGTGGTAGCAGTGGTAGTAGTGGTAGTGTAGTAGTAGTGGTGGCAGTGGTAGCAGCAGTGGTAGCAGTGGCAGTGTTGTAGTGGCAGTGGTTGCAGTGGTAGTAGTAGTAGTTGTAGTAGTAGTAGTAGTTGTTGTAGTAGTGGTTGTATTAATAGTAATAATAATAGTAGTAGAAGTAGTCGAGTAGAAGACTAGAAATAATTCATGAATTCTATGCTAATTATTATTACTGCTACTGCCACTACTACTACTAGCACGACTAGCACTACTACTAGATTAGATTAAGGTGAATCTAATCTAGTAGTAGTAGTAGTGGTAGTGGTAGTAGTAGTTGTGGTAGTAGTAGCAGTAGTAGAAATATTAATTAACATGTAGACAACATGAATTATTTGGAGTCTTCTGCTCGACACTCGGTGCATCGCGCTTCCTCACCACCGATGAAAACATGGAAGATTTTATGAGCGGTGAGTCGTGGCGAGTCACGAGTCACGAGTCACTGAGCGTTTTTTGGGGCGGTTGTGTGTGTTTTTCGGTGGCTGTGTGTGTGTTCTTGGTGGTAGTGTGTGTCCTGCTGCTGATGATTCAGCTGCTGGACGGCGGAGCGGCGGCGGCGTCTTTCCCACAGTGCAACTGGTGTCACGGTCGCACGGCCAGAGTTCGGCCAGCTGTTGTGTAACTATTAACCACACAACACAACGCAACCGCAGAGAGCCGAGAGGAGAGGGCAGCCGGTCAGAGTGGCTGGGGGAGGGGCAGATAGATAGAGAGATAGATAGATGGATGGATGGATAGATAGATAGATAGATAGAAGGATAGATAGATAGATAGATAGATGGAAGGATGGACAGATGGATGGATGGACTGACAGACTGATGGTTGGATAGATGGATAGAAGGAAGGAAGGAAGGAAGGTGGATGGATGGAGCATAGATGGATGGATGGATGGATGGATGGATGGACAGATGGATGGATAGATAGATAGATAGATGGACTGACAGACTGATGGTTGGATAGATGGATGGATGGATGGATGGATGGATGGACAGATGGATGGATAGATAGATAGATAGATAGATAGATGGACTGACAGACTGATGGTTGGATAGATGGATAGAAGGAAGGAAGGAAGGGTGGATGGATGGAGCATGGATGGATGGATGGATGGAAGGATGGACAGATGGATGGATGGATGGATGGATAGATGGACAGATGGATGGATGGATGGATGGATAGATGGACTGACAGACAGATGGTTGGATAGATGGATAGAAGGAAGGAAGGAAGGAAGGAAGGAAGGGTGGATGGATGGACAGACTGACAGACAGCTGTGTCCTGGACTGGTCCAGATGTGCTACCAGTCTTTCCAGTCGTCGGCTCCTCACTGGTGTCGCCCTCATGGTTGTGGGCGGGATGTTTACAGCTGTGGCCTGACACCCGATAGCCAATGAGCAGGAGGCAGTAATTACCAGGCTGGCGCTCCGTCCCAGCGCCTGATGGATGTGTGAAATCAAAGACCCTGAAGAGGGGGGTTCAGTGGTGGTGGTGGTGGTGGGGTGGTGGTGGTGGGGGGTCTTTGTTGGAGGCCACTTATTGCGAGAAGTGCACGGCCCCGACACGGAGATGAAATGTGAGCGGCGGAGCAGCAGCAGCAGCAGCAGCAGCAGCAGTCCGGGGAGAAATAAATAGCTCGGCAGCGATTCCTCCTCCAAAACTGCAAAGTCAATAAGACTGACCTGAAAACAAATCGGCCACAAGTCCACCAGCGCACAAATCAAAACGTTCCTGCGAGCTCGCAGGTCAGCGAGCAATAACACACCGGGAGCAACAACAACACCACCCGGGCCTGCTGCGGGCCGCCGCGGTCAGACCGCCCGTCTCCGAAAACTGATCGGGATCGACACGCAGCAGCAGCAGCAGCAGCAGCAGCAGCAGCAGCAGCAGCAGCAGCAGCTCCGTCTCGGACACACGGAGGGGTTAAAGGAGCAGTTCGGCAATGTTAAAGCGTCTCTGTCGAAAGTTTCATCACTGCTGCTGTCTTGGAAAAAAAAAGAACTGGCAAGCTAAGCTAGCATGCTAGCCTGGCCAATGGCGAGATCGAGATACGCTACATATTGTTTTAAGTAAACTGTTGCTTCAGCCACCAAAGGTGGCGCACTCGAGGTAGAAGTGAGAGACTTTGCAGTGACCAATCAAATGTGGTGGTTATCGGTATTCCGAAAATTCTCTGTGATGTGGATGCTAACACTTCCCGCTACGTAGCGCCAGCAATGGAGCGGCGTCAGTGCGATTACAATCTGAGAGCGTCTAGGGTGACGCTCGGCCGGCGACCTGCGCCCTTTGAAAGGCAAAACTTAATTTTGACATTCAAACGGCGGAGGCGGGGGTTTCGGGGGGGGGGGGGTTAAATAAAGGGGAACCAAAGTCAAAGTGTTTGTGTGCTGGAGTCACCAGAAGGCCGAGCGCTGATATCATCTGAGGCTGAGGAATGTGCTTCCTGCTCAGCGCTGCTTTTTATTCCACCTGCAGGCCAGATCTGATAACGGCGGCGCTGACGCCTCCGTCCGCCTCAATTTGTCAATTCAATCTTCTGAGCGGCGTCTCCACCGCTCCGCAGGATGGACTTTAGGGGGCGCTGTGTGTGTGTGTGTGTGTGTGTGTTTTTTTTTTGTTGAGAAGAAGCTTGTTTTGTTTGTGCCAGTCAGTGGGCAGCGTTTACGTTGCTTCTGTACGTACCAGTACAGTCGACGCTAATTAGCTTAGCTTAGCTTAGCTTAGCAGGGAATGTCGCAGAAGGATGAGCCGGGGATGACCTTTTGACCTTTGGATTCCGTGTTTAAAATCACATTCGTTCATCAGAAAGTGAAAACTTTCCTCTGACGTCCCATCCAATCAGGGCAGCAAGGGGGCGGAACCGGAGCGGCTCAAGTCCCGCCCAACAGTTTTTTGGTGGTAGATCAAACTGTTCACGTATTGAGCCACTAGGGGGAAACAATAAGCCGGTCACTCGTTTATTCAACACCACTGTGTGTGTGTGTGTGTGTGTGTGTGTGTGTGTGTGTGTGTGTGTGTGTGTGTGTGAGAGAGAGAGAGAGAGAGAGAGTCAGTGTAGCAGGAAAACGGTGACACACCAGCAGTCAACTGACTCACTGCTGCTCCGACTTTCAGCAGGCAAATAAACAACAGGAGGACAAGAACCTGGTGGACTTTGTGTGTTCAGTGTGGACTGTTGTGTTCAATGTGTGTGAGAGAGAGAGCGAGCGAGAGAGAGAGAGAGAGAGAGAGAGAGAGACCAGCTGACCACCCGAGAAACAACTTCCTGTCTGTCACAGGAAGTCAGCAGTCTCACCTCCAACCTCTCGTCATTCTGCTGCTGATACTTTAGATGCTGATCTGGATCTGGATCTGGGTTCTAGAATCTAGATCTGGTTGGTTCTGATCCAGTCAGCTTTACCGACAGCCCCCCCCTCCTGTGGATGACCTTTGACTCCCCTAAAGCTGGCCAGTGGTGGTCAGCTGGTTTGAATCTGGCCCAGTCACACCTCCAGTCAGACCAGTTTCACTTCCAGTTCGGAGCAGGTCTGGCATCAGGTCCTGGTCCTGGTCCTGGTCCGGGTCCTGGTCCAGGTCCTGGGCAGGGTCCCTGGTCTCCTCAGGCTCTGCTTGCACGGGGCTCCGCTGCAGCGTCCTCTGGTGAGCGATCCTCCCGCCTGCTGTGACGTCACGCCCCCTCCCTCCCGTCCCCTCCCCTCCCCCTCCCAGGCTCCTCCTCCTCCAGACTGGAGTCCCGTCCAGCGGCTCTCCGGCTCCACTCGGAGCTCCGCAGCCCGGCAGCAGCAGCAGTGAGGCGGCCGACAGGCGCGTCACCGAGCGGAGGAGCGACTAACGGTTCTCTCTCTCTCTCTCTCTCTCTCTCTCTCTCTCTCTCTCTCTCTCTCCCTCCGCTGTTTGTCCAAGTTTTGCTCACTCCACCGGACCTCCTCTCCGCCTCCAGGACTCTCTCTCTCTCTCGCTCTGGGACGACCCGACACTTTTTCCGAGCTTGTTTTTTTTTTTTCCCCTCCCTCCCTCCTCCTCCTCCTTTCACGGCGCGCGGACCCTGGATCTGGATCTCCAGCGGCTCAGTTCCGGTTCCTCCTGAGGCAGCAGCAGCAGCAGCAGCAGATCCAGGATCGTCCCTCGGTGTTTTTCCTCTTCTCTGCCTCCGCAGTCGCGGAGATGAGGACGGAGGCAGCTCCACCTCCACTGCAGCAGCAGCAGCAGCAGCAGCAGCAGCAGCTGCTGCATCAGCTCCTCCAGCTCCTCCTCCTCCTCCGCCTGCCGCTGCTGCTGCTCGTCCCCGTCTCCTCCGCCTTCGAGATGGGCTCCTACGAACTGGAGCGCGGCCGTCCGGCCAAGTGCGAGCCCATCACCATCCCCATGTGCGCGGGCATCGGCTACAACCTGACGCGCATGCCCAACTTCCTGGCGCACGGGGACCAGGCGGAGGCCGCCGTCAAGCTGCGCGAGTTCGCGCCGCTGGTGGCCTACGGCTGCGACGCGCACCTGCGCTTCTTCCTGTGCTCGCTCTACGCGCCCATGTGCGCCGACCAGGTGTCCGCCTCCATACCGGCGTGCCGGCCCATGTGCGAGCAGGCGCGCGAGCGCTGCGCGCCCGTCATGCGCAAGTTCAGCTACGCGTGGCCCGACTCGCTGGACTGCGCGCGGCTGCCGACGCGCAACGACCCCAACGCGCTGTGCATGGAGGCGCCCGAGAACGAGACGCGGCCGGCGGAGGGCAAGAAGGGCGCGGGCATGTTGCCGGTGGCGCCCGCGGGGGCCGCGCCGAGGCGGCGGCGGCGGCGGCGGCGGAGGAGCCGCCGCTGCGTCCGGGGCGGCCGGGCGACCGCCAGGGGGCGCCGGTTCCTCCTCCGGTTCCTCCTCCTCGGCCTGCCAGAACCCGGATAAGTTCCAGCTGGTGGAGCGGAGCCGCGTGTGCGCGCCGCGCTGCTCGGCCGCCGTGGACGTGCTGTGGTCGCGGCGGGACAAGGACTTCGCCCTGGTGTGGATGACCGTGTGGTCGGCGCTGTGCTTCGGCTCCACCGCCTTCACCGTGCTCACCTTCCTGCTGGAGCCGCGCCGCTTCCGCTACCCGGAGCGGCCCATCATCTTCCTCTCCATGTGCTACAACCTCTACTCGGTGGCGTACGTGGTGCGCGCCGTGGCCGGCGCCGAACGTGGCGTGCGACCGCGAGCGGGCGGCGGCGGCGGCGGCGGCGGCGGCTCCTACGTCATCCAGGAGGGTCTGGAGTCGGCGGGCTGCACCGCCGTCTTCCTGCTGCTCTACTACTTCGGCATGGCCTCGTCCGTGTGGTGGGTGGTGCTGACGCTCACCTGGTTCCTGGCCGCCGGCAAGAAGTGGGGTCACGAGGCCATCGAGGCCCACAGCAGCTACTTCCACGCGGCGGCGTGGGGCGTGCCGGCGCTCAAGACCATCGCCGTGCTGACGGCGCGGGGGGTGGCGGGGCGCGCTGCTGACGGGCCTGTGCTACGTGGGCGGCGCCGGCGCGGCGGCGCTGACGGGCTTCGTGCTGGTGCCGCTGGCCTGCTACCTGGTGGTGGGCACCTCCTTCATCCTCACCGGCTTCGTGGCGCTCTTCCACATCCGGCGCGTCATGAAGACGGAGGGCACCGACACGGAGAAGCTGGAGAAGCTGATGGTGAAGATCGGCGTCTACTCGGTGCTCTACACCGTGCCCGCCACCTGCGTCATCGTCTGCTACTTCTACGAGCGCCTCAACATGGAGCACTGGCGGCTGCGCGGTGTGCAAACCGAGTGCGTGGGCGGGCGGCGGCGGCGGCGGCGGCGGCGGCGCGACTGCTCGCTGCGGGAGTCGGTGCCCACCGTGGCCGTCTTCATGCTGAAGATCTTCATGTCGCTGGTGGTCGGCATCACCAGCGGCGTCTGGGTGTGGAGCTCCAAGACGCTGCAGACCTGGCAGGGACTCTGCAACAGGAAGCTGGCCTCGGACAGGACTCGAGGCAGGAAGTCCTGCGGCGGCGGGGGCGGGGGCGGGGGAGGGGGAGGCCTGGGCGGGGGAGGGGCTGGGGGCGGAGCCAGCGGCGGCACCACGCACTGCCACTACAAGTCGCCTGCCGTGGTCCTGCACCTGGCCAAGACTGAGCTGCACTCAGACAACCCCACACACGTCTGAGACGCGCACACACGCACACGCACACACACACACACACACACACACACACACACACACACACACACACACACCAGTCCTGGTTCTGGAGGAACTGTGACACACTCAGCAGGAAGTGACAAAGACCACCAGCTACTACACACACACACACACACACACACACGTCTGACACACACAGATACACACGTACGCACATTTCTGACGCACACACACACACGCACGTGTGCGCACGTGCACCACGTGCACAAAGGGAGACTGTTGTCGACTCTCGTCGTCCTTCTTTTTACCCACAATCCCCCTGTCCCGCGGCCTGCCTGCCTGCTGTGTCGTGTGCACACTGGGCCACCAGGGGGTGTGAGACTGCAGAGGTGGAGGCTCCGCCCCCCTCCCTCCCTCGCCCCGCCTCCTGCTGCCACGGCATCGTCTGTAAAAAGTGTCTATAAGTGTTTCTATTTAATGTAAATATATTTAATTTAAGGTGTTTTTTTTTTTTCCTGTCTGTTGCGCTCGTGCGCGGCGGCGCCCCCTCCTGGATGAAAAAAGGGAACCAGAAGTGCCTTTTTTTTGTTGCTGTTGTTGTTGTTGTTGTTGTTGTTGTTGTTGTTGTGACAACTCTGATAATAAACCGCTGCAGTCGCTGCTCCGACTCCCGGCTCTCCGTCTCTCTCACTGCTCCACCTCCTCTGACTCCGCTCGTCTTCTTCTTCCTCTTCTTGTTTTTATTTTCTAACTCTCTGCCCCCCCCCCCCCCGTCCTGCCCCCCCCCCCGCCCCCCTCCCTCCGGCCCCCCCGCTGCTAATCCTCAAACAGAATCCCTGACGAGCTGTGCGACAGTCAACATGTTTAATTGATGGACGGACGCTTCAGCGGCGGCGGCAGTGATGACCTGCAGCTCATTGGCCGAGGCTTCCAGGTCCCCCCCACCCCCGACTGGAGGTTCTGCTGGCCCGGCTTCAGCTGGGTTCTCCCATCGTTCTCCGTCAGAACAAAGGCCCATTGATTCCGGAGGTGGCGAGCCGAGCGTCGCCACGCTGATGTTGGCGTTTAACAGACGCCTCCGGCGAGGAGAGGGCGGGCGGGTGGAGGTCAGGGTGGAGGGTTGGGGGGGGGGGCTAGAAGCTGCTAATGAAGTCGGTGCTGACCTACCCCCCAACCCCCCCACCCCCTCCTCGACGGCAGCAGCACCAGCAGTGACCCGAGCCGCCACTCCAGATCACTGCCAGCCAAAATTACAGCCACACGCAGAGGAAATTAGTGTTTGACAGCCGCCGCCACCGCCGCTGTGTGTGTGTGTGTGTGTGTGCGTGCGTGTGTGTGTGTGTGTGTGTGTGTGTGTGTGTGTGTGTGTGGTGTGTGTGTGTGAGGCGGGATGGAAAAACAGTGAGTGAGGAAGCAGGAATTCTCAGCACCTCCAGAAAGTGAAAACTTTGTTTTGCTTTTCTCGTGTAGAGTTGTGGAGGCCCGGAACCCTGCACAACTGGAACCTGTGTTCTGATCCAGAACCGCCAGAACCTCCACCTGGGCCAGAGCTTCAGCACTTGGTCTTCCTGAAGCTCCTGAACCTCCAGAACCTCCAGAACCAGAAGTTGCAGCAACCTCAGCGACAGCTCGCTGCAACGCCTCAGTTAACTTGAATCACTGATTGCTTCCTCAGTCACTGCCCCCCCCCCTCCCTCCTTCCCTCTGTGTGTGTGTGTGTGTGTGTGTGTGTGTGTGTGTGTGTGTGCGTGCTGGTTTGGCATGCCAGGCTGGACTCTGACACGTCCCCCGGATCACGTTTAACTATTAAAATCGGGGGGAAGAGCGCCGGTGTTTTGCTTGGAGCAGCCGGAGACTGTTCCACTTCACGGGCGCCTGGGCGAAGGAGGGGGGGGTGTGTGTGGTGGACAGAGAGAGGGGGAGGGGTGGGGGGGCCCTCACCCAGACCACCAGCCCCTCCCACCTGCTGTGATTAGACAAGGGGGGGCGAAGGACACGAGCTGCGGCCACTTCCTGCAACTCGGAGCGACGAGGCTTCGTTTTCAGGTCACTGCCGGCTATTTTTAGCCCCCCCCCCCCGACTCTCCCGCCCCCCCACCCCCCCACCCCCACTCTGCCTCTCTCTCTCTCTCTCTCTCTCTCTCTCTC
This sequence comes from Thamnaconus septentrionalis, assembly GCA_009823395.1. Classification (NCBI taxonomy): domain Eukaryota; kingdom Metazoa; phylum Chordata; class Actinopteri; order Tetraodontiformes; family Monacanthidae; genus Thamnaconus; species Thamnaconus septentrionalis. Next base: position 2,820,155 of record CM020510.1, on the reverse strand, counting down.
TCTCTCTGTGTGAGCAGCAGATCGAGGCCCCGACTGGAAGGTTCCCGTCAGTGGATCCTTGGGCCGGCGCCGAGGCTGCAGCAGTTGCTGGGAACACCTTCCCACACACACACACACACACACACACACACACACACACACACACACACACACACACACACACCCTGAGGGCTGCAGCCACAGCCAATCAGCACCCAGCCTCGCCCCCTACTTCCCGCTCCTGAAGGAAGGTTGAGTTGTGGAGGTGAACCGGCGTCAGTCACTGTGTTCTCACGCCTGTCTGTTGACTCTGAGGGCGGCAGGTGGCGCCGCCGAGTGGCGGCTGGTGGCGCTGGTGCCTGTTGACGCGGATCACTTCGCTCTGTATTCACTGACGCAGACCTCACAGCGCCTTCTCCATCCGGCTGCTGACTGGCACTTCTGCTCTGATTAAAGGCCCTCGTTACAGCATCAGTCTGCCCCCCCCACCGCCCGCCCGCTCCCCGCTTCCTCTCAGAGCGAAGCCCCGCCCAGCCCCGAGGAGGGGGGGGCCAAGGAAAAAAAGCATCCTTCATTACCCCACCGAGTCCCCCGCACTCCCCTGTGCTGCGTCTTTTGATGTGTAAATGAGAAGCTCTGAAAAGCTTCAGGCCTCCTGAAGAGACAAAAGCTCCTCCATGAAAACGCTCCAGTCAGGGAGAAGCTCCGCCCACCAGACGACCGCCAGCGCCGCCCAGAACCACTCAGATTCCAGCCAGACTCCAAGTCAGAGTCGAAAACCCAGTCAGACCCTCAGCCGACCCCAGTAGCAGGCCCAGTAGGAACCAGGTAGGAATCCAGTAGGAACCCAGTAGGAACCCAGTGGGAACTCAGTGGGAACCCAGTGGGAACCCAGTAGGAACTCAGTGGGAACCCAGTAGGAACTCAGTGGGAACCCAGTGGGAACTCAGTGGGAACCGAGTAGGAACCCAGTGGGAACTCAGTGGGAACCCAGTAGGAATCCAGTGGGAACTCAGTGGGAACCCAGTAGGAACCAGGTAGGAATCCAGTAGAAACTCAGTGGGAACCCAGTAGGAATCCAGTAGGAACTCAGTGGGAACCCAGTAGGAACCCAGTGGGAACCAGGTAGGAATCCAGTGGGAACTCAGTAAGAACTCAGTGGGAACCCAGTAGGAACTCAGTGGGAACTCAGTAGGAACCCAGTGGGAACCCAGTAGGAACTCAGTGGGAACTCAGTGGGAACTCAGTGGGAACCCAGTGGGAACCCAGTAGGAACCAGGTAGGAATCCAGTAGAAACTCAGTGGGAACCCAGTAGGAACCCAGTAGGAACTCAGTGGGAACCCAGTAGGAATCCAGTGGGAACTCAGTGGGAACCCAGTAGGAACCCAGTAGGAACTCAGTAGGAACCCAGTAGGAACTCAGTAAGAACTCAGTGGGAACCCAGTAGGAACTCAGTGGGAACCCAGTAGGAACCCAGTAGGAACCCAGTAGGAACTCAGTGGGAACTCAGTGGGAACTCAGTGGGAACCCAGTGGAACCCAGTAGGAACTCAGTGGGAACTCAGTGGGAACCCAGTGGGAACCCAGTGGGAACCCAGTAGGAACTCAGTAAGAACCCAGTGGGAACCCAGTAGGAACTCAGTAAGAACTCAGTGGGAACCCAGTAGGAACTCAGTGGGAACCCAGTGGGAACCCAGTAGGAACTCAGTGGGAACCCAGTAGGAACTCAGTGGGAACCCAGTGGGAACCCAGTAGGAACCCAGTAGGAACTCAGTAGGAACCCAGTAGGAACCCAGTAGGAACTCAGTGGGAACCCAGTAGGAACTCAGTAGGAACTCAGTGGGAACCCAGTAGGAATCCAGTAGGAACCCAGTGTGAATTTCATTCTGGTCAACTCCAAACGACTCCAACGCTTCCAATCCCGCTCTGCGATTGGACGGTTTGCTGTCCACCTGACAGGAAGCTAAACGTCTGCCACCCTGTTGCTGGCCGACGCTAGCGGTGTTAGCAGGAAGCTAACAATGAGGAGGAGGGATCACAGGAAGGAGAGAGGGAGAGAGAGCCGCTTTAAAGTTTGGGGCGTCTTCGTCTTCTTCTTCCTTGTTTATTTATTTATTTATTTATTTATTTATGTATCTCTCCCTCCGCGGTGTCTTTGATCAGCCAGCAGGAGGCAGAGCTCTAAAGTGTTCCCCGCCCTCTGTTCTCTGAGCAGCTGTGATCAGCGCCAATCTGCTTTGCCACCGCGCCGCCTCTTCCTCTCTAATTAGCCGGCGTGCAGATTTCACCAGTCAGTCTTTTGGAACTTGGCGGCTAGCGGCTAACTTGCCGTTTGAGCCGAGTGCGAGTGGGGGGTGGGGGGGGGGTCGACAGTGACAAGTGTTTGTTTGAGGGCGGGGCCGGCCGGGGGCGGGGCCTTTGATGGCGTTGTGATGCAGAGCAGATCAGAGGCTGCTGGATTATGTAGGTCAGACACTGAAGAGCGAGAGCGCCCCCTTTTGTGGCGGCTTTTTTTTTTAAAAACATTTTTTCATTGGTTGCTAGGCAGCGGCGCTCTAATCTCCGCTAGCACAGTCTCCCTCTCTCTCTCTCTCTCTCTCTCTCTCTACCCTCTCTCTCTCTCTCTCTCTCTCTCTCTCTCTCTCTCTCTCTCTCTCTCTCTCTCTCTCTCTCTCTCTCTCTCTCTCTCTCTCTCTCTCTCTCTCTCTCTCTCTCTCTCTCTCTCTCTCTCTCTCTCTCTCTCTCTCTCTCTCTCTCTCGGAACGGTGCGGTGGTGGCGGCGTCGGCGGCACTCAGAAAGAGGACGAGGAGAGACGCGTGAGAGGAGACAACAATGACAGTGAGGGGGAGGAGTCAGCAGGGGGTGCAGCCTGGCGCAGTGACTGGACGATCAGCCAATGACGTGTGTCGTTTTAGAATAGCGCTTTATTGCCACAGGTGCCGAAATACAGCGGAATTGTGCATTGTGTCGTATGAGACCGGTGCACTTTCCATCAGAGGGTCAGCTTCCTCTGTTAGCCTCTGTTAGCTTAGCAGCTTAGCACCTTCATATTAGCTTAGCATTAAAGATAAGGGACCTCACTCTGTGTGTGTGTGTCTGTGTGTCTGTGTGTGTGTGTTTGTGTGTGTGTGTGTGTGCGCCACGCACGCTCATCCTAAATGTGCTCATGTCACGCTCCGCCATCAAAGGCCCCTCCTCCCTCCCTCCCCTCTTCCTTCCCTCCCCCTCGGCTCTGTGATCAGAGGGGGAGACGCCACCCTCCCATTCCTCTCCTCACCCCCCCCCACCCCACCAACCCTCCCAGCTCGCTGACGATTGGTTATTCTCAGCGGCATTTCTCACTCTTTGATTCTTCCGACTTCTGAAGTTGCTTCCAGACGGGTCGACGTTGCAGAAACTCTGACGGTTGTCAAAACTCGACGCCGGCGTTCTCTGCAAATGTCGGCCAAGGGCCGGGTTCAGCCAATCAGGTGCGAGAGCTGGCAAGCGCCACTTAGCCTAGCGTAGCGTAGCATCATGACGGGAAGGAAGCGAGTGAGTCCGGTTCAAAAGTGAGCAGACGAGAAGCGAACAGGAGTCGTTCACAAACTGGTCAGCACACGCTTCTTGTGTGTGTGTGTGTGTGTGTGTGTGTGTGTGTGTGTGTGTGTGTGTGTGTGTGTGTGTGCCTACACTTGGCCTTATTTACTGCACAGACAGGCAGGTTGTAGAGGAGGGATGTGGTTCCTTTGAGTCGTCTCCTCAGGCAGAACAGGTCACCGGGTCACCCGATTCTGAGTTTTTTTCTTTTATGTTTTTTCCCTGTGAAACATTTTAGAAGAGCTTTCATGAAACATGGTGACATGGAGCTCAGAATCAGTCACTTTGAATTAGTCTCTGAGTGAGTGTCTTTGAATGAGTCTCTCAGAGTGAGTCCCTCAGAATGAGTCTATCAGAGTGAGTCCCTCAGAATGAGTCTATCAGAGTGGATCTCTCTGAATGAGTCTCTCTGAATGAGTCACTTAGGGATAGTCTCACAGAATCAGTCTCTCAGGGTGAGTCTCTCACAGTGAATCTCTCCGAGTGAGTCTCTCACAGTGAGTCTTTCCGAGTGAGTCTTTCCCAGTGATTCTCTCAGACTCACTCAATCTTTGAGCCTCTCAGCGAGTCAGCCAATGAATCCATGGACATGGTTCCCCCTCTGACCCGTCCAGGAGCTTCTTCCACATTCCCGCCGGAGGAATTAACACCCCGGCAACACAGGACTCAACACAACCAAACAGTGTGCCGGTGTGACACGCAACACAACCAAACACTGCCCTGCTAAAACAAACCCTCTGCTTCGGGCCCTCGAGGGCCGAAGGCCGCTGCTGGGAAACAGACGCAACTGGATCCTGTTTTTTCTTCAGCGCCGTTAATCCCAGCAAACGACGGAGGCGGCACACACTTCCGCAGTCCTGCCCGCTAACACAAACATCTGGGCCCCCGGAGGGCCCCTCTCATTGGTCTCCGCCAGCGCTTTGCCATCTTTTGTTGTTTGGCTGTGAAGTTTTTAATTAAAAAGTGAAATCGACTCGACTGGACTGGAGCTGCAGAGTGGACCGAGGTCTCCGGGCGTGAAGGTCTCTGTTTGTTTTCAGCCGCAGTCGGACGGAACAGCCGGGTTACACACACACACACAGTGCACACACTGCACACACTGCGCGCACACACACAGGAGGGCGGATTGCTTACACAAAAATCTGCTTACTCTCCAGAGTCTGCGTTTCCAGAAGCGCTCTTGCATGCAAAGACTGGCAGAGTTCAGTGGGAGGCCTGGCGGTTGGTCCCAGGTCCCTGGTCTTTGGTCCCTAGCTCCTGGTCCCTGATCTTTGGTCCTGGTCTTTGGTCCCTGATCTTTGGTCCCTGGCTCTTCGTCTTTAGTCCCTAGCTCCTGGTCCCTGGTCTTTGGTCCCTGATCTTTGGTCCCTGATTTTTGTTCCCTGGCTCTTGGTCTTTAGTCCCTAGCTCCTGGTCCCTGATCTTTGGTCCCTGGCTCTTGGTCTTTAGTCCCTAGCTCCTGGTCCCTGGTCTTTGGTCCCTAGCTCCTGGTCCCTGGTCTTTGGTCCCTGATCTTTGGTCCCTTATCTTTGGTCTCTGGTCTTTCGTCCCTGATTTTTGGTCCCTGGCTCTTGGTCTTTAGTCCCTAGCTCCTCGCCCCTGGTCTTTGTTCCCTGATTCCTGGCCCCTGGTCTTTGGTTTCTGGTTTTAGTCATTGCATCTTGGTCCCTGGTCTCAGGTTCTTTGTCCCTGTTGCCTGGTCCCTGCTCCCCGATCTTTTGTCCCTGGTTTCTGAATTCTGATTCCTGGACCCCGGTTCCTGGGCCCTCATTCCTGGTTTCTGTTTCCTGGTTCCTCTCTGCTGGTGGCTGGTGAAGATCTTCTCCTTGCAGCCTGTTTACGTTGTATTGCAGCTGCACTTCTTTGTGTTGAGGTGGTCGCCATTGAGGCAGCAACTTTTTTTTGGTTTTTTTTACGAGCCAGACAACATGAGCTCATGTTGAGTTGTGTGATCGCCTCCGGACACGAAGCACCGGGACTCTGTTTATTAGCTTGCAACACAAATTATCCCCCCTGGTTTCAAAAAAAAAAAAAAGCGTGTTGTGTTGGTGTTGTTGTTGTCGTTGCACACACACGTTTTTTTACAGCCACACAATAATGACGACCAGACTCCCGTCTGTCGGCTTGAACTGTGTGAGAACTGAGGACTGACTCCTGCAAACTGAGTCCGTCTGAGAGTCACACTCGCCAACTTTAGCTTTAGCACGTTAGCAGAGAAAAATGTGCTGCAGACAGATATCACTTTGGCTGCATCTCCTAGCTTATGCTAGCCAACTGGACCTGCTGGAGTCCAGGAACCCAAGACTGAGGGTCCTGGACCCGACCTCCTGGTACAGACCTGGACCTGCTAAGTCCAGAACCCAGGACTTGAGGGTCCTAAACCCCGACCTCCTGGTCCAGAACTAGACCTGCTGAGTCCGGAACCAGGACTTCAGGCTACTTTGGTTTCTGGAAGCTTGAACTGGCCTTGGATTTACCCAATGTACAACAAACAGGGAAAACAATGCCAGATCTCAAGATTGACCCGTCTCCGATCACCTGGCTTACTGGCTGGCTGGCTGGCTGGCTGGTTGGATGTCTGGCTGGCTAGCTGTGGCACCTGGGTGGCACCGGTGGAGGTGAATGATGCAGGAGACCCCTGGTGGTGGTGCTTTGGAAAGGAGAAGAGAGCCGAGGATTGTTGTCCACCAGGAGAACCGCTGTTTAGTGTTTAATGTTAAGTGTGCAGCCTGTGTGTCTCTGTGTGTGTGTGTGTGTGTGTGTGTGTGTGTGTGTGTGTGTGCGTGTGTCCCCGCTGGCTGCCTGCCCCTCCTGGATCGGACTCCTGTCGCCTCCTCTCGCTGTGCACGACCACTCAGCTCAACCTGGCCGGATGTTCTTTCCTCCACATCTGCTACGAATTTAGCTGCTCAAAGGCTCCTTTATGGAGCCGTCAGCAGCAGCAGCAGCAGCAGCAGCAGCAGCAGCAGCAGCAGCAGCAGCAGCAGCAGCAGCAGCAGCGACTGCTTCCCATTAAGGCACACCTTGGCACACACAGACGCACACACAGACGCACACACACACACACATACACAGAGTCACCTCCACTTATTGGACCAAACCAATCATGTGAACTGCAGTCGGCCCCTCGACAGCTGCAGCCCTTCTTTTATTCCCGTTAAGTGAATAACGCAACGTGCACACGGCCGTCACACACTTTAATCTATTTATTGCACACACACATGCGCGCGCACGCACACACACACGCACACTCTGGAGAAAGACGAGCCGCAACAGCAGGGACGGCGGTGGCGGCAGTGTAACTTTAGAGCTGATCTGATACGGAGCAGAGACGAGCGGAGGCCACAACAGCCTCGGACCCACAAGCAGGACAGACACACACACACACACAACGTGCATGCAACAGTCGCAGAGCAGCGAGACTCTCTCTCCATTTATACCCTTCAAAGTGTAAAATAAGGCGTGAACACCACGCTGTGTCGCTGTGCTGCAGTTCCCATCGCCCCCAGCAGGGGGATCCAGCACCGACGGACTCGAGTCCCAGTCGCCCTTAAAGTGGGAGTGACAAATCACCTTCTGACAGATGCGAAAAAAGTGTTTCCTTGACACTTTTTGCGATATATATACCTCTCTGTGGATACGTTTGAAAAGCCACCTCAAAGTTTAGGTGTTTCCATGACCAATTTTTAATTATTTGCCATAGTTTTGCCCAATTCTAGGGGTCATGGAAGCGCAGCAAGCGTTTAGGTTGTGTTTGGTTTGGCATCGAAGCTCACACTGTGTTTGTGCTCCAGTAAGGAAGTCTGGTTGCATCACCCAGCTGTTGGTTGTTTTGTTTTTTTACTTCTTTCTGCAGGTTCAAAGTTCAGTCGCCCACCACTGGCAGCAGCAGCAGCAGCAGCAGCAGCAGCAGTTGTATATTAGCAAACATCCACGTCTGCTTGTTGTTCAGTTGGTTGTCGCCAGTCTGTCCGTCCAGAGTCCAGCTAACCCTAACCCTAAAGTTTGGGTTCAAAACCACAGGCAATACCAATGTGCAACCCCATTGTCTATTGGTAAACAAAGCAGTTCAAATCACGTGAACCATATACTTTCTTGAAACCCCATTTGAAGTAATGATTTACCACTAGTGGCTGGTTCAGGGAGTTTTCCTCAGCGGTGAAGGCACAGCTGAGAAAAAAAAACAAAAAACTGTTGACTTCTGACCATCTTCCTACGTTCTCTTCACCTCAATGGACCCATAAATTTAGACCAAAATGTGGTTGACTCGTTATCCCCTCAAATTGGTTGACACTGTACAGTATGAGACTCTGAAAACAGAAGGAATCCTGGGAGAAAAAAGCTCCAAAAACGGTCGGAAAACCTGAATGTGTTCTCTTCTGTATTCTACCGAGCAGCGACTTTGAACTTTCCTCTAAATTTTGATTTGATTTTTTTTTTTTTTTCACCCCTCAGTATCCAGTTTTTCCTCAATGAATTCCCTCACAGTGGTGATGATGATGATTCTTTTCTCACATGTTGAAAAAAAGACTATGTAGAATTTTGGAGAAAATTCAAAAGGTGACCAAATTTTGAAACTATTTTTACAATCAACTGAGCGCCATCTGGCGGTGGTGGTGGTGGTGATGATCGGATCCTACCAATGACCATGCACTCATTCTCACTCACTCACTTCCTGTGAGAAGCTTGGGGCAGCTCCGCGGTGCCTCTGCCCCGATTGTTCAGGTCCGGCGGAGGAGAACGAGAACTGAGCGCGCTCAGATCTCAGCGTGTAGGACGCACCGGCAGGAATGAAGAAACACCTCCAGGCAGGTTCTTCTCCTGCTCGCAAACAATAAATTCTAGGAGGTAAAAGAGCTGAGTAGGAAAAGGAGGAGGCGGAGGAGGAGGAGGTGGGTTCAGAAAGAGGTCGTCCAAATCGCCAACACTTTTTGGTGCGAGGAGACAAAGTTTGGCTGCTTTGGCCGAATCAACCAGGAGAACGCTGCCACCTACTGGCCAAACCTCTGTCAGGTCTGAACACCTCTGACCTGGAGCCAAATTTGTATAGTAATACTAATAACTGGATATCGGACTGCCCAAATGGCTGCGTTGATTTCTCCCAGTGGCCACTCGTGGTACTGCAGCCAAAAAAAACCCTTATGCGACCCGGAAAGCTTCTTTCCACCATTAGACCACAATACAAAAATAAAGGGCTGTAAAAAGCGACTGGCATGATGGCCTTTGACCTGAAACACGGTTCATAATAAATGTTTCTATTGTAGATTTTTAAGTCCTGGACTTTTAATCTTTCTAAAACATTTTTCACAAAGGCCAGAAAAATCGGCAGAAAATAGTTTTATGCTCCACTGCTCCGTAGCTGCTGGCTGTGTCTCGGCTCGTTCTGATTGGCTGATGCGTCCTGATAGATCACCTGACTTGCAGAGGCATGAATGTAGTTCTTCATAATGTGTAGAGGGTCTGATGTGCTGGGTAAGGCTTCTGCTCACAGCTGTTTAAAGTCCTACTGATGGGGCTGCTCCTAGAGACACACACACACACACACACACACACACTCATTTGTACACTCACACACATGCACAAACAAAATTCTTTATTTAGTTATTTATGTTTATTGTTATTTGTTCGTGCGTCAACCTTTTTTCTTTTCTTTATTATAAATATTGTTGATTCTCTGGTGTCAATGGTAAAAGTGTGATTCTGCACTTTGCATCCCTTGGTGACCTGCACCATCCATCCATCCATCCATCCATCCATCCATCCATTTTCAATAATTCTTCCTGCAGTCAGGGTCTCGGGAGTCTGCTGGGGCCTCTCCCAGCTGTCATAGGGCGAAGGCAGGGTCACACCCTGGACAAGTGGCCAGTTCATATTTTTACATGGAGCCCACTACTTTAATTTACATCAGTGGCGTTCGTCTGACCTTAGCCCCGAACGTTTTTTTTTTTTTTTTATTTTATCCCCGGATAATTCAACTTCAGAAGAAATAATGATAACTGTACATTAATGAGGCACGAAAGAAGTTGTAGTTTTCCATTCTCAGTGAATGCAACACAGGATGACGTCAAGACCAATCAGAGAGAGGCCGCGTGCTGATCGAAACCGTTGGCGCGGAGGATTCAGCGAGATGCTTTTTAGCAAGAAAATGACGGCATTGACAACACGGAAACATGGACATACGGCGGGTTTTCATAACAGAAGGAGGCTGACTCGGCTGAGGCTCACGTCTCCGGGGAGCCGTCGCCAAAAACAGGTAAATGAATCATTTAAATTCTGTTTGTGAAACGTGTAGTGTCAGGGGGCGTGCCGGCGGACCTGCGGGACAGCCCTCCCCGGTGATAGACCCTCTTAGGCGGGCTGAAAATCACCGAAGGCTCGGCGACTTTTCCCACACCTAAATTCAGTGATATTTCTCCTCACATAAGTAACCGCACATAACTACATAACTGCTGTTAGGCCATTCTAACGTGTCTATGTGGGTCACTTTCTTTTTATTGTGAAAGCTAAACTTTTGGCGTTAAGATGTCCGAAGCGCTGCCGAGCGCTGCCGAGCCCCACTTCCTCATTTTGCTGGTGTTCGTGGTGCGGGAGTTGAGAGTAAACAGCACTAAACAGCTCTTTATGAAACTGGAGATCATTACTTGTTGGTGCAATACTTTCATTCATGTATACAGTGATTCTTGTAGGTATTTGTCAATGTAGTTATTGATTAGACTACTCATATAATGTTGCAACATTTAAACTTTTAAATATCACATATCTGAGGGATTTATTCCGTTTTCCACTTCCATTTACTTAGGAATATAAAATCAATCAAGTTAGCATACTTAGTATATTTACTAAATTACTATATACACAAAGTAGCGTTAATTGCATGCAGACTTAAAAATCAAATTATACAAAAAGGAGACATTGAATTCATTTCAAATTTTGACTGATTCAAAGGATGGAAGGAATGAGCAGATGGAGAGAAAAGAGGTGCAGAGACAGAGGTGCAACACAACACATTAGGAGGGCAAAGGAAAAATAAAGTAAAAGTTAAAATTAAATATACTGCTGACTTATGTGATGTGAAAAAAAGCAAACTAAAAATCGCAATTTAAAATTGAGGGGGAATATGACTTGGCTTAAGTCAAAACAAATTTTTGCTTTAATTCCTGTGTTATCTATAAGAGCATCATCCTGATCCTATCAATATAATATAATTTTAGACACACTTTGAAGTACATGTTGGCAGTATTTGGCCGTAGACAACACGCAACAAGGATGAAGAAAGCATAGAGCTTTTTTCCCGGGTTGGATCCCTGAGACTTCCCCCCCAGAAGGGTCTGGGCTCAGCCCCCAATGTTCTCAGTCCCAAGAAACACCCCTGCTTTACATTTAAGTACACGTGCATGTTTTTGGAGTGTGGGAGGAAGCTGGAGAACCTGGAGAGAACCCAGCAGACACGGGGAGACCACGTGATCTCCACACAGAAAGGTCCCAGGCCCGGGAATCGAACCCAGGACCTTCTTGCTGCAAAATGACCTGCACCATTCGTTTACATCTGTTGTTTGGCAAACAAACTGGTGCGTCGGAGTCTGAGGTCATTGCCCGTCCAGCTCCGCCTGGCAGCCGCGTGTGTGACTGCGGTGTTATTGAAATGTCGCCGCCAGCTGGCAGTCGTGTGTGCGAGTGTGGTGTCTTGGCAGGTCCAGTTCTGTCTGGCATTTCGGTCCAGACCGGTAACATTGACGCAGATAATTCCGACGTACAGTTTGTCGGTGCTGTGACCAGCAAAGAGTTTAACTTCAGTCCTCTCAGTGTCGATGTTTTATAAAGACCGGTGGTGTAGTTTGAGTTGCCAACCGCCCCTTAAAATACAGAAGTGTCCCATATTTGACATTGAAATGGTGCGTCCCGTTTTGAATGCATACAGGTTTGTCCCTCATTTCTGAGTTGTCTTGAACGTAGCTTTATTCTCGATGCAAACTTGCATTCATTTCCAGAGGGTTTGCATTCAAAACCGTAATCTATGTAGCTGCAGGCAATACCATTGCGCAGCCCATTCACAACAACCACGTACTGGCTGTTTACGCAGAGTAGGCTATGACTTTTCAGCTTTATTTAAAAGCCATCAATCCATCCTGCACTTTATTGATTGTTGTGATGTGTTCAATTAAAAGATTTCAATCCAATTTAAACATTCAGCTTATTTCTAATTTCTCTCTTTCTTTCTTTTTTGTTAAAGAAACTTTATTCAAAGGTTTAGATCAGAGTACAAAGAAAACTACGCCAAGGGGTACATAAAGAGTTTACAAAGAAGGGGGAAAAAAGGGGAGAGAAGTGCAATATGTACACAGTCATGAGAGTTTACAGAAAGATCGTCACATATGTTCAAGGTCTTAATTGCTTTTTTGTTTCTCGAAAACCTGATGGAGATCATGTATTGTCTGAACTCACCACTGAGAGCAGAGAATTAGTTTTTTTTTTTTTTCTAGTAAATTTACATTTATGTACATGAAATCTTGCCATCAAGATGATCAGATTGATAATGAAAGTTATATTCTTATTATTTTCCAGTTCGGAGAGCCCAAACAGTACATTACTCCAAAATAAAACAAAGTCACTGTAGATATTGTTGGCTATAAAGTCACAGATATCCTTCCAAAATAAAATGTCTGCACATAGGGGCGGTGCCAGAATAAATGGGTTACAGTTTCAGTACCTTCAGAGCCAAAAGTTCATTTTATGTCCACATCTTTTTTGGATATTTTAACAATGCGTTCATCGGAGGGATGAACTCTGTGTAATAATTTAAAATGAATTTCTTTAACCTTATTAGTTAACAGGTATCTGTTGGGGAGGAGCCAGACTTTCTTCCAGTCCGTCTGTTCTACGTATTTGCTCCAACATGAAATCACATATGGAACTGTGGTAATGTCCCTTTTAAATAGGAGTCTAGTTAATTTGTTGTTCTTACCAAGGTTGCCAATCAAACAACCTTTCCCAACAGGGGTGTCTGATAATGACAACAGAGGATCGCTCGCACCTCCTTTTTGGCCAGTCGATAGTCTTTTCGACGTCACTTCCGGGTGCGGGAAATAATCCAGACAAGAACAGAGGCTGGTGGAAGTTTTATTAGAAATTATCGACAGACAGCTGGCAGTGACGTCAGAACACAAACATCCACCGTCCACATCCTTTTATTGAAAATTCTTTACACGTGAATCCTCGGGAACCCGCACCGACCCGCTGTAGACTATAAATATATATATATATAATATAAAAAAAAACAAAGGATGTGTAAAAGTTCCTCCGAGAACAAAGAAAGCATTTACAACCTGGTCTGAACTCGACAAAACAAACGTTTTAACGGCCGTCTTGGGGGAAAATGAAGAGAAAAACCAACAAACGTGGCCACAAGAGAAAAAAAACAAGACGAGCGACGGCAGAGTGCTGCCAGCAGGGGGCGCCAAACTACTAAGTGAGGAGGGTGGACACTGGGGCGAACTCAGGTGAACGTGACGGCCGCCGTCAGGTGACGCGCCGCGCCACTCCTGCGGCCAATGATTGGAAAGGCTTCAGTGGTGCAAGTTACAAGAGTGAGAGCGCCACCTGGAGGCCGCCACAGGGCATCGCGGGGAGTGACTCGACATGTTCCTGATACTTTGAAACCTTGGCAGTTTTGTTTGTCAACTTTTATTACAATTTTACTGACACGATTAGCATTTTTTTTCATTATTATTTTTTGACAATACCAAATGAAGATGTGCAAAGGACAGGAAAACAAAACAAAACAAAAAAACAAATGTTAGATTTCCACAAAAAAAAAAATGCCCGTCAACAGACGTCGTCACCTTGGTCACTGTTAGAAATGCATATTTTGTTTCCGCGCCTCTTGTGTGAACGGCGTCCGGCCCTGCGGCTGCTGGCTTGGTAGCGTGTCGCCACTTTTACACACGTGTGGAGTGAAAACTGGCGGAGCTGTTGAGGTACCGGCTGGTTTTAAAGTGGCGGCGCCACTACTGAGGAGAACACCACGCTGCTTTGGCGAGCGTCTAAAAACATCTCTTTTTTTTGTAATTCCATTTTCTTTCTTTTTTTATGATTTTTTTTTTTTTTTTTTTTTTTCAAATTACACACTGAGGTGAAGGTCGAAGGTCGAGGAGCGTCCGTCTGGACTGTTGGGGGATATAAAAGCTAACGGCTGCTAACGTTCTAGCGCTGATCTACAGGTGTGAGTGCGACTCATCGGGGTGTTGTGTCATGTGGTGTTGTGTGACTGTGGTGAGCAGCAGAGGACAACACCTGGCGTGTGTGTGTGTGTGTGTGTGTGTGAGGTTTCATGGTGGCGCTGAAGATCTTCAGTCTGGAGTATCTCCTGCCTCCTCTGGTGGAGAGGAAGTGGGGGAGGGGCAGGACAAAAAGGATGAGCAATATTAAAGGTGTTACAAATATAAATCTGTTTCCTCTTTTTTTTTTCTTTTGCTTGTTTTGTCAAAATATAAACAGAAATCCAATAAAACAGACAAAAAAAAGTCCTTCTGAGGTTTTTTTTGGGGGGTGTTCCTGCCAGCTGCAGGATGTTCTGCAGTGTTCCTGGTGTTCCTGATCCTGGAGATCCTGGTGGTGTTCCTGATCCTGGTCAGGTTCCTGGAGATCCTGGTGTTCCTGATCCTGGTCAGGCTCCTGGTGTTCCTGACCCTGGTGTTCCTGAGGACCTCCTCAACTTCACCAGCGTTTGAGTCTCTTGGAATGTCGCTGCCGAGTGTCCCGCTCGCCGTCGCTGTCCTGCTCGCGGTAATTCTTCTTCCCTGAGGTGGCGGTGGATCTCCTGCTCCTCCTCCGACCAGCATCCTCCTCCTCCTCCTCCTCCTCCTCTTCTTCTCCGTCCTCCTCCTCCTCCTCACTGTCATCACCCCTGTTTCTGGCCCTCTTATCACGTTTCGACCTGCCGTTCTGCACCTTCTTCTTGGGCGGTGGCGACGACTCCTCCTCTTCTTCTTCCTCCTCCTCCTCTTCCTCCTCCTCCTCCTCCGAGGTGGGCGGGGCTTGGGTGATGCGCTTGCGCGAGCGCCGCCGGACGTAGCTGAGGCCCGGCAGCAGCCGCTGCAGCAGCATGGTGAAGGTCTCCTCCGTCTTGGCCATGCAGGAGAGCACGGTGCTGCCCTGCTGGTTGTACTCCTCGGCGTTGGAGAAGACCAGCTTGACGTCCTCCAGGAAGCCGTGCGGGTGGCGGTAAGAGCCCTGCGACAGCTTCCCCAGCATGGTCTGAAAGTCCATGGGCTGGGAGATGATGTCCAGGTAGTCCTCGGCCTCGTCCAGGGACACCGGCTCCCTGAGGGGAGGGGGAGACAAAGGTCAGGGAGGAGCTCTGGAGATGGATCTGATTGATTGATTGATTGATTGATTGACGGCTCACCTGAAGGGCCAGCTGTAGCGGAAGCGGATGAGCTTCTTCAGGATCTCCTCACACCTCTCCAGCTCCAGGGCCTGCCTGCTCAGTCCGGACTGGGAACTCTGGCGCGCCTGCAGGTGACCAAGTGGACCAACTGTTAGTCAGAGGTGGGGAGGAGCGTGCAGGCGGAGATGGCTGGCAGTGTCATGACATCATCACTCAAGCTCCTCCGCTTTTCCCCCTCCTGCTGCTGTGTCTCACCAGCTCCTCGATGTCTGCGGGGCTGCTGGGCCCCGTCCTCTGTTTGCTGGCCGGCGCCTTCTTGGATTTGCTCTTCAAACTCTTCTGCCGAGACGAAGACGACTGCTGCTGCTTGTTCTTCTTCCTCGGCCTCACTGTGAACAGACGTTCGTAGGTGAGTCGGCACCTGACCTGAGGTGGGCAGTGACCAGCGGCTGAGCTCCAACACTTACAGGTGTGGCCCATGGCTTTGTAGTCGTTCTCCTCCTCGTCCTCGTCCTCTTCCTCTGACTCCTCCTCCTCCTCCGACTCCTCCTCATCCTCCTCATCTGTGTCCTGGTTGTAGTTCCTGTGGTGGGACGGACAGACGGACGGCCAACTCAACATGTGAAATATAAAGCCAGTCAAGAACCCAAAGATTTAACCTCTGCTGCTTTAGTGACTAAGTCAGGCGTGGGGAAACTATGGCCCGGGGGCCATTTGCGGCTGGCTAGGCTTTTTAATTTGGCCCGCCGACCTTGAAGAAATTATATCAATAGTAAAAAAGACAACTAAACACTCCATCCATCTGCTGCTGCTGCTGCTGCTGCTCCGACCCCGTCAAATTTTACAACCCATTGAGGTCCGACAAGTCAAAAAGTTTGCCCACCGCTGGACTAAGTCCTACATTGAGCCCCTGCTGGCTAACGGGAGGTATTGTTTAGACATGTACTAAAATTAAAACTGTAAATTATCGTCTTCTTGTGGTTCTCAACGCCTGCGGTGACCCTCAAACTCCATCAATATTAACGTCTGGCAGCCCTCTAGTGGCTCGGAGGAGCCTTACACAAAAAAAAACCCAAATAGCGGCTCTTCCGGGTCCTTTGGTTCTGCTCCGCCGTGGGCGGGCATTCCGTTCTCACCTGGAGCGGGAGCCCCTCCTGGCCACGGTGGGCTGGCAGGCCGGACAGCGCCACTCGCCAACGGGGATGCGGTAGAGCGCCGGCCGCAGGCAGAAGAGGTGGAAGGCCTTGTTGCACTCGTCGCACAGGATGAGTTTCTCGTCGTCACCTGGGAGAGAGGGAAGACCATCAGACCATCATCCTCTCCTGGAGCACCACCATCACCACCGGCCCTCTGACTTTCTGTCTATCTGTTCTGTATCTTGTCTCTACCGGTCAGGGGTGGAAAGTAACCACTTACAAGTACTTTATTACTGTGCAGTTTTCTTTACTTGAGAGCATTTTTTTATCTGACGACCTTTAACTTCGACTCCCTCCATCTGTTCTCAAACATCTGCACTTTCTACTCCTCAGGCGAGAAAAACTTGCTGGTTACTTTTGTGTTTAAAAGTCCTTTGAAGAAACAATTTTTGTCAGTTGTTTGAAGTGGAGCTATTTGAACTTTGCTGTTGTGTAGCTGGACATAAAAGTGGATGACATTTTAGAGCACCACAGCTTTGGGATCACTGTTCAGTACGTTTTCACCAATGTATTGTTTCATTAATGGGAAAAAATGTTTTGTTTGTTTTTAATTCAGTGCATTCCAGAACCTGCACCATCTTAGTTAGAGTCACTCCTAACTTTTACCAGAGTATTTTTCCTTCCTACACAAATATCCCTACTTTATTACTCCAGTGCAGAACGTGAATACTTTTGTCACCTCTGCTACCATTTCACCTGTGGACCTGCGGAGCTTCCAGCCCAGCACGTAGACCTGCCTGACCCTACTAGCCTGTCCTGCTCTCAGCACCGGCGCCCCCTGCTGGGAGTCGGGCTTCGACTCAGACAGCATCAGCACCGCCTCTGTGCTCGGCCTGAGTGCTGAACAGGAAGTGGGGAGACAGTTAGCGGCGCGGCTACACTCAAGGCTGAACTCAAATCTCTGCTGACTCTGCGGTGGAACGTGCGTATTGGGCGCAGCGCCCCCTGCTGGCCGGCCGCCCCTCACCCTTCTTGCGGCAGACTTTGCAGCGGGCGTTCTCGGCCGACATGTCCCACTTGATGCAGGCGTCCAACATTCCCAGCAGGACGTGCATGCGGGAGAAGGTCTGCGCCTCCCTGATGGCGCCCTTCCACTTCTCCACCGCCGTGGCCACCTGAGAGGAACCAGGGAGGAACCAGACACACGTTGAGCTCAGCAGCAGGTAGAAGGTGCGGCGGTGCGGGAAATAACTCAAACTGGTGGTGGGTTCTTACCCGGGCCTCCTCGGCCAGCTTCTTCTCCTCGTCCACCTCCTCCACCTTGCCCATCTCCTCGGCGGCGGCCTTCTTCTTCTTCTTCTGCTTGGGCGCCATGAAGCCCTGCAGGAACTTCTTGATAACGCAGGCCTGGATGGTGATGACCACCTCGCCAAAGTCCTTCAGGCTCTCCATTCCCTTCAGCTGTGACGAGGAGGAGGAGGAGGAGATGTTTATCAACAGACAGCTGGCATGTGATATTTATGTAGTGTGTAAGTATGAGTGTGTCGGTACAAATTATGTTTGTATATAGACGTTTATATAGTGTGTATATATGTATATATATATATATATATTTACAGATTGTTATATTTTACATATTTTAACCATACTATATGGATGATATGTTTGTATTGATGTTTAAGCAGAATCCATGTTTCCTCTTCATTCCTCTTCCTCTATTTTCATTTTCTTTCAGCATCCTGCCAACATTCACCTGCTCCTCCAGGTCCACGTCGTCCTCCAGGTATCCCAGACCTCCCTTGTGCAGCCGCGACGCCACCTCGGTGATGTCGCTGCGCAGGTACTTGAGCAGCTCCGAGTAGCCGTCGCAGCTTCGCAGGCCCTGCTTGGCCTTCCGGGTCAGGTGGATGGAGTGGAGGATGTCCTGGTACCTGAGGACAGAGAGGGGGGGGGGGGGCGGGACAGGTCAGCCCAGGTCAGCTGCCTCTGGCAGCAGGACCAGGTGTTCCTGCACACACCTGCTCTGGATGTTGGCCTTCAGCTCGCTCTCCCGGACCCCCTGAGGATGCAGGTTCTCCAGCAGCTCTTCCAGATCTGCAGGGTTGTCACAGATGAACCTGCAAGGCCAGAGGAGCAACATTAGCACCAGAATGAAAGGAATATACAATCCAGCAGCAGATAATGGTGGTGGTGATGATGATGAAGGTCTCACCAGAGGTTCTGGCCCTGCTTGGGGACAGTGGTTTCTATGCAGACCTCTGCCGGTGCTGCCCCCTGCTGGGCTCCTTCGCTCATGGCACCATCCACGCTGCCGTCGTCCTTGTCAGCTCCTGCAGGTACAAACGCTGGTCAACGCTGCCTCCTCCTCCTCCGCACACTTGTTTCCCAACAGTTCTGTGCACCTCCTCCTCGACAGACTGACGTTTCTAATCGCACCCGTGTGTATTTGTCATCTCACACCTTCGTTTGTGGCCCCGCCGCCCTCCTCCTCCTCCTCCTCTTCATCGTCCTCCTCCTCCTCCTGGGCCTCCGGCTCGGCCGGCTTGTCCTCAGGCGGAGGTGTGAAGCTGTAGTCGATGCTCTCGTGCACCCAACCCTTCTCGATGTACAATCCAGGGACCACGTCGGAGAAGAGCCAGTACCTGGAGGGACCAACGACACACGCTGTGTGTGACGACAAGGACGAACAACAAGAAGAAGAACTTCTACTCCAAGGCCGACTGCTGCTGCTGCTGCTGCCTGACCTGTTGTGGTTGCGGTCCATGCCCAGTGGGGTGCGCCGCATCACCAGCCTGGCCTTGGCTATCCCGTCCTGGAAGGCTCGCTCTGTGGCCGCCCGCTGCTTGCGGACGCGCTCCTCCTCCGCCTCCTTCTCCATCCGCTCTGCAGAGGAACCAGCAGGTTAGACCCCCATCCACACTTCACTCCTTTTTTTTTCTTAAATTTAACCTTTACGTAAAGGTCTAGTGTGTAAAATACAACTTGATTCATGATTTTTATATTGGTAAAAGTTATAAGTGAACTGAGATAAAACACAAAGTGAGAATTACATCTATAAAGCGCCCTCTAGTGGTCTAGTTTAAATTGAAAAAAAGTCCTCAAAGAAATGAACCCTGTTAGTTCTCAGTCATTATTCAATATATTCTAGAGTAGACAGAAAACTGATGATATAAATAATAAATAATAAAACTGATTAATCAGGCAAAAGAAAAAATCTAAAACTTGTTTGAGTTATTTCACACTTTGTGGTTTAATACATATTCCATATGTGTTCATTCATAGTTTCAATGCCTTGAGTGTCAACCTACAATGTCAATAGTCATGAAAATGAAAGAAAAACCATTCAATCAGACGTGTGTGTCCAAACTTTTGACTGCTAGTGTATAAAGGTGCACCAATGACTGCGCAGACCCAGAACAGAGCTGGCAGTGGTGAGTCAGTGGCTTACAGTGATGAACCTCAGAGAAGCATGATGAAGACATGCAGCACAAGCATCTATTCTTTCTTTCTACTCTGGACCCTCAGCACTGACCCACCTTTGTTCTGCCGGTCCATCTCCTCCTTCTCCTTCTTGGCCTGCATGGACATCAGCCGTCGGCTCTTGACGGCGCTGATCATGTCCTCCGCCTCGGCGCCCGCCTCCACCTTGGGCTCCGCCTTTGCCTCTTTCTTGCCCTCCTTCTTGGCGCCGCCCTCTTTCTTTTTCTCGTCTATTGAGAAAGGGGAAACATTTTTTACAAAAATTAAACTGAAAATAAGACCGAAGGTGAAATGATGAACCTTTTGGGGCTGCAACGCTACAAAATAGATAAATAGATATAGATCATTAAAAGTTCCAGCAGTGAAATTCATTGTCGATTCATTAATCATGTAAAGTGTTCATTTTAACAAAGATATTCCTCTTTTGTGCACTAAAAAAAAAGCCTGTCCATTGCACTTTTCTGTTCTATGTTGTTCGGTTCTATGATGTTCTCAACCAGGCGTGGGCAAACTACGGCCTGGGGGCCATATGTGGCTCACAAAAACATCCATCTGCTGCTGCTGCTGCTCCAGCCCCCCTGTCAGATTTTTGTTGCGGCCCCAACAGTCAAAAACTTGTGAATTTGCGCCACCAGTTCCCAATTTTTCAATAAAAAGTCCATTTTTGTTACCCGATTGATCGCTTAATTGAAAGGGGGGGGAAAAAAAAATTGCCGATTCTGAATGGTGATGGCGAGCGGCAGCCGTGGTTGAATCACCTTCCATCTCCTTCAGCTTCTTCTTCTCGGCCCTCTTGCGGTCGTTGACCTCCTTCAGCATGGCCAGCCGCTCCTTCCACAGCTCGGCCGAGCGCTGCTGCCGGGCGTCCACGTGGTCCTCCACCGAGTAGGTCATGAGGATGCGGTGGCACAGGCCCGCCAGCAGCTCCACCTTCTCCTGGGCGGCCAGCTCGAACACCTCCACCGTCTCCAGCTTGTCCAGGAACTCGGCCGACACCACGTCGTCGTAGCCGCCCGCCGCCCCCGCCCGAGGCCTCCGAGCCGCCGCCCGGCACCGGGCGCCGCCGTCCGCCGCGGCCGCAGGCAGAGGCGCGCCAGCTCGAGGCCGAGTGCATGGTGAGCGGGATCTCGGACAGCGGCACGTCCAGCTCGCTGTAGCCCTCGGCCAGCTCGTCCTGCAGCAGCGTCTGCAGCAGCACCACCAGCACGCGGTTCAGGTAGAGGAAGCCCTGGCGATCGCCCGCCAGCGCCTCCATCAGCGCCAGCGCCGTCACCGGGTACTGGTCGTCGGGCATCAGCAGCCCGGCGTAGCAGTGCAGGAAGTCCACCACCATGGCCACGTCGCCAAACAGGGCGTTGGGCAGCCCCTCGGGCGTGTCCACCAGCCGGAAGGCGGGCAGGGCGCCGCCGCCGCCGATCTCCTGGTCCTCGTAGCGCCGCGACTGCTCGCGCCGCACCAGCATCTCCCGCTCGCGCCGCTCCCGCGCCTTCTCGCGCATCTTCTGTTTCAGCTCTTTGCGCCGCTGCGCCGTCTCCTCCTGCCGCTCCTCCTCGCTCAGCGCCGCCCAGCGCCGCTTCCTCTCCAGCAGCTCCCAGCGCTTCTGTACCAGCAGCCGCAGCTCGTCGGGCAGCCGGCCGCGGTCGTCCGCCGACAGCGTCTTGGCCGCCTTGTAGATCATGGACGACAGCGAGCTCTTCTTGTCCTCCTTGTCCTTGTTCTCCTTGTAGTAGCGCAGCAGGTGCAGCGCCATGGGGGGCAGCGGCTTGCCCAGCTTGGCCACGCCCAGGCCGCTGCCGCCGCTGCTGCTGCGGGGTCTCTTCTTGGGGCTGCCAGCGGGGGCGCTCTTGGCCAGGTGCAGCAGGGTCATCTGGGTCATCTTCTTGCTGCCGGCCTTGCCGTCCTTCTTGGAGGCCTTGAGGACGTTGAGCTTCTTGTCTCCGGCCTTTCCGCCCTTCTTCCCGTCCTTCTTGTCCGCCGACTTCCTGCCCGTCTTGGGACCGGACGGCGTCGAGCCTTTGCCGTCCTTCTTGGGGGTTCCTGAGTTCTTCACCTTGAGCGGAGAGCCGTTCATTTTGATTTTCTGCAACACAAAACAGGGGAACCCCATCAAGCGAAGGTCTGACGCAAAACCTCCCTGCGATTCCCGTCCCTGATGTTCGCACAAGGTCAGAGGTCAACCGACCTGCATGTGCCCCCATATGGAGGGGCTGAGAGGCGCGTCGAGAGCGTCCTTCTTCTTCTTTGTCTTTTTTTTCTCCTCCTTCTCGCCGCCCGCGTCCTCTCCGAGCGCCTCGGCCGTCTTCAGCTTCTTGCTCGGTTTCCCGTCCGGCGACGTCAAACTCCTGCGTTTAGCGGAGGGGTTTTCCGCCAAAAACTTTACAGAAAACAAAACAGACAAAAAAAAGCACATTGGAATTGAGGGGTAAAAAAAAAAAAACAGACTGCCAAGAGCCTAAACCACCACATCATCATCGTCGTGTTGGGTGGAAATGGGTGAAATGTCTCTGCAAGTCACATGACCGAGACATGGCAGCCGTGTTTACCTTGTGCGGATCCAGCAGGAAGTCGCTGAATTTGCTCGGCAGGTTGAACTTCTTCACCAGTTCGTCCTCCACCACCCAGGGGGCGCTCTCTCCCATGCCCAGCCTCAGGGCGTAGTGCCGGATGAAGTAGCGCACAATCTCCTTGGTGGGCGGCCGCTCCGTTCGGAAGAGGCTGTCTGCCGGGACGTCGCTGATCACCTGTGAGGAGGAGGAGGAGGTGGAGGAGTGGAGGAAGAGATGAGGGAGGAGCAGGAGAGTGAGGAGATAGAGGCAGAGGAGGAGGAGAGAGATGGAGGTGGGGGGCAGGAGGGAGGAGGAGGAGGAGGAGGAAGAAAGAGGAAGAGGTGGGGGGTGGAGGGAGAGGAGGAGAAAGGGGAAGAGGAGGATGAGGTCAACTGCAAACCCTCAGAAACCCTCAGTGACTTCCTCTCGCTGGAGCGACGCCCCCTGCTGGAGGTTTCCGCCCACCCACCTTGTCCTCGTTGACCAGCTTCACGTCGTACTTGTGCGGGAGGAACTTGGGCATCACCCACTTCCTCTTCTCTTCCTTCATGGCGGTGGGCAGCTTCCTGGGGGACCGCCGTGCTCTGTCGCCTGGTTTGAAGGTATCACACTAGAGGTCAGAGGTCAGCTCTCGCTCCGCCTCGGGCTAACTTCTGGGCTCGGGCGCCACTCACTGAGGCTCTCCCTCCGGTTCTCCTCCTCCCTGGGCGGAGGTGGAGGAGGCTCCTTCCTCTGGTTCTCCTGGCTGGCGTTCTCCTTGTCGCTGGACGGCGAGTCGCAGGCCGCCTCCAGCTTCTTCTCGGCCGTCTCGCCCTCGGGGTTCTCCAGCTGGTGGATCTTCACCACCTTCACCTGCAGAGTTTTATCCTTCCCCACCTGCGGGAGGCAAAACCCACGCCGGGTCACTCAAATGGGTTTTTGAATACTACTAAGAACTACTAGCCAGTGGAAAAAGGTTACTGTTGAAATTTAACATAAATCTACATTTTGGCCCCACTCTATGTTTTGAGTTTGCCACGCCTGGCTTACACTGAGCCACCAGCGCTAGATGGGAGAGTAAATCACATGATGAGACTCCAGCGCCGCGCCGAGGTTACGTAACAACGACGACACGGAGGAGAGGGACTGACCAGGAAGTCGCACTCCTCGCCCACGGCGTACTTGGTGAGGATCTCCAGCCAGGCCATCTCCACCAGCTTGTCCAGGGACACGGTGTTGTGGTGGACCATCTCCAGCACTGGCTTCTCGAACCACTGGGGATACTCCTCCTGCAGCCTGCACACACAAGAGGAGAGGCTCACTGACCGTCACCGTCGCAGCGCGTCGCTCGGTAAACGGAACCTGGTCGACATCTGCCCTCGGATATATTTATTAGAAGAGGAAATAAATCAAGTCATTATTTTAACCGACGTCACGTGACCTGTTTATGGACCAAGCAAATCCCCAATCCCAGCATCATGCCCGTTTAAACATTGCTTGAATATCTGCGGCGCGCTGATCATGAGGAGCGCTCGGCATTATGTAACAGGGCTTGAGAGTCACCAGCAGGGGGGGCAAATCGGCCCGGCTGCTATAATTACAGCGCAGCCTTGATCCCTGGTGGCTCAGCAGTGGTTTAAAGGCTCTGTGCAGCCGCTCCCCTGGGACAAGACGTGCAATTTGGCTCGTGGAGAGTAAACACACGTCGCAGCAGAACCTCCTCTTCCTCCTGCTGTTCGCTGAGGACTCCTCACACACACACACACACACACACACACACTTCTCATTCTGATTAGAATATGGAACACTGGGAGGTTTCACATCCAAAGATGACTCAATGGTGCAGCCTTTAATTGAGAATGAGGAAGAGAAACAGGAGGAGGAGCAGATCTGGTCCAATCAGAGCAGAACTGCGAGCCCCATGTGACCTTCAGGAGGAGAAGTCTTCTGCCTGGTTTACAAACATTCGGCAAACTATTTAGCTGCTACTCGAGGCTCCCGGTTCACTTTCACGTTAGGAGAAAGTGGGCAGAGAAACTTACAGTTCGGTCACTTCCTGTTCCTCCTCCCATGCCTCCTTGTGCGTCAGCTGGCTGCTTCCAGTACTCTTGCACGTCCAGATGCGCTCGTCGTACTTCTTCAGACGTGCCTCAAACTCTCTGGAGGACTTTTGTCAAGGGGAAATTGCACTTGTCGCGATCGGGGGAAAAAATTAGAGTAAACTCATCTAGCTCATCTCTGACTAAAAGACGACATGGGTGTGGTTTGCAACTGTAAGTTTGAGTCAAGTCAGGGAAAGAACAGCCAGTGTGGTGGTGAAGATCCAGTCCAGAAGATCTAGGAGTGGATCTACAAGCTCTGGTTCTAGAGTCAAACACCAGTGAAATCACTTCTTCATTTTATGAAGCAAAGTTTTGTTTGTTTGTTTTTTTCAAAAATGGTTCAAAATAACTGGCAAAGCAGCAAAAATGTTTAAGGAAATTATTGATTTGAACTTGATTTGTTCTGTTTTGTTGTTATTTTTCTATACACTCTTGGTCTTGTCTCGATCTCAATACGCTCAAGTCTTGGGAGTCTAGGAGTGGATGTAAAAATCTACTGTCCTGTGGTATAGTACTAGCAACAGTAGTTGTGATCAGTTGGCTAGAGTACAGTGTTAGAGAACAGTAATATATGCAGTAATAACAAATCCTAAGAGTTGACATAAACAAAATAGAGCAAAGTTGTTGGTCCGGGCTGTTGGTGAGTAAATAATGTCAGACTGTCATGTCAACACAAACACTTGAGTGTCACCTCACGATGAACGCAAATCTTATAGAACTCCAAAGCATAGAGAAGTTTGGCTATTTTTGAAAGGTGCCTGAAGGTGAAAGATGTGCTTCTAAAGTCAAACACCGGTCGTATAGCAGCTAATAACAGATGTTTGTTTGTTTTACTAAGCAAGTGTTTCACTTCAGACGGCCGTCAGTTTCCACTGGCCAACTTTCAAAAACCCAATGACAGCTAAGCGGCTAATGTCACTGTAGCCGCGGCCAGACGGCGGCTTCAGACATAATGGGGAAGCCGAACGTTAGCGCCCGTTAGCCTCGCATTAGCTCCACACCACCGGCGTGAAGCGGGAACGGGAGGCACAAATCGGCAGAGGGGCGTTTCAAAAAAAGAGAACGGGTCACGAATTAGTCGAACTGTCCCAGAAATGAAGAATAACAACACCAAAAACTACAATTTTGGCTTACAGCGACGGCTAGGTGAGCTAGGGACGCAGGTTAGCAGCAGGCTAACGTGAGGCGAGCTCGCTATCATCCATCCGAACACCGTGTACCCGCCGGAAACCCTTTAAAGATGTGGCCGCCGAAAAGGCTTCACTTAACGCGCCTTCACCGGCCACCATCCGACCCACCCCGGCCGAATGACGGCCACTTTACCCGGCCAACAACGTCACATTCGCGTTTTACATTTTTTTTTGGTAACTTAGTCTATTATTCCTATGTGTAGTCTTTTTCCCTGATCCTTAGTGTTCTTATCCATCGCATGAAATACGTGCGCTCATGCTATGTTGTCCGTGTATTGTGTCGTTTGTTTTGTCTCTGTGTATGTGTAACACTTCAAACCACTGCCCGCCGTAACTCAAATTGCCCTCTTGGAACATTAATAAAAGTACTTGAGTTGACTTGACTTGAGCCGGCTCGCGTGTCCCGGCATCGGCACTCAGCAGCATCACGTTTTTAAAGGATACTCTTTGTTCCTGAAGGCCTCCTTGGTGTGCTCGATGATGTAGACCTCGTCGCCGGGGCCTGGTGGCTCGGCTAGCGGCTTCGTCAGCGGGTACGGCTTCCTGCCCAGCAGCGGTGCCATTTTTGAAAGGGAATTTAAAAAAAAAAAAAAAAAAAAACAAAAAAAAGAAACCCACGGGGTGGAAAGGGGCTCAGAGAGCAACCGTCACTCCTTTCTGTGAGCAAATAAGCGGCGAGTGTCTTTAGCGTGTATGTGAAAGTCTCAAGGCGGGGAAGATGAGCTTAGCACCGCTCGCGCTACTACCGCCGGCAGGCCCCGGCTCCCAACGTGTAGCAGCTTAGCCGGCTAGCAGCTAGCTGGCTGCCTCGTTGCAAAAACAATAACAAGGGCGCCTTTCGCTGCCCGCCTCATTGCATCCTTCTCTGCTCTGCCACCGCCGTCATCATCACAACCACCATCAGCATCATCACCATCACTTCTTCTTCCTCTTCTCAACCAGCCGCCCAACTCCGAGCCCCGCTAGGTGGATGGATGGTGCCGTAGGGATGCGAACCCCGCGCCCGGAGATCAAACTGGCGGCTCGGTTGGAAGCAGCTCCTCCTCTCGGTTCACGGACTGGGAGCTGCGTGTTGCGTTCAAAGTACCTCCAAACTAGGCCCGTTCTGCAAACGCTTCCCGCCGCATGTCCTTCCCGCGTTAGTTCGCTCGCTTGTGTAGCAGCTCAAAGTTTGCTTCGGATGTTGCTGCGATGGAGCCGCGTGGATCAATCAAGAGGTTAATTCCTTGTCGAAATGGCGGGAGTTTCCAGTCCACCGGCACTGTTCCGTCGCGCCGCCCGTCACCGCCAAGCGCGTTTCCTCGGCAGCGCCACAGGCCCCGCCCCCTCCGCACGCTGATTGGCTCCTCCTCCCCGAGATTTTTGCCGGCGCGCTTTGCCATTGGCTTGTGGCCGCTGTCGATTGTTAATTCTGGCACCGCCTCCCCTTCGCCGCCACCGCAGGCCCCGCCCACATCGACTGTAAAGCCGCGGGTCAGCTGATGACAATAAAGACTTTTAAGTCACGTCGACTGGAGACTGTAGAGGCGCTTTTATGATCAAACTGTAAAGAGTCGAAGAGCAACTTTAATCTTTGCTCGCTGATGTGGCAAAGTCTCCCTCCGTCCTGAAGTCACAACGGAAGTGAAAAAAAAAAAAACAGACATCTGCACAGACTCAAACTGAAACAGAAAGTATTTTATTTTTATAATTATGGCTTACAATGTCTTCAGTTCAAACCACGGGAAAATTGGAATATAAATATCAAAAAAGCATTTTATTCTTGTGCGTGACAAGAAAAAAAAAAAAAATTCCTGGGACACAGCGTTGTGTCTAAAACATCCAACTGCGCTCAGCTTCACGGAAAACAATTACAGCAGCCAGTATATGTTAATAGTTAAAGCATCAGGAACCATGCAGAAAAACTACAGAGAGGGGGGGGGAACTACACATACCAGTTCAAACTGCACAAAAAAAAGCTTCCAAAGTGCGGCTGGAGTTCATCGACTCCAAA
This sequence comes from Thamnaconus septentrionalis, assembly GCA_009823395.1. NCBI lineage: Eukaryota > Metazoa > Chordata > Actinopteri > Tetraodontiformes > Monacanthidae > Thamnaconus > Thamnaconus septentrionalis. The sequence continues at coordinate 2,792,784 of CM020510.1, read as the reverse complement.
CCAGGCAAAAGTGAAAGTGCGCAAAAGCTGCTGCGTTCACACGTCGTCTTCATCTGGCCGAAAATTATATAAAAAAAAAAAAAAAACGTGTGCATGAAACACTTTCATACTGTAGCTTGTAAAGCAACAATGCCTGTGAGCTCAGCGGATGGGCACTGAAGAAGGGAATCCTGGGAATTTTTTTCAGCAAAATAAAAAAATAAATGTGGAAGCTATCTTAACACGGCGTTTTCTCCTGTGCAAATCTTCTTCAGCGGGGGCGCTCCCGAGTCGTCCACTTCCTGCTGATCAAAATGAAAATAATGAGCAAAAAAACAAACACACATCTCGAACCCTAAGGCTGTGTCTCAATTCAGGGTCTGCATCCTTCGAAGGAAGCATCCTCCGTCTGAAGGAAGCGTTCTCCAAGGACCCGGCCTAGAAGGACGAACCCAAACCCAGCCTCCCCGGTACCCACAGGGGACGGTCTAGCCTTCAATGTATTTCTTGGTTGCGTCACCGCCGTTCCCTCCTGCTGGCCGACCTCGGAAGTGACGTTTTCATAGCATCAAGCTAACCATTGGTTCGCCATCCAACGATGGCGTTGGATGTTCAAATAAGTAAAAACCCTACGTTAAAAAACAATTATTTTATGTGAAATTTCAATACTTAAATTTATACGTCGCGTCTTTGCCAGTAGATGGCGCTAATTTCAGCTGACTTCCCAGGATGCTTTGCAGCAGCACGCAAAGCATCATGGGATACAGAAGGACGCGAAGGATAGTAGCGGTGCAGCCTTGGGAATATGCTAAAAGTAGGGCGCATTTGGAGCGTCCTTTGGACTTTTGGGAATTGGGACGAGCCTTTAAGGCGTTGGTCTCGCCTGATGCGGTCTTGACTACCACACTAGTGTTTAAAGAGCTAACCTGAGTGTCGGCGGCGCTCCGTCGGACGGTGGCGGCCGAGAGGAGATCCTCCTTGATGAGCGTCGGAGGCTCGTCGGCTCCGTCTCGGCCTGAAAGAAGCGGCTCTGAAAGCAGCAGCACTGAAACATTAGCACGCGACGGCGAAAGAATCTTACTTTCAGGAAACAACGTGAACCTTTTCCTACGGAACCCCACACAAGTTTTGCGTCAACACTGAATATGGATACTTAAAATTTCAAATTAAAAAGATTAAACAGATGAAAATATTTATATTCAGCAGATGCGCGACACAAAACGATGAGAACGCGAGAGAAGCCAAGTGGAAACGTCTCAGCAGTGGTCAGTCGTCATCGCTTAATCTCCACCACCAAGATCAGGACCTGGGACTTAATGGCGGCCCATGTGCCATCAACAAGTCTGACCTCTGACCCTCCCAAACGCATTCTACCTGGACAGCAGCTGAAGCAGCCTCCTCCTAACATTTAAGCCCATTTAAATTTTACAATAATTTGATGTATATGATACAGCGTCTATTTATATACATCTCTCTCTCTCTGTATTTCCTTCTTACCCCAACTGGTCAAAGCAGGTGACCTTTGACCCCCTATAGTCTGGCTCTGCTCTAGGTTTCTTCCCACAGGGGAGTTTTTCCTGGCCACTGTCGCGCCTCGCTGCTGCTCAGGGGGCCCAGTTGCTTTTTCCTCTGATTGTACGAAGACGCTTTGACCTTGGAGGTGATTTATAAAAGGCGGGAGGGTCAAATACAAGCTGACGGATTAAAAGAAGCACCCTCGGCTTCTGTTTCAAACAGATGAAACTGCTCCAAACAAAACAAAACAGACATCGTTTTAAGGGGGTCGGTACAGATCCATCAGCTGTGTGAAACCTCCCAAAGTCCCGACGAAGGTGGTTTGAAGGTGGAAGCGCCGACTCACCGTCCACGCTCTCCTGGCCCAACATGGGTGGCTGGGAGTCCTCAGCCCGCAGGCCCGAGGTGTGCGGCGGGCTGACCTGCTGCGAGCTGGACGTGCTGCTGCTGTTGTTGTCCACCTTGCTGGGCTGGTAGACGTCCGACAGGAAACTCTGGTTGCTGTTCTCATCTGCAAAGCACATCAAGCACCCCGTCCTCCCAGGGATGAGCCTGCGGCTGTGATGGGCCGGCGGTGTCGCGCGTCAAGGCAGAGGAACCCACCGGTGAAGTCCAGCAGGGAGCTGGCGTTCTCCAGAACCACCTCCTTCAGCCCGGCTCGGACGTCTCCGCCGCTGGACTTTGTTCGATAGATCTGATCGCAGAAGAGGGAGCGTTCATTTGTCAGCAAGCACCGGTGGATTCACGAGGCCATCTGGCCCCATGTTTGAAAACCACAGAAGAAGATTTTTAAAACCACACTTCATCGCAACTGACACTGGATAACGGATGGGTCTAAATTATTAAAAGAAACACGTAAATAAACTACATGTACACGTACACATACGTACTAAAAATGAAAATATAACTAAATTAAAAACGAGCGATGGGTGAAATGATGAATTAGTAAGTAGAAATAAATGAAAGTAAGTCAATGAATTAACTGACTCACTAAATAAACATGAGCTCATTGTTAAAAACAGCAAATATATTTTTGTTGCACCGAGCTTCCCAAGTCTTCCAATGGAAGACGAAGAAGAAAAAGAAGATGACGACGAAGAAGATTTTTTTTTATTTTTCCAACCACACTGTATTTACAAAAACAAACCGAAAATGATGCAGCTTTTTACAAACACAGAATTATGAGAAAATAGATAAATACATAACTGAAGAAGAAGAAGAAGAAGAAGGAGGAGGAGGAGGAAGAAGAAGAAGGAGAAGCCCACCTGCTTTGTTTCCGTCACTGGCACCCACTTGTAGATGCGCAGCGACGTGTCGCCCACCGTCACCCACTTCTTCTCCCTGCAGACGGATGGAACGAGTCGGAGTCAAGACAGAAAACTCATCCGTGACAAGACGACTTGGCACGCATGCGTGCTTGCGGGTCCATGCCGACATGACATGACACGACACGACACGACACGACGCGGGTCAGTGGGTCAGAACCGGCGGGTCGGACCGCGGGACTGCCGCCGCGAGGGCGTCTCTCGGCCCGGCGGCGTGACGTCCCTGGTCCCTCCATCAAGTGGCCGAACCGCCGTCTCTGCTCGCACCGGGGCCGCCATATTGACAGCTCTCTCCCTCAAGCCCCGCCCCCGGCCCCTCGAAGCCGCGCTACGATTGGCCAGCGGGGCCGTCCGTCAGGAGAACTTTTTCAGAGTGAAGTGAAGTTGAGCGCCGCAGCAGCAGCAGCAGCGAGATACGAACGAAGCCGCCGCCGTGTAGCTCCGCACATTTCCCCTCCATGTTGCGTGCGGGGGTGGGTGCTGGTTAGTGGGTGCTGCTGCTGCTGCTGCTGTGTGGGGGGGGGTGTTCTACGACAAGCTTGCCTACCATCTGCGGACCTTCTCGATGGCCGCCAGCACCTTCTTGATGTCGTCCTTGGCGCGGCTCCGGGTCTCGGCGCGGCCCGATCGTCCCGACATCTTGCCGCTGTTATGATTCATCTACAGACGCATCGGAGAAGAAACTTCCAAGACCAAGCCCCAGTCGCCCGTGACAAGTCTCGCGAGACTTGTTCAAATCCCTTTCCTTCCTCTCTGACTGACTGACTGACTGACTGACTGCCGCGTGATGGTGGACTGACCTGCGTGTGTGTGTGTGTGGGTGTATATATATATATATGTTTGTATATACATATGTATGTGTGTGTGTGTGTGTGTGTATATATATATATATGTGTGTGTGTGTGTATATATATATATATATGTGTGTGTGTGTGTATATATATATGTATATATATATATATGTGTGTGTGTATATATATGTATGTGTGTATGCATATATATGTATGTATATATATATATATATATATATATATATATATATATATATATATATACATACATATATATGTGCTTATGCAAGGAAAACTAAAAAACAACTGTGAAAAGACAACTACATAACAACTTAAGTAACCACTCCATTTTCAAAAGGGTGTAGGGTGAAGTTCACAAAAACATACTTCGTATTTATTTAATGTTATCTATTTATTACCAATTTATTACAATTTGTATTGTATTTTTTTTTTTTTAATTGTTTCGTCTCAATGTCTGTTTTTCTTCTGCTGAGCTCCGACGAATGGTCTTGCAGTGGAATTTTCCTGCAAATGTCAAATAATTTTGCCTTGTAACTCTCTAGTTCTCATGACAACAAATACAACATTTCACCAGTGTGGAGCTGCTGAACCTGTCGTGATTCCAGTCTGGTTCTCCGTGCTGCTGCTCCAGTGAAGCCAAAACCAACTCCTTAGCTAGTGAGGTCATTGACCACACAGACAGAGAACAGAGTAACGCTATTGGCTCAGAGATCCTTGTCGCTCCGACAGCCAATTTACTTCAACTTGAACGTTGTGAATGTTTTGGACCCGATAAACAAGAACTTGGGTTTGCTTCTTTTTTACTCAAATCAGAAAAACATAGTTTACTCTGGATTTGTCTTTTTAAATCATAGGTTTCTTTAGGTTTGCTCCTTCAAAAATATAAAATCAGTACCATGTTCGACCAACAGAGGGCGCCTTTGAGTTGTGAAAAGTTGTTTGTGTCGGTCAAACGTTTCCAGATTTGATTCAATGATGGAAATGACAGGAAATGACTCCGGAAGTGAGAGGGTAACAAACAAAAACACATAAATATGTGTGTATATATACATAATTACATATATCTTGCTCATATATTTGATGTCTTCAGTATCTGGCTGCAGTATAGAAAGTTTATAAGATATATATATATATATATATATATATATATATATATATATATTTTATGTTTTTAAAATGCATGAGAAGGTGTCTTCAAACTTTTGACTGGTAGTGTATATGTATATAAATATATACACACACACACACACACACACACACACACACACACACACACATTATATTTTCAGCATCAATCCTATTGTTTAAATTCCCGGATATTTTACGTAACGCCCCCCGTCGGCTTTTACTTTGAAAAGCGGAAGTGGCGGCCCTTCCTCGGAGTCTGTAGCTTGACGGCGGGTGTGGTGGTGGTGGTGGGTCGGGGGCAGTCCGCACCGCCGTTGTCATTGGCTCGGGCGGTGGTGGTGGACTCCGGCAGAGCCAATGATCCGGTGAACGGGGCCGTCGAGTCCGGCACGCCATGGCCCCGCCGCAGCCTGCCCTGAAAGCCCGCACGCTCGGCGTCCTCTCGGCGTGAAGCGGCCCGTTAAACCGCCTCTTTTCGCCGTCTTTTTTATTACAAAGATATATTTTTACAGTGATTTTATTGTTATCGAAACCCCCAGCGGCGGCGGTGTTGGTGGGGCTTCAGCGGGAGAGAATGGACCGGGTGAAGAGCTCCATGCAGCAAGTCCCCAACGCCATCCCCAAAGTGATCCGGAGGACCGGGGGCGCCAACAGCCTGGAGCTGGAGAAGGAGAGCTTCGAGCGGGGACAGGTAGGGACGGAGGGCCGCGGGGGGGCTGCTGGGAGTCCGGCTCGGCTCGGCCCGGCCCGGCCCGGCCGGGGGTGTCACGTCTTTTCTGGGTGTTTACAGCGTCCAGATTCCTATGTGTGTGTGTGTGTGTGTGTGTGTGTGTGTGTGTGTGTGTGTGTGTGTGTGGTCAGACAAACGGCTCCGCTGAGCAACAAAAACAACGCTGCAGAATGTAGGTCAGAGATGTGTGTGTTTGTCTCTCTCTCTCTCTCCCCCTGTGTGTGTGTGTGTGTGTGTGTGTGTGTGTGTGTGTGTGTGTGTGTGTGTGTGTGTGTGTGTGTGTGTGTGTGTGTGTGTGTGTGTGTGTGTGTGTGCAGGCTGGAAGCAGCTGTGTCATGTATGACGGGCTGTCAGCTCCTCCTGCTGGGGCCCCTCAGTACTCGGCTGGAGATCATCTCTGTGACTTGTCATGACGTCCTGCTTCCTGCTTCCTGTCTGCTTCCTGCTCCCTGCTTCCTTGCCCCCCCCCACGCTGTGCCTGGTCCTCCAGACGGTGCCCTCCAGTGGTGGTGGTGGATGGAGGATGTGGTATCTCTGGGACTGGGTTGTTCTCAACGGGGCGTGCAGGCAGGGCTGGTGTGGATTAGCGGCCCGGCTGGCGCCCGGGTCACTGGGTCACTGTCGGGCCTGCCGGGGATCATCACACGCTGCAAGTGTGTCACGGCGCGGCACGGCTCGCGCTCGCCACGTTGGTGGTGGAGGAGTGGAGGTGTCCGTCGGCCGGGCCGTCCTGCGTTTTGACTGATAGATGGATACAGATTGATAGATACTTTATTGATCTGCAGGAGAAATTTGCGTTTTCCAGCAGCTTGACAAGAGAACTAGTGCTTTGTGTTTATTGTGTGTCGTGTCTACTTGCTCAGCACGCGTGAGTGTGTGAGTGTGATTTCCTGACTGAAAATCAGTGAACGTGCTGTCTGCTGGGCGGGTGGATCAGCCGGAGATAATCTCCTCTGATCTGTTTGGGCTGCTGCTGCGACTGCTGCTGCTGCTGCTGCTGCTGCTGCTGCTGCTGCTGCTGCTGCTGCTGCCGCTGCTGCTGCTGCTGCTGCTGCTGTTGCTGCTGCTGTTACTGTTGCTGCTGCTGCTGCTGCTGCTGCTGCTGCTGCTGCTGCTGCTGCTGCCGCTGCTGCTGCTGCTGCTGCTGCTGCTGCTGCTGCTGCTGCTGCTGCTGCTGCTGCTGCTGCTGCTGCTGCTGCTGCTGCTGCTGCTGCTGCTGCTGTTGCTGCTGCTGCTGCTGCTGCTGCGGCGGCTGCTGCTGCCACCTCCTCAGTGTCCGGCTCACTTCCATCTCCTGACATTTAAACACAGCCGGCTGGCGCTAATCACCACAGTGCCAGCAACGTCAGGAAACTCCCTTCGGAGAACCAACTCCCGTCCTGTAGTTTAGACTCCTTTCAGCAGAAGCTTCAGGTTTCTCTCTTCCACCTGATTCCCTCTCTGCCAGTTGGTAACAGTTTCATGCGTCCTATTGGTTGGGGAGCGGCAACACTGGATGTACCAGACTGTCAGGATGGCGGCACAGTGTTCTTTTGAGGTACTGACGCCAACAATTCCATTCGGCCCATAAAGCATTTTTTCCCCCTTCAGACCACAATACAAAAATAGAGGTCTGTAAAATGACTGACAGGACGACCTTTGACCTGAAACACAGTTCATAATAAATGTTTCTATTGTAGATTTTTAAGTCCTGAAAAAAAAAAACAAAGCAAAAAAAAAAACGATCAAGGCCAGAAAATTCTCAGAAAAGAGTTCTGTATTCCCAGCACGACATTGCGACTCATTCTGATTGGCCGATGTGTCCTGAAGCATCACCTGGCTTACAATGGCATGATGGGAAGTGACACTACTGCTACACACTCTATGGGTCACATGATATGGATGTAACCTGGAAGCCAGAAACTTTTCCTGCTAGTTAGCTAGCAACCCAATTGATATGAATGGGCTGCCTTATTGGAGGCTGGGATGGTGGGCGGGGCTTAACTAGACTTAACTAAAGCAGAGGCCGTACCTTCCACTCTTTAGCTCCAGTGGCGGCGCTCAGAAATGCTGTAGAAGAAATGGTGCAGTTGGAACCCAGCTTTGTTGTTGTTGTTGTTGTTGTCCTTCTTCTTCTTCTTGTCGTCCTCTTTTTTTTTTTTATTTATCTGAAACAGGGGAAGCATGATGGACCTGCACTGACTTGTGACCCACGAGCAGCGTTGGGAAGATTTACTTTGGCATTTGTAATTGCTCACGATAACAAGTTACTCTATTAAAAGATTTTACGGCAATGTAACCGTTTCACCACAGGACGAGACTTTACGAGCATTCCGTTTGCTTTTGTTTCTTTCTGTTTGTTTGCTGTCAAGAATGGTTGCTATATTTTTCGCTTTGATTACTTAGATATTCCGTCTCCTCCTCCGTCCAATCATAAATCACGTCCGCCGACGTGTAAATGAGAAAAAGTCTTTCCATGACACTTTTTTTTTTATAATTAAGTAGAAGTAACTGTAATTTAATTACACATTTTTTCCAGTCATGTAACTGATCACCGTTACATTTATTTTGTAATTGAATTACGTGACAACGTCACATGCAACCTTGTTACGCGTGACGCGGCGTCCAGCTTTGAGCAAACCGATGATGATGATGATGAGGATGATGGTGGTGATGATGGTAATGATGGTGATGATGATGATGATGGTGGTGATGATGATGATGATGATGGTGATGATGATGATGGTGGTGGTGATGATGATGATGGTGGTGATGATGATGATGATGATGATGATGATGATGGTGGTGATGATGATGATGATGAGGATGATGATGATGGTGGTGATGATGATGATGATGATGATGATGATGATGATGATGATGGTGGTGGTGATGATGATGATGAGGATGATGATGATGGTGGTGATGATGATGATGATGATGATGAGGATGATGCAGGTGTGATGATGATGATGATGATGATGATGAAATGATGCACAAACAGGAGGTGTCGGCCTCTCTCTCTGCTGAGCCGAGTCAACAAGCAGGGTGTGTTCTGCCCTCTCGGCGTTATAAAAAGAGCACAAACAGGAGGGCCTCCACAGCAGCAGCAGCAGCAGCAGCAGCAGCAGCAGCAGCAGCAGCAGCAGCAGCAGCAGCAGCAGCAGCAGTAGTAGCGGCAGCTGCGGTTCACTCTTTAATTTTAGAAGTTAAACTGGGATGTGAAAAAAGTTTTCCAGCTGCGCGCTTCCTGGTTCTCAGACCGGTTCCAACAAAAGCTCCAACCCAATCAGTGTCTTTGAAGGCACCACGGTCCTCAGCTCTTGACTGAAATGACTCTGAAAACAAAGAAAAATGGATGGAATGCAGCTATTTCATGACTTACTGACTATTAATATCATTTTGTCAAGTTGGGCGGGCCGGATTAGAAAGCTTTAATGGGCCGCATATGGCCCCCGGGCCATAGTTTGCTCATGCCTGCTATAGGGGGAACCCAGAGGTCTCAGCACCTGGTGCTAGGGTCGGTTCCTCTGTGTTCTCCATTGGAACCATAATTAGAGCCTTGTGGGAAGTTGTGGGGCACTGGTTCCTCCGCAGGGGACGTGCCTGCAGAGCAACGCCACATTGTGTTTCATAATTAGAGCTTTAAAATTAGACTTCCTGCCCCCCCCCCCCCTCCCTCTTCCCTACCCTTTTGAATCCAGGACTCGACTGCTGTCTCTGCGTCCTACTTGTATTTTAAGGTTCACTGGTTCCCTGTTTTACTTCTGACTTCTTCCACTTCACAACTTTACTTTGTGTGGACGCGAGAGTTGTGTGTTGATTGTTTGGGAATATAATAAATTCTTCTCTGGGGATTTTCTGGCCTTTCTAATTTTTGTGAAAGTTCAAAAATCCAGAATTTACAAATCTACAGACGAAGGATCAATTATGAACTGGGTTTCAGGTCAAAGGTCGTCCTGTCAGCAGCTTTTTGGGCAGCGTGGGTTGTTTGTTTGTTTTTGCTGCAGTACCTCGAGTGGCCACTAGGAAAGATGCCATCCAGTTCTTAAGATACACCCGTGTTTATTTGCCTGTATTGAAGGAGCCATACTGCCTTCCAGCTCCACTTCCGGCCCCTCCCCCCTGCTGACTCCGCTCTGATTGGCCGCCAGGTGGCCCCCTCCCTGCCCCCCTCCCAACCCTTCACACCCCACCATTGTGTCTCCCCACGTCCACATCCTGTGATTGAACATGTTGGGGGTGGGGGGGCTGGACCGTGGCCACCTTTACCTTTTGTCTTAGTTTTTTTTAAAGACAGCGAAAGGTCAAAGGTCATATCGCGAGCGCCATGCTCGTGCGTCAGCGTAGATAACGCGCGGGTCCGCGTGGGTTCCCGATAAATATCATAAAGATATGGGAGCGTCTATTTGCGGCAAATGTAGTTCAGAGTTCAAAATAAAAACAAACAAAAACATGAAAATTCAAAACGCCAACTGGGACAAAAGAGTTTGAGATGAAAGCTGGGAACCACTGGAGAGAAGTAAGAAGATCTCAGATGAGAGATGACCTCCTCCAATTGAAATGCAGGAAGTCAAAAGTGAACTGTAAATCATTCACTCCCCCCCCCCACCACCCTCCAGCAACACGTGAATCACACTGCTGTGATGTCACACTTCCTGGAAGCACCAGCGAGACCCGCAGATGTTTGAAGAATAATTAACAGGTGCTGCTGCTGGTGGTGCTGCTGGTGGTGCTGGTGGTGGTGAATTGTTGTCATGTAACTATGGGCCCATAAACTGCGACACACCGTCCCAAAGAAAACTGGGTCAGAGGAAATTTAAAGTTTGGCCACGAAATGAAACCAGAGAAGAAGGTGAAGGAGTCCAGTTCCCTCTTTGGAGCCCCCTGGTGGAGAACTTCAACCTTCAGACTTTCGCTCTTCTCAAACACGTACATTTCATAAAGGTACAATAAAACACTTTTTTTATATGTCAGTAATCTGTACTTAACTTGTAAAATAATCCAACTGTCAATATAGTGAACGTCTTGTTTTTTTTCCTTCTTAGTCTATAAATATTTTATTTCTTTTTCATCAATATCATATCCATTCTTTTCTCCTGCATTGTTGCTGTAGTTTTAATGATTAATGACGGCTGCTATTCTATTCTGTCAGAGGATTCTGTTTACTGCTGCCGCTTTATTTGCTGCTGCTTCCATTCCAAATCTTCTCGTGGAGCAGGCATGGGCAAACTACGGCCCGGGGGCCATATGCGGCCCGTTAAGCTTTTTAATCCGGCCCGCCGAACTTAAGCAAATTATATTGTTCGTAAGTCAGTCCTAAAACAGCTGCATTCCCTGCATTGTTTCAGTGTTTTAAGACTCATTTCAATAAAGAGCTGAATAAACACCGTGAGGCTTCTTGTTCTCACTTTGCTTTTCTTTATTTTCAAATTATATTGAAGCACATGCTTTCTACGTATCCCATGATTTCCCTCCTATGAGGTGGCTCACCTCAGCACTGCATCCATCTGCTGCTGCTGCTCCGCTACCCCCCACCCACTGTCAAATTTTGGAACCCATTGTGTTGTGGTCCCGCCAGTCAAAACGTTTTCCCGCCCCCGCCGTGCAGGGACAGTCTTATCGTGGAAGTGTCTCTGAGTGTGCGATGTGGTGATTGGTGCCGTCTCACTCTTCAGTTTCACTCCTTTTAAAAATAATAATGAAGCTTCTTCCAGCGCGTCACCATGGAAACGTCTCTGCCTGTCGCTTTGAGCCTGCTTAACCATCAGTCGGCGTGCAGGAAGTGTCCCTGAATGTTTCAGAAGCTCTCATCATAATGCCACACCGTCATGTTATGACTCCTCCAGTCCTCACAGGGGGCGCTGTAACACCGGACTTAGGTTAAGCTTCCGTTTTTTTTGCAGCATAACCATAAAAAATAATATTTTATTTTTAAAGCCCCCCTGTATTTCCTTTAAAATGAATAAATTCTTCTAATTTCCCTTCACCCGTGCGACAATAGTTGATCCCTTTGTGAGGTCACAAATGGCACTGATCCTCAGCTCTCACCGTTCCCCAAACAGAGAGCTAACCATGCTGCTTCCTGCACATCTGGAGGGGCTGCCAGTGTGAATTTTTCTCATTCGGTCCCTTGTTTTACTCCCAATCTGCTGCCGCCTAGAGGCGGGAGGTGGTACTGCAGGCCGGGACAGCCTGACCTGGGATAACTTCCCCTCGTCCTCTGAGAACCTGCTCCACCAGCGTGTCCCTTGTATGTGTGTGTGTGTGTGTGTGTGTGTGTGTGTGAATGATGCCCTGTCACTGACCCCGCCCACTAGCCCCGCCCCCAAACGGCCCACGCCGTGCCAGGAAGTGAAGAGGCTCATTGTGTGCACACAGACTGTTTGTGTCGGAGCAGCTCGGACGCCGAGTCGAGTGTGTATCGATTATCTGCCCCCCCCCCCATTGCTCCCGGTGGTCAGCTGACCTCGGACAGCAGCCCCCAGATCATTGGGTGACCGCTGCGGGGTGGGCGTGGCCGATGAGATATCGAGGTTGGCGCACGCCCTTGGGGAAACGCCGCACTTAGCATTTAATTTGTGAGAGGCAACTGACCCTCAGTGTGAGCTGCTGTCCTGGACAAGGTTCGGTTCTCCTCCAGGGGGCGCTGCTGTGTGCTCGGAGAGGCTGAGCAGAGAGTTGAGAAAGGGAACACAAATAAGAGTCAGTCAGGGGTTCTGATGGCGATGATAGCTGAAGTTTATTGCAAAAATAAATGGCACATTTTCAATCATGTGTGTTTATTTCCATCCCCGACTGTTCCACAAATGTCTGTGGCCGATTCATTGTTGCCAGTGGTGCAATTTGTAACAGCTCTGCCACCGCTGTAGCAGCAGTAGGGGGCGCTAGAGAGAAGCTCTTGATCCATGGTGGTGTTTGGTTGCTGCTTCACGTCTGATGTGGCGTTTCTGTTGGTCTTTGTGGAACTGATGCAGGATCGCTGCTGCTGCTGCTGCTTTTGGTCCCACACACACACACACACTCACACACACACACACCTGCCGCTGCTGCTGTTGTTGTTGCCTTGTGACTCCACATTGTGTTGTTTCCCAAGGAACCTCAACGTTCCGACACAGTGATCACACAGTCTGGACGAGAACATTTTAAAATCCCCCGGAAAACATCTTCTTTCCTCCCTTTGACCTTTGACTCCTTCACGCTCGCAAGTAACCGACCTGGGTCACGTGATCTGTTGTGACACAAAGAACACACACACGCACACACGGCCAGGATTGGATTTGACTTCCTGCTGTTAAAACTCTGAGCAGCTGCAGCAGCTGTGTTACATTTTCGTATGCTGTGCATCCTGCAGTGTTTTACCAGGTTCACTGCGACACCTGGCGGCAGGTGTGCGGAGGTGGAGGTGGGGGAGGGAGGTGCAGGTGTAGTGCCAAGCACCCTCCCTCACCTCAGAGCTCAGGAAGTGGTGAGGGACTCGCGGAGCTCTGACGCCACCTGCTCCTGGCTTGCGCGTCGACTGAAAAGCTTTTCCTGCTGCTGTTCCCCCAGAGGACCAGCAGGGGGCGGCAGCTCCCTAGAATGGCTCCGCTTAGTGGAAGTTTTTTTTTTGTTTTCCCAGAAAGCTCTGGCTGAACCCCCTGAAGCCTCGCTCAGCCTCGGCGATCATTGCAAAAGAAATGATCCCAACTCTTTGTTTACAGCCGCCCCAGCTGTTTCTCCCCCTCCTACGTCACTGGCGGAAGGAGAGGAGGGTTGAGTTTGTTCTGGTTGTTGTTGTTTTTTTAACTGATTTTTGTCACGCTGATGTGTTGAAAAGACGCCCCTCCTTCCCCCAAATCCATCTGTTTGCCTCGTTTCCGGCCCCCCCTCTCCGCCTCCACCCCTGTCCGGCTGCCGAGGGCCCCCGGCGGGTCCCCGCACCCCAGTTTGTGCAGCAGCCCTCCACCTCCTCCTCGAAGCTCCGCGGTGCTCCGTGCTACCATTGTCTGCCGGCAGAGCGGGACACTCGCACCAAGAAAAAGAACCGCTCGGCGCCGCTCCGAGCCGGGGGCTCTTTCTCACTCTCCTCTGGCCGGGGAAGCAGCGCTGCGAGCCGGCCGCTCCTCCAGCTCCTTCCCGCCGCCTCGCCTGGAAGTCTTTCCCGTCGGAAAAGACGGCGAACCTGGGCACGACGGGCAGGACGGATACGGGAACATTTTTATACCAAATCGGGACACATGTTGAGCTGACTGCTGCTGCTGCTGCTCCTCCTCCTGCTGCTGCTGCTCCTCCTCCTCCTCCCCCGCTTTCCCGGTACTAATCACTCCGCTGAGGAGACACCGAGCAGCGGACCTCCTCCGCTCCCAGCAGCGCCATGGATCTCAGCAAGATCGTAAGTGCGGCGGCGGGAGAAGGGCTTCTTTACATCGAACACACACACACACACACACACACACACACACACACACACACACACACACTGAGGCTTCCTCTAGAGGTGGGGGTGGTGTGTGTCCTGCAGCTGCAGCAGCAGCAGCAGCTATGCTGGAGACAAGCAGAGACTTGTTGTGAGCTGCAGGTTTGTGTGAGAACTTTGTTGTTGTTGTGGTGATGATGATGATGATGATGATGATGATGTGGTGGAGGCAGAGTTGTGCAGTGCAATGACTGGTCCTCAGGTCTGAGCAGGTTAACATGCTAGAAGCAGCCCGACTGCCTCCAGGGGGGTTGGACCTCCTCAGACCTTAGCCTTGTATCTTGGGCCCTGGTTCTGGTTCCTGGATCTTGGCTTCTGGATCCTGGGACCCTTGGTCCTGGGGTCCTGTTTCCTGGCTGCGGAGTTCCTTAATCTTTGGTCCTGCGGTTCTGGGTTCGTGGCTCCTGGGTCCTGGATCCTCGGTCCTTGGTTCTGGGTCCTGGTTTGTGGTTCCTGGGGTCCTGGATCCTAAGCTCTGGGGTCCTGGGTCCCGAGGTCCTGTTTTTTGGTTCCTGGGGTCCTGGTTCCTAGGCTCGGGGGTCGTGAATCCTAAGTCTTGGACCCTGGCTGCTGAGGTCCTGGACCCCTGACCCTGGACCCTGGGGTCCTGGGTCTTGAATCCCGTGGTCCTGGGTCTGTGTTGGCCGGAGGTCTCCTGCTGCAGGTGGACTTCGACTCAGCTCCCATGTGCCGTGAATGTCAATGATGGGGTTTTTGTGAGCCGGGTCTCACAGAGCTCCTTTGTGCAGCTGGCAGTGGATCAGTGGCCTCAGAAGCAGAAGAATCCCCTCCAGAAGCAGCATTTACTCTTCAGTCCAGCTCTTACTGGTGGACCTGCTGCCCCAGGAGGAGGTCACACCTGCTCCACACTGCGGCCGGTGGTGCTTCAACCACTGCCGTAGCTTCAATATTTCATCATAACTTTGAATGTTTTCCCACATTGGTCACATGAATTATTGATTTGTTGATGTCAGACAGACACCTAGGAGAGGTGGTGGTGGTGGTGGTGGTGGTGGTGGTGGGTGGAGTCTGTAAGAGGCAAAAAAGGATGATTGTTTTCTCACTTTAATGATGCCTGATGTCTGATAGCCCCTCAACAGGGTAACACACACACACACACACATACACAGTTGCTTCTTTGCTAACATGTCATTGTGACATCATCGCTGCAACAGGAAGTGGCTGGCTGAGGCTTAACAGGGCTCATAAACCTGCCGGGGGGGCGTCGACCTCTGCTGCCCAGCCCTGTGTGTGAGCTTCAGGAGCTCCTGAAGCTCCTGGGGATTTTTTTCTTGCTTTTTAATTGGTTCTTCCGAGAGGCTGCCGCCCCCTCTGGGAGCTCCGGACGCTGCCTGGTCATGTCAGTGATGAAGCTGAAGATGTTGGCGTTCTCCTGAGGAGAAACATCTGAAGCTGGGGGAGGTTCTTTTGAAGCTCCTCCCTGCTGCTGCTGCTGCTAGGTTCTGTTTTTTTGATCCAGCTTGCAGATAAGCTTGGTGTATAATCATGTTGTTTTTTTTTTCCCAGCATGCATCTGAGTGCACAGGACATGAACGGGCGCCCTCTTCAGGAGGGTTTGGACACGGTCAGACCTAACAGAGGTTCTGTTCTCGGCGGTGACCTTTCCAGTCGGGCGGAGCCGCTTCCGCTAGAACCTTTTTCCGCTCGTTATTCCGTGACGGAGTGGAACCACGTCCTGCTGCTGCTGCTGCTGCTGCTGCTGCTGCTGCTGCTGCTGCTCAACTTGAACATTCATGTGTTTATTTCCGTCTGCAGCGGTTGAGCTGGTAGTCCAGGTGCGGCGAGCTCACGGAAACCTTGTTTTCAAATACTGGAGCAACCAAGAAATCCACCTTCATCATCTCACAGGAGCCTGTCAACCTTAAAGGGCCAGTACGCCGTTTTCCCTCAGAATTAAAGGGTTGTTGTCGTTTTTTAACGACACAACACACAGCCCCTTTGAAAAGGCCCCTCATTCTATCCCCTTCCTCACGTCGATCCCACAGGATCAACACTTAGCCCTGTGTTTACAACCTCCCGTCCTAAAACCGACTTGCTTTGCTGGACTTTCCTCGCGTTCAGAATGTGGAACCGAGACAAGGTGATCTCAGCGGGGGCGGAGCCACCTGGCTTGGGTGGAGGGTGGTGGGGAGGTTGACTCAGCATAGTTATTAGTTGCTCTTTGTGACATCACAAAGGGCAGGTTTTGAACCCGTGAGCTCGCAGGTGGGAGGGGGTTTTGGGTGGTTGTGGGCCTTGTTGTCGTGATCCTCCTGTCCATCAACACTGGCTGGGTTTGGGCCGAGTGGAAGCGCAGCAGCAGCAGCAGCAGCAGCAGCAGCAGCAGCAGCAGCAGGAAATGGGTCTTTGAGGGTGTGCCAAGGCAGGAAGCCACACCCCAGTCGCCCCAGTAGTCCCAGAGCTGCTCCCTGATTGGCTACCTGATGGTCGGCTGGCTGCTCTGACTCACCTCCTTCTCACAGCCGCACCATGTGATGCTCCTGCACCTCCAGGGAGGAGCTCCAGTCATTTCCTGCCACAGCTCCACTGGGATCCATGACATCATCATCAACGTCTCCATGTCCAGTCATACTGTTACTGCTGCCGCCGCTGCTCCTGCTGCTGCTGCTGTTGTCATGAGGTGCTCGTCTGAACCCTGACACTGTTTCTCCTGCTGGTATTTGGGTCCTGGAGCCTCATTTGGCAGTCAGGAGGTGTTTCCTGTCTCTGGACTGGACCACGGCGCCATCAGCATACCAATGGCGGCTGGCTGCAGGAAGTAGTGATGTGTGTGTGTATGTGTGTGTGTGTGTGTGTGGGGGGGTTCTTTTAAACAACTCCTCAATAGGACCTTGTCGGGGGATGGGGGGTTTGGTTCCTACTCCTGGAACGGCTGATTGGTGAGGCAGGAAAACCAGGAGATGAAGGAGGTGTTTGGTTGGTGCAGGGGGCGGAGCCAGACCCCCCCGGATCCTCCTCCTCTCCGCTCTCACAGCTGTGGGAATCAGCAGCTCTACTTCTTCTTCTTCTTCTTCTTCTCCCACTTCTGTAAAAGTGGGTGTCAGCTGCCAGTGATGGGTGGTGGAGGTGGGCGGTGCCCCCTCCCCCCCCCCCAACCCCCCAACTGGCACAGCGTGAGGTCATGTGAGAATGAGAGCTTTGACAGGAAATGGCACAACAGCCACTTCCTCTATTTTTTTCAGGCCAGATATGTGCGGAGCTGATGTTTTGACCGCCGCCGACACCTCCTCACACAGCAGAGGTGTGAAGAGCGCCACCCTGTGGCCTACTGACTGACTGACTGGCTGACACCAAACTGCCAGAGCAACATCCGATTGGACCGCTAGGGTGTGATGGACGGAAGGGCTCGTCAGGTTTTCTGTCTGTTCTGGGTTTGAGGTTCTGTCGAAGGTTCTGTGCCTGAGGTTCTAGGCCTGAGGTTTGGAGTCTGAGGTTCTCGGTCTGGTTCTCAAAAGTTCTGGGTCCTAGGTTCTTGGTCTGGTTCTCTAAGGTTCTGCGCCTGAGGTTCTGGACCTGAGGTTCTTGGCCTAGTTCTCTAAAGGTCCTTGTCTGAGGCACAATCTCTGAGGTTCTGGATCTAAGGTTCGTGGTCTGAGGTTTTGTGTTAGGTTGCAGAGGGAAGCCGTGCCGTGAACTCTGACCGTCCACAAGGTTCTGGAGCTGCATTGATCGATGACTGTGTGTCCGTCACTCTGATCCGATCCGATCTGATGCTCTTCTCCTCCACCGGCTGCTGCTGCTGCTGCTCTTCTGGTGACTGTGGCTGGATGGCGAAACAGGAAGTGAACAGTCAGCAGCAGGATGTTGGTCCTCCTCCCCCGCCTCTCAATCAGAGGAAGTTAGAGTTGCGGGTTTGAAACCCGGTCGATGCTCAGCAGCAGGAAACGTCCACTGCGCTTTGTTTGACCTTTAGAGCACCACACACACACACACACACACACACACACACACCTCAGCGTCTTCCTGGTGGTGATGATGCGCTTCCTGTTCCTGACTCATCACATGCTGGAAGCTGGAAGAGGAGGCCGAGTCGACTCAGCACATCTGCAGGAAGTGATTATTAGGCAACAGGCCTCGCTCGTCCTCCGCTGACGCCGGCAGCATGCGCTGCCACGCAGCGAAACAGGAAGTAGGAGCCTGGTAGGAACGACTGGAGGAAGCGGACCACCAGGGGGCACCAGCGGAGGGGAGCTTGCAGTGACAATTTGAATGTTGTTTTGCGGCCCTCCGGTGGGGAATATCAAAAATATATCATTTTGACCTTTGACCTTTTGCGCCAGTTTTATTTTCATTGCTGTGGCCCGATGAGAGAGGCAGAGGAGGAGCTCAGATCTCCTTGCACCCCCGCCCCCACCTCCACCGCCGCTTGAGGGAGGAGGAGGGGCGACTGTTACACATTCTCTCCTGTCGGTGGCGCTGGCTGGCGCTGGTCCCTCTGACCTCGTTCTCCTCTCTCTGTGTTTTGTCTCCGCAGGCCGTCAGCATCAACAAGGCCATCAACACACAGGAAGTGGCCGTCAAGGAGAAGCACGCCAGGAATATCCTCTCACTGTGTGTGTGTGTGTGTGTGTGTGTGTGTGTGTGTGTGTGTGTGTGTGTGTGTGTGTGTGTGTGTGTGTGTGTTTCAGTCCTCTTTTTGGACGGGTGCACTTCCTTTCACAGGCTCAGGTTTTCAGACAGACTCCATCCTTCGATTAGCTTAGCATTAAAGCTAAGCTGTTTCCATATCCTCCCTTAGCTTCAATGCTAATGGTGGCTATGGAAGCAGCTAACATTCTGCGTGTGTGTGTGACGCAGAATGTCAGCTGCGTCACACACACAAGACTCCATCCTTCTATTAGCTTAGCATTAAAGCTAAGGGAGCAGTGACCCGAAAACTGTGTGTGTGTGTGTGTGTGTGTGTGTTTTATACACACAAAACAAACCAAAGTTCCTCAGTTCAGCTGCAGCTTTACAACAACGACAATGAGCACGACGACAACAACACAAACCAGATTCATCCGGTTTGTGTTGTTGCTTCACAACAGAGCAGGTCGCATTTGTTGAAGTTTGTCGTCGATCGTCCACTCTGCCCCTCCTTGACTCGGCCCCTCCCCCACCCTGCATCCTGGGCACCCACCATGAGAAGGGCGCTCACACCTTCTGGGCCGCCGTCAACCGGCTGCCGCTGTCCAGCAACGCCGTCCTCTGCTGGAAGTTCTGCCACGTCTTCCACAAGCTGCTGCGCGACGGACACCCCAACGTAGGCGCCACACACACACACACACACACACACACACACACACTTGCTCACACACGGATATAAACACACACGCAAGCCGACACAAGACGACTTTTCACTTAGATTCCCTACGTTTGTACACAACTTCCTGTTCATTCTACTGTGTGCATATGAAGAAAACTCGCGGGTTACTTTGGTGTTGAGGAGTCTTTGGAAGAGACGCGTTGACTCAGTGCTTTAACCGGAGTACTTTGTTTTTACTCAAGTATCCGTACTTTTACTGAAGTACACAATGTGAATACTTTGACCTCGAGTGCCTGCTGATGACCTTCTGCCTCCCTGTTCCACCAGGTGATCAAGGACTCCATGAGGAACAAGGCGGATCTGACCGACATGAGCAGGATGTGGGTGAGTCTCACACCCTGGTCCCTCCTCCTCCACCTTCTCCTCCTCCTTCTCCAGCTTCTTCTTCTTCCTCTTCCTCCAGCTCCTCCTCCTCCTCCTCCTTCTCCAGCTTCTTCTTCTTCCTCTTTCTCCACCTCCTCCACCTTCTCCTCTTCCTCCAGCTCCTCCTCCTCCTCCTCCTTCTCCAGCTTCTTCTTCTTCCTCTTTCTCCTCCTCCTCCACCTTCTCCTCTTCCTCCAGCTCCTCCTCCTCCTCCTCCTTCTCCAGCTTCTTCTTCTTCCTCTTTCTCCTCCTCCTCCACCTTCTCCTCTTCCTCCAGCTCCTCCTCCTCCTCCTCCTTCTCCAGCTTCTTCTTCTTCGTCTTTCTCCTCCTCCTCCACCTCCTCCCGTTCCTTCTCCAGCTTCTTCTTCTTCCTCTTTCTCCTCCTCCTCCACCTTCTCCTCCTCCTCCACCTTGTCCTTCTCCTCCTTCTCCAGCTTCTTCTTTCTCCACCTCCTCCACCTTCTCCTCCTTCTCCAGCATCTTCTTCCTCCTCCTCCTCCTCCACCTCCTCCCCCTCCCTCCCCTTCCTACCTCACCTTATCGTTCTCGTTATCTCTTTATGCCCCTCCCCCCGCCCTCTGTGCCCCTCCCCTCTCCCCCAGGGTCACCTGAGCGAAGGCTACGGGAAGCTGTGCAGCGTCTACCTCAAACTGCTCATCACCAAAATGGAGTTTCACGTCAAGGTGAGGCACCGAGGCCTCGGCCGCACGACTCTGTGATGATGTCACTGGGTGGAAAGGGGGCGGGGTCTTCCTCAGCTGATGATTAAAGGTCAAACGGCAGCTCGTGGTCGTTCTCGGCAGCTGAAGCTAACCGCAGACTCGTTCAGCGTCTGGCAACCGCCGGGGACGGAAACAGGAAGTGAACTGTTCTCACATCTCACACAGGTCACAGAGTGAGCAGTCAGACACACACACACACGCACACGCACTCACACTGCACACACAGATTCTCCAGCACATGGACTGTGTGTTTGTTAGAAGAAAAGAATGAAAACCATCTTTCCCAGGTGGTCGGTTCGGTTCTGTTCGGTTCTCAAGCTGAGCTTTGTCTTCCCCCTGCTGGACGTTCTGGGTATTTTTACTGGACTGCTGCAGGAACCCCCACCTGACCAATCGGGAAGAGGCTCCGTTGAGCCTTCCTTGTTATTTACTATCCGACCTCACTAACACACACACACACACACACACACGCACACATGCACACATGATGAAAGCAGGTCCAGATGTTCAGAACACAGCCTTCCTCCTCAGGGCAACAGGTGATGCGTGGCTGCAGAGTCTGCTGCCCCCTGGTGTGAGCCAGTCGCTCCAGCAGCTACGGTGGAGTCGTGTTCTCCCTTCATCTGTCAGCCGTCTCTCATCACTCATTCTCCTCCTCCTCCTCCTCCTCTCCTGCTCCAGAACCCTCGGTTTCCCGGGAACCTGCAGATGTCGAACCGGCAGCTGGACGAGGCCGGAGAGAACGACGTCAACAACTTGTGAGCATCGGAGGAAGCCTCATTAGTTTGACCTCCCTCCAGCTGAACCAATCACAACGCAGTGATGCCGTGACACTGGAGAGAAATGACATCATCTCTCTCTCTCTCTCTCTCTCTCTCTCTCTCCCACACACACACACACACACACACACACACACACACACACACACACACACTTTCTCTAGCTTCCAGCTGACTGTGGAGATGTTTGACTACTTGGAGTGTGAGCTCAACCTTTTCCTGAGTGGTGAGTCATGGACACACACACACACACACACACACACACACACCTGGTCACAGCTCAGTCAGGAAGAAAAAATAAATCCTTGTTGAAGGCAAAGGAGCCCAGAGATGTTTGATCCTGGCCTCCAGAGGGCAGGCCCATCTGTGTGTGTGTGTGTGTGTGTGTGTGTGTGTGTGTGTGTGTGTGTGTGTGTGTGTGTGTGTGTGACAGCGATAAAAGGAAGTCCTGCCTACCTGATGCTCTTCCATACTTTCTATCCCACGCAAGGGCAAACTACGGCCCGGGGGCCATATGCGGCCTGCTCAGGTTTTCAATCCGGCCCGCCGCACTGATTAAATTATTAAATTATGAAATCATTAAATTAATAATTCAGTGTTTTCAGGGTCATTTCAATAAAGAGCTAAATACCGTGATGCCTTCAAAGACACTGATTTTGTTGGAACTTTGCTTTGGTTCATTTTCTGTTGACGTTGAATCAACATGTTGTGGTCCCACCAGTCAGAAAGTTTGCCCACCCCTGGTCCAGCCTGACCCACTGCTGCCCTCTGCTGGTGACTTCCCAGCACTGCACTTCCTTCTTGCTGGACACTCGGTTCACTAAAACACAAGAAATAAGTGCCTTTAGAATGTAATATAAGTGTGTGTG
Source organism: Thamnaconus septentrionalis (assembly GCA_009823395.1). Lineage (NCBI taxonomy): Eukaryota > Metazoa > Chordata > Actinopteri > Tetraodontiformes > Monacanthidae > Thamnaconus > Thamnaconus septentrionalis. The sequence continues at coordinate 2,770,798 of CM020510.1, read as the reverse complement.
TGTGTGTGTGTGTGTGTGTGTGTGTGTGTGTGTGTGTGTGTGTGTGTGTCAGCTCCAGTCTTCAGCTCCCTGGACATGTCCCGCTCGGTGTCGGTCACGGCCGCCGGTCAGTGTCGCCTGGCGCCGCTCATCCAGGTGATCCTGGACTGCAGCCACCTGTATGACTACACCGTCAAGCTGCTCTTCAAGCTGCACTCCTGTGAGTGACCCTCTGCCCCCTGCTGGTCAGACTGCAGCAGTGCAGCCCACGCTTGTGCACGATATTGATGATAATAATAATGATGTGATAGTTTTTTTTTTCTCTAGATGTGATTAGTTGTTGTTGATAATGCTAATAATAATAATATGTATTGTTATGATAATTTTTTATTATTATTAGTGGTAGTAGTAATATTAGACATTTTTTAATCATAATGACAGTAGCAGTAGTAATAGATATTTGACACATATTGCTGTGTATGAAGCGAAGTGACTCACAGCTGACTCCCGGCTCAGTGAACGCCGGTCATGTGACCTGGTGTGTTGTGTCTCGCAGGCCTTCCAGCCGACACCCTGCAGGGTCACAGAGACCGCTTCCAGGAGCAGTTCAAAAAGTAGGAACTCTCACTCTCTCTCTCTGACTCTCTCTCACTCTGTTCCCACGGCAACCTGCCGCCTGACTCCGCCTCCTCCCTGTTGCAGGTTGAAGAGTTTGTTCTACCGCTCCAGCAACCTGCAGTACTTCAAGAGGCTCATCCAGATCCCACAGCTGCCGGAGGTGAGGAAGGGCCGTCCTGATTGGACGATGTCCCACCATGGCCCCCGACGGTTGCTGGGGGGAGGGGGGGGGGCTGTTTAGCAGGCAGCATCTTTTTAAAGCCGCACGCTGCCGTTTAGACCTCCGCTGTGTGTGTGTGTGTGTGTGCAATTTCTGTCACAGGCTATTAGCTTAGCATTAGCGGGGATGCTAAAACTCAATATGTGTGTCTGTCACTTTTTTTTTTGGACGGGTGCACACGCTCAGGTCTAGTCGCCTAGCAGTAAAGCGAAGGGAAGCTGTTGAAACAGCTAGCGGTGATGCTAAAACTGTGTGTGTGTGTGTGTGTGTGTGTGTGCGTCTCCCGCAGAACCCCCCGAACTTCCTGCGAGCGTCGGCGCTGTCGGAGCACATCAGCCCGGTGGTGGTGATCCCGGCCGAGGCCTCGTCCCCGGAGTCGGAGCACGTGGTGGAGACGGACGAGCTGGTGGACACCGACGTCCCCGTGCTGCCGGTGAGGGAACTGCAGCCGCCGCCGGCTGAGCTCAGCTAGCTGCCGTCTGCGGCGTCGCCTGACCCCCGCTGACCTTTTGTGACCCTTGAGCAGCCCGCCGTGGAGACCAAGTTTGACGACCTGTTTGGCACCTCGGCCGCCATCGACCCGTTTAACTTCAACAGCCAGAATGGCATGAGGAAGGACGACAAGTAAGTGTGTGTGTGTGTGTGTGTGTGTGTGTGTAAGCAGAAGCACCAATGACCTGTGTGTGTGTGTGTGCGTGCGCTCAGGGACCGTTTGATTGATCAGCTGACCAGGGAGATCCAGGCGCTGAAGGACGAGCTGGAGTCGTTCCGGCTGGAGGTGAGCAGCTAACAGCCAATCACAGAGCAGCGTCCAGCAGGGGGCAGCAACATCACCGCCCTCCTCTCCCTCTCTCCGTCTCTCTCACCCTCCATCAGAGTGGGCGGCTGTGCCAGGCGTTGAGGGGGCGTGTCAGCGAGCTGGAGGCGGAGCTTGCCGAGCAGAGCCACCTGCGGCTGCAGGCTGCAGGTGAGAGTGAGTTCCTGAGGGCGGAGCTGGAGGACGTGAGGAGGGTCCGAGAGGACACGGAGAAGGAGCAGCGCAGCCTGACAGAGATCGAGAGTGAGACACCGCCTCTTCTTCTCCGTCTTTTTCTATGTAAACCTGGCGCTTTGCTGCCCCCCACTGGTTGCTCTTTGTTCTGCGTCTTCATTTCTTCTGGCTCCTAATTCTCTTCTTCTACTTCTTCTTCTTCTTCTTCTTCCCCTCCTCCTGCGCCTTCTAATAAAATTGTGGTTGTAAAATTAAAAAAAAGAAAGAAAAAAAAAGTCTTCCTATTCTTCTCTTTCCCTTCCTTCCTCTTCTTCTTCTCAGCCTCAGAGGTTAAGGAAGATAAAATCCACTGCCTGTTGCTAAGGCAACCCGTTCTTGCTTTGCTTCCAGTTGTAACCTGTACATTCACACATGTGATCGCAGCCTGGCTCGGGCACCAGTCTGCCATCTGCTGGCAAACCCACTGTCCTACACAACCTGCTTCATGTGTGTGTGTGTGTGTGTGTGTGTGTGTGTGCAGAGAAGGCTCAGGCCAACGAGCAGCGCTACAACAAGCTGAAGGAGAAGTACACGGAGCTGGTCCAGAGTCACGCTGACCTGCTGAGGAAGGTGAGACCTCTCGCTATGTGTAGCCGGTCCAAACCGGTTAGAACCAGAATACGGGTCGTTGATCCACATCCAGTCGCGGAGCTGGCGGCGATTCAGAGCGAGTCTGAGTGGAGATTTTGTGTGCTAGAGGGACAGTGTGTCAAAGACATGATATTAGAAATGGGATAAACTAAATTGGAAGTACCTTAACTTTTAATTGTGTGTGTGTGTGTGTGTCGTTTCTGAACGGGCCGCTTCCCGCTCAGGTCTATTAGCTTAGCATTAAAGCTAAGGGGGAAACAGCTAGCGGCGACACTAGAACTCCGAGCGTGTTTATTTCTGTTCAGAACGCCGAGGTGACCCGGCAGATGACGGTGGCCCAGGCGGCGCAGGAGAAGGTGAAGGCGGCCCAGGAGACATCAGACCGACAGGTGCAGTGGTGTCGCCTCTACGCACCTGCGTGTCGTAGAACCACTAGGAAAGGTCCCGGATGACCGTAAAAAATACGCAAAGATACGCATCAGTCTTTTGTGTGTTTGCACCACTTTTTGCACTCGATTGTACTTGTTTTCATGATACAAGTGTGTTTATTTTTTATTAATTTTTTTTCTTTATTTTAACAAAATAGTGTTGTGACTGCTGTTGGTCAGTTCATTAAAGTCCAGCTGCAAATCATTGTTGCCTATCTTGTGTGTGTGTGTGTGTGTGTGTGTCAGGAGTCACAGCAGCTGCAGCAGCTGCAGGAGCTGCAGGGGGAGCTGCTGTCCAGCAGGGCGGAGCTAGAGTCCCTGAAGGCCAGCGTCACCTCGTCCCAGCAGGTACCCATCATGCACTGCTCCGTTAGTTAGCCACTCGCAGGCTAAGCTAAGATAGGCTTCAAATCCCTTTATTTTGTATGGCACCAGCAGTTCAGTTCATTATTAACTTTCATTTTTACACACAGCGATACCCGAGACTCAGCTGCGAGTCACAATTGTACTTTGTCAAAATTTTAGAAATATCGCTTTTATTTTGGCGAGTATTTGGCTTGGGTGTAAATCAGCCTCTCTGCTTCTCTCTCTCTCTCCCTCCCTGCAGTCCAGCGAGACTCTGGGATCCCAGCTGGAGGCCCTGCAGTCGGAGAAGGCCGAGCTGGTGCAGAGCCTGTCGGCGCTGGAGGTGGAGCTGGTGTCCAGGGGGGCGGAGCTGGAGCAGGCCCAGGGCCTGCTGGCCGCCGAGCGGGAGAGCGGCGCCAAGGCGGCCGAGACGCTGCAGAACCAGCTCAACCAGAAGGTCGGCCAATCAGCCGGCTCGGCCAATGGGCTCGCGGCTCCGCCCATCCCCCCCCCGCTCTAACGCTCACTGTCCCCCCTTCCCCTCCTCCCCCAGGAGAGTCGGGAGCAGGCGCTGGAGAGCCAGCTGGCGGAGGCGCGCTGGAGCAGCCTGCAGGGGGCGCTGGAGGAGGCCCAGAAGATCGTCCAGGAGAGCTTGGCTCAGATCGACGACCCCGCCCACATCGGCTGCACCAGCTCCGCCGGTCTGGCCCCGCCCCCGCATCCAATCTCGCTACTCACTAGCGCCACCTGGGTAGCGACTTAACATCACCTGTCTGTCTGTCTGTCTTCTCTGCAGACTACCTGGCGTCCAGGTGCCAGGCCTCTTTAGACTGCATGGAGCGCCTCCGTGTGGCCAGAGAGGGTTACTGCGCTGACGACTCAAGTGAGTTCATTTGTGCAGCTTTAAATCAGCGTGGATTAGCTGCTTGGTGGACAGGCGGTGACAGAGTCCTGCACTGGGTCAGAGGGAACCAGCCGGCCAAAAAAACCTGCTGATTTACGGCTGGTTTTTCAACACAAAAATTAGATCGTGACACGCGCTCATAGTAAAGAGATGCAAGGACCAAGCAGTCCAATCCCAAAAAAATGAAAGGCGACACCAAATTGCACAAAACCTAAAACTTTGTGATGGAAACAACTCAACTTGGAAAAAAACTCTCCACTATGGCTGAACGGTTTTGAGGGTCCCATGAGGGGGTTTTTCATACGTATCCATATGGAGGTAGATGGCAAAAGCGTCATGGGAACACTTTTTTTGGAATTCACCTTCACCTTGAGAATTGGACCCGTGCAGGGCTCTGTGGGGCCTTTTTTTTTTTTTCTCCATTGGTTATTGGTCAGGTTGAACCCACCCCGTCCTTCCTCTTCCGCCCCTGCAGGCGTCGCCGAGCTGGCGAGGGTGCTGATCCAGAGTGGCCACCTGCTGGGCGACACCATCGTCCAGGGCAGCGCCACCTCCCACATGGTGCCGGTGGAGCAGGCTGAGGGTGAGTCGCCCCCTGCTGGTGGTGGGCAGCTGGTTGGCGGTGTGACTTCCTGTGTGTGTAACGCTGCCTCCCCCCCCCCTGCTACGCAGCCCTGTCGGACAGCGTCAAGGCCTGCGGCGCTGCAGCTCTGGCGCTGCTGGCTGACATGAAGCAGAGGGACTCGCTGGCGGCGGCGGACGACGGCGGCCTGAGGGCGGCGCTAGAGGCCGTCATGGCCACGGCGGTGGTCAGTGCTGGGACGCCAACACACACACACACACACACAGAAACAGAAACAAAAACAAACGCACGCTGAGTTTCAGCCTAGGAAAAAAACTAGGGAATAAAAAGCCGACTGCTTTTTTTCAGAAACTGCGACCGAAAGGTCTGGAGCTCCAGCAGGGGGAGCTGGGGGACCTGGTGGAGCAGGAGATGGCCGCCACCTCGGCCGCCGTGGAGTCAGCGGCTGCCAGGATAGAGGTGAGCGTCTGTGTGCGTCTGTGTGCGTCTGTGTGCGCGGCTGGTGTTCCATACGACGCCGGGACTCACTCTGACTTCCTGTCCTTGGCGGACGCCCACAGGAAATGCTCAACAAGTCTCGGGCGGTGGACACAGGGGTCAAGATGGAGGTCAACGAGAGGTAAAGACATGAAACGAGTGGAGCTGGTTTCTCAGCAAGTTGAGTGGAAGCTTGAAATCATCACAGAGGCAACTGGACGTCGCCTGAACCGAGCCGCTCAGCTCTGCTCTGGCGCCCCCAACAGGATCTTGGCCTCGTGTACGGAGCTGATGCAAGCCATCAAGGAGCTGGTTCTGTCCTCCAAGGACCTGCAGAGGGACATAGTGGAGAGCGGCAGGGTGAGCGCCACACACACACACACACACACACACACACACACACACACACACACACACACACACACACACACACACACACACACACACGTGATACAAAGCAATACGTCGTATAGCCACTAGAAAAGGTCCCAAATTACTTTGACTTTTACATATCTTGTGCTGCTTACAACACATTTAAATTTTGACAGTGACATCATCATCATCATCTCACTAATATGTGGATGCTGGCTACTTGCTGCATTGCTGAGTCTGACGCTGGTCTTGTTTTGTGTTGTTTTGAAGCCTCGCCACTAGAATACACTAGACTCACACCACTGTGCCAGAGCACCTTGGTCATGTCCTCTCTTGTCCACCAGGGGGCAGCCACCACCAAGGAATTCTACGTCAAGAACTCACGCTGGACCGAGGGCCTGATCTCGGCCTCCAAGGCCGTGGGCTGGGGAGCCACCGTCATGGTGTAAGTGTGTCCGTCTTCCAGTCAGCCAGTACCACTGGCTCCCTCATGCAGCTGAGGACCCAGTTAGTGCCAGTGGGGTCAGTCCCAGTGGTTCCAGTTAGTAGCAGTGAATCCCGGTAGCGCCAGTAGTTCCAGTTAGGGTTCTAGTAAGTGTCAGTGGTTCCAGTTAGTGCCAGTGGCTCTAGTTAGTGGAAGTCGATGTAAATAGCGGCAGCAGTTCCAGCCACAACTGTGTTAACAGTCGGCAGCAGTGGTTCCAGTTAGGGTTCCAGTTAGTGGCAGTGCGTCCAGTTGGTGCCAGTAGTTTCAATTGGTGCCAGTGGTTCCAGTTGTGGTTCTAGTTGGTGCCAGTGGTTCCAGTTAGTAGCAGTGATTCCAGTTGTGGTTCCTGTCAGTGCCAGTGTCTCCAGTTGTGGCACCAGTTAGTGCCAGTGTCTCCAGTTGTGGTTCCAGTTAGTGCCAGTGGCCCCAGTTTTGGCACCCGGCAGCTGTCAGTGTCTCCAGTCAGCCGCCAGTGGCTCCAGTCAGCTGCCAGTGTCTCCAGTCAGCTGCCAGTGGCTCCAGTCAGCTGCCAGTGGCTCCAGTTGTGTTTCCAGTCAGCCACCAGTGGTTCCAGTTGTGTTTCCAGTCAGCCGCCAGTGGTTCCAGTTGTGTTTCCAGTCATTTGCCAGTGGCTCCAGTTGTGTTTCCAGTCAGCCACCAGTGGCTCCAGTTGTGTTTCCAGTCAGCCACCAGTGGCTCCAGTTGTGTTTCCAGTCAGCCACCAGTGGCTCCAGTTGTGTTTCCAGTCAGCCACCAGTGGCTCCAGTTGTGTTCCAGTCAGCCGCCAGTGGTTCCAGTTGTGTTTCCAGTCAGCTGCCAGTGGCTCCAGTTAGTGCCAGTGGCTCCAGTTGTGTTTCCAGTCAGCCGCCAGTGGTTCCAGTTGTGTTTCCAGTCAGCCACCAGTGGTTCCAGTTGTGTTTCCAGTCATTTGCCAGTGGCTCCAGCAGGTGCGGTGTCGTTGCAGGGATGCGGCCGACCTGGTGGTGCAGGGCGAGGGGAAGTTCGAGGAGCTGATGGTTTGCTCCCATGAGATCGCCGCCAGCACGGCTCAGCTGGTGGCCGCCTCCAAGGTGAGTGGCTGCAGTCCTCCAGCCAGCAGGGGGCGACGGCGGTGGATGATGGTCATGAGTGGTGACCAGGCTGTCTCTTCCCTCTCCTCCCCGCAGGTGAAGGCGGACAAAGACAGCGGGAACCTGCGGCGCCTCCAGCAGGCTTCCCGCGGCGTGACGCAGGCCACCGCCGCCGTGGTGGCGTCCACCAAGTCGGGCAAGTCTCAGATCGAAGACACCGGTGAGAGACACTTTGACTGGGTCCTTGTTTTATAAACTGTCTGAGCTTCGACTGAACAGTGGAGAATGTTTGTTATGACACACTGCCTGTCGCACGGGTATGTGTGTGTGTGTGTGTGTGTGTGTGTGTGTGTGTGTGTGTGTGTGTGTGTGTGTGTGTGTGTGTGTGTGTGTGTGTCGGTCGGTTTTTGTTTTTTGGATAGGTGCACTTCCTGTCACGTGCTCAAGTCTTCAGACAGACTCCATCCTTCAACTAGCTTAGCATTAAAGCTAAGGGAGGCTATGGAAGCTGCTAGCGGTGACGCTAAAACTCACAGAATGTTTGTTTCTGTGTGTGTGTGTGTTGTGTGTGTGTGTGTGTGTGTGTGTCCGTCCAGACACCATGGACTTCTCCAGCATGACGCTGACGCAGATCAAACGGCAGGAGATGGATTCACAGGTCGGAAACAAATGAATTATGGATTCAGTCGATTTTGTCACAACAGAAATTTTAAAATGATAACAGAGAGGGGGGGGGGTCAGCCTGCAGGAAACAGAAGGTGAAGGTGTGCTGTGCTGTGATCTGCTGCAGGTGCTGGTTCTGGAGCTGGAGACCCGCCTGCAGCGGGAGCGCGAGCGGCTGGGCGAGCTGAGGAAGAAGCACTACGAGCTGGCGGGGGCGGCCGAGGGCTGGGGGGAGGCGGAGGAGGGGGGCCAAGGTGAGAGCGCCGCCGCCGCACGGTCACATGACCCGCTGAGTTCGTGACCCCCTCCCACCCCCACCCAGTTCTCTGACTGTTGTCCCGCCTCCTGGTCTCTGCAGGCACCGGCTGAGAGCAGCGGCGCCGGTGGTGGTGGTGGTGGTGGCGGCGCCCCCTGCAGGACAACAACCTGGTTCCTCCGTCAAGCCCCGCCCTCTCTCTCTCTCTCTCTCTCTCTCTCTCTCTCTCTCTCTCTCTCTCTGTCTGTCTCACCAAACTGAAGGTGCTTCTCCTCCATTGCCCACCACTTCTCTCTCTCTCTCTCTCTCCCTCTCTCTCTCCTCTCTCTCTCTCTCTCTCTCTCTCTCTCTCTCTCTCTCTCTCTCTCTCTCTCTCTCTCTCCCTCTCTCTCTCTCTCTCTCTCTCTCTCTCTCTCTCTCTCTCTCTCTCTCTCTCTCTCTCTCTCTCTCTCTCTCTCTCTCTCTCTCTCTCTCTCTCTCCCTCTCTCTCCCTCCCTCCCTCCCTCTCTCTCTCTCTCTCTCTCTCTCCCTCCCTCCCTCTCTAGCCAAACTGAAGGTGCTTCTCCTCCTTCGTCCTCCTGTCCTTCCCTCCTCCCCTCTCTCTCTCACGGCACACTCTGAACATGGCCGCCCCCTACTGGCAGGAGGACTCACTGCCAAGCCAGACAGACAAACAGAGAGACGGACAGCACAAGTTCTGAATGGAGGCATCCCAGGATGCATTGCACAAGGGGGCGTCCTCCTCCTCCTCCTCCTCCTCCTCCTCCTCACTTCCTGCTTCTCTCTCTCTCTCATCAGCAGCGGCCTCGCTCAACCTTCTGCCTTTTTTGACTCTGTTGCCGTCACATGACTGTTAAGGTCTCGCCCCCCCCCCTCACCCCCACCCACTCACACACACTGGGAACTCTGCCTCCACCCCTCACCCCCTCCCTTCTGACCTAACTTTGATTTTAACACAAGCCTGTATTTTGGGGCCCCAGGTGCATCATGGGAAGGATCTAACCAACCCCAGATGTTTTTTGTTTTTTTTTTACCCCCATTGATGTCGGACAGGAAGCATTTTTCCTTCTTCTTCTACTATCGGACGTGGAACAGCAGCAGGGTCGCAGTCAATCTCGGTGAGACCAGCAGGGGGCGGCGTTGCCCCGCAGACTGACCCACTCCGCCCGGTGCTCCTCCTCCTCTTCCTGCTTTTCTAACTTCCTGTCCTCTAACCCGCCGTGCTTTTTGGCGCCGTCTTCTGGTTGGTAGAACGCCAAGCTCCGCCCACAACGCAGGAACTTATAAAAAAAGGGGCGACGGGACAAAGACGGAAGAGTGGGCGGAGCTTGTCAATGCGGCATCGTGAAGGAAGAGGAATCAAACGTACCCTGAGAGACTTTTCTGCCCTGCCCCTCCCCTCCAGTGGCCCCGCCCCCTCGCCCGCCAGCCTTCCAAACTGCCTCACACTCTGTAGTCGATCAGACGCTCACCGCAGTGACCAGCTCCGTCTTTGTATGATGAACTAAAACACTGTGTTGGTGGCTTTTGTTTTTAATTTTTCTCAAGTTTTTTTTTGAATTTTTTTTTTTTTGAATAAATATTTCCAGTCATTAATAACAAAACGACTGCTGCTGCTGCTCCTCCCTCAAACAACAGACCGTCAGGTGGCCGATGCAACCGAGTCCAACCTCCGAGGAATTCTGGTTGAATGATGTTAAATGAGAATATTTTAGAGTAGAGAAGTGTGTGTGTGTGTGTGTGTGTGTGTGTGTGTGTGTGAGAGAGAGATCAGAGCCGAATCTAATGCATCCTATTGGTTTTTTCGGGGGGGCGGGGCTTGTAACATGAGGCTGTTTCTCCCCAGTAAAAGCAAAAGCATTGACTGGCGAAACCAAAGCGCTCGCTTGGAAAGAAGAAACCAATACATTCGTCTGACGCACAGGGAGACACACACACACACACACACACACACACACACACGAGCCATCGGGTGGTGAACCGAACACCAACGCCGGGTTTGTCCCGGTTCCTCCGACTCTCCCAAGCCAGGCCTCTGGCTCTGAGGGAGCCGTCAAGTCAGGATGCAGTGTGTGCGTTCCAGTGGCGGGCTAAATGAATACATCTCATCGTTGAAGTCACCCTCGCTCAACATGACCCCACATCTGGAGAATCCGCAGAGAATCACACCCACGCATTACGCCGCCTTCACACAGGGGACCCAGTTGAGCAAAACATAGTTTCCACAGCATTTAAGTCATAACTAAGACTTGCAGGCCACCGATGCTGTTCACACCAAGAGGAGATTTTCAGATATTTTCAGATAGTTCATCAAAACTACTTGGCTGTCGCAACTGACTGAGGTCCAATCGCTGACAGCCGACAGAAGCCTGCTATGTCGGTTCTGAAGGCCTCGGGCAGATTTCATAGGACCTGACAACACAAGCCAGATGAACTGCGGTTGGATTAAGAACTCCACTGCTAATATACACAGCAAAGGAAGAAACGCAAGCAAGTGGATGTTGCATCAGGTGAGGAGAACGGACTGCGGAGAGCAACTTTGTTATCACATTTACTGGAAAATGTGCTTTTCTAAGTATGCAGAGAAGACCGAGTTGGCCCCGACGGCCCGCCGCTGATATTTCCTATCTTCTTGCTGTCGTGTCGAGAGATCTTTTTCCCTCTTGGAAGCCAGCAGAGCAGCCGTGCGGCCTCCAGGGGGCGATGGAGAACCGGCGTGGGCTCTCGGTCAAATTGTGGTTTTTAAAAGCGATGCAGCTCAGCGACAAACTGGCGGTTAATCAGCAGCATGATGACGAGGCCTGCGGCCAGCGGTGTGTGTGTGTGTGTGTGTGTGTGAATGAAGTATAATTGATCAGGGGAAAAAACAACTTCTCTTTGACAGAGAACCTTCAGGTTGTAAATTGTGTCAGGACTTGATTTAACCCAGATGTGACGTCATCACGCTGCTGATGATGATGTGCACATCTGGACAGATGTAGGTCACCAGAAAAAAGCCCTGTTGCGCCCGTTTCCTCCTCCCGTCTGGTCGGTACGCCGCTGCCGGCCTACTTCTGTGTCCCGGAGAGACTCTGGACGACAATATGACCAGCAGGGGGCGCCACAACCCACCAGGACAGGCCTGAGCATCTTGCTGCTGCTGCTGCTGGGCACTGGGTGGAGAGAGCTATAATAAGAACAGAGGGCAGGAAGGAGAGAGAGAGACGAACTGGTGGAAAACACACACACACACACACACTGGCTGCTATATATATATACACACACATATATATATATATATATATATATATATATATATATATATATATATATATATATATATATGTATATGTATATGTGTATTCCTCCTCCTCCTCCTCAGCAGCACTGATATCAGCTGACGACTCACAGCCAGAGATCAAGACTGACTTTCATCTCCCGTTTCTTGAATTCATCTCTGACCCTCTCTCAAGAACTGAATCAGCCCGGACCAGAGTCCCCAAGCTACAGCTGCAGCAAGGGTTCAGCAGCGCCCCCTGCTGTTGGGAGGTACGTAAAAACGCCGCGCACACACAACAGCGCTCTCTTCGGGTTGGAAGGTGTCAAGGTGCATTTTTATTAGATGAAGAGCCACGGACACGTCATCAACATCGGCATCCTCTTTTACAAAAGACGGTAAAGTTCAAACCTTTTTCAGTAAAAAAAAAAAAAAAAAAAGTATCATACAGCCAGGTGGAGGCGCCAGAGAGACACACATGAAGGACTATTTACAACCTGTAACCGCGGCGAATATGGATGCTAACTGACGTGATGGGACGGGAAATAAAGTATTTTCTCATATATTCACATCTTGTGTACAAAATCAGACTGTATGTTGGAAGGGCTCCTTCGGTCAGCGTCACTCCTCCCGGAGGTCAAAGTTCATCTGTGTGAGACTCATCGTAACGCACGGCCGTCACTCTGCGTAAACCGCTGCTCTGCTGCGATGGCCAGTTGGCTGCTGCCAATACCTCGTCACTAATGGCTGAAGGGAGTCACGCCCCCCTCCCTCCCAAACCGCCCACCCCCCAACCCCACCGCCCCCCCCCCTCCCTCCCCCCACAGTGCTCGCTAACCTTTGACCTGAGACAAACTTTTATCTTTCTACCTTTGGTGTCAGCCAGAAAGGTGAGGTTGTGGGCGGGCCTGTTTGGCCACCCTAACCGTCTGCATCACTGCACTGCTGGCGCCCCCTGCTGGCCATCGGCCTCAGTGCTCCCGCCAGGCTGAACGTCCCACTGACTGACTGACTGACCTGTAAACATCTGGTTCATATCAATATATATAAATATATATATATGTATATATGTATATGTATATACACAACATTAACATACAGGTGTGTGTCAGAGGGGGAGGGGTTACACAGGTTAATGGTGCATCAGTCAAAGCAGAGTCAAACACTGGCTCCTCACTGCCCCCACCACTGGCCCCGCCCAGCCGACTGACCCCCGCCACCTCCGGTTGACCACGCCCCCTCCGACTGGCCCCGCCCCTCAGTCCCAGCCGTTGTCCTTGATCATGTGGGCCAGCTCGATGATGAACTTGCCCTCCTTGTACTTCTGGCTGCTCTCGAAGGCGTGCTCCTGCAGACACAAAGACACACCTTACACACCTGATCACCCCCCGCCCCCAACGACCTCTAGTGACCCCTGTTGACCTCTAACGACCTCCAATGACCTTGTGTGACGCACAGGCACTGTGGATATTGCTTCCCAAGGCGGACGCGTGAAATGTCCACCTGCTCTACTCTGGGTAAAGGTCCAGTCTGGGCGGATCTGGAACTGGCCCCTCCCCCCCCAACCTTCGACCTCCCACCCCGCCTCCCCAGCTAAACCTGTTAGCGTAGCGTAGGGTGTGAATGTGTGTGTCGCGGTGTCGGGTTCGAGTTTGGACCGGCGAAGGTTGTAGCGCTAGCAATAGTCAGGGCACTCGATGCGCTGTTGTCGCCCCCTGCTGGGTGCCTGCTGCAAACGTCCGCCTGTGTGTGTCACCACTACAGAAAGAAAATGTTGGATTTTCAGTAAATTTGTGCATCCATCTCAAGATTTTTATTTTTTGAAAAGCTTTCGTGTCATGTGACCCTCCAAGCTGCCTCCAGTTACAGTGTATTACTGTCTGCACTATTTAAACGTTTTTTTCATAAATATTCATGAGTAGAATTTTCCAAAAACACTCCATGTCAGGTGAGCCAGCAGCTCTGCGACTGCTCGAAGATGCTGAGGGTGTGGAGGAAAAAAAACTGCTGCAGCTCTGACCCCTAGGGGGCGCCACGGGGCTGGTGTGTGTGTGTGTGTGAGACGACTTACGTATTTCCAGCCGAGCGTGGTCTTGCAGTTCTCACAGTAGATGTCGGCGACGGCGTGCAGGCCGGTGAGCAGGACCCTCTCCTCGGCTGGACCGCAGCCCACGTTCACCCTGGGGTCAGGGTGGGGGTGGTGGGGTCCGGGTGGGGGTGGGGGTGGAGGTGGAGGTGGAGGTACATTAAAAAATTATTTTTTTTTCCATCTTATGTTTTATTGGCCTGGGCAAAGCAAGGCAAAGCAAGGCAGCTTTATTTATATGGCGCATTTCACACAGCAGGCAACTCAATGTGCTGTACGTGATTGAACGTTAAAAGCATCTAAAAAAAAAAAAAAGACCACAGAGTCTCCACAGACAAAGTGCAGAGGGAAAAAAGAGCCAGCGTAAAAAGAATGAATGGAGCGGGAATAAAGGAGGATAGAAATAAAGAGAGGATAATAACAAAGTACAACAAGATGGAAAAGTCAGGCAGCAGCTGAGGCCACGCCCCCCCCGCCCCCCACCCTCACCCCCAGGCGGAGGTCACAGCAGGTGAACTGGGTCAAGGCGGCGGCGGATACTCACACTGAATTGAACAGGTAGGCTCGACCCTGGCTGCCTTGGAACGACTGCAGGGGGGAAGGGGGGGAAAAAAAACACCATTAGAGGAAATATTGACCCCACCCCCCACCCACCCATCCATCTCCAACCCCAGTGTTGTCGTCTCTACTTGATACGCAGCTATACGCCTTATAACCGCTAGCAAAGGTCCCGAATTACCGTACAATCACTAAAAAATGTGCACATAAGTATGTTTTTCTGTCTGTCTGTCTGTCTGTCTCTCTCTATATATCTGTGTGTCCCTTTTTCTGTTCCTGCGCCTGTCTGGACGTTCACTTTTCCGTGAAGGAAAATGTGATGTTTTATGTTCTGATCCGTTTGAGCGTCAGCTGTTGCTTTAGTGCCGCTTCACAGAACAGATTCGCTTTTTTTGCACCTGATTTCTGGATTGTTCTGAAGCAGCAGCGGCCGGACAGATGTGTATGATGGTGGGGGGGTAGGAATCTGCCCACTGCCCCCACCCCCACCCCCCCCGCCCCTTTACCTTGGAGATGAGCTCGTCGTGGTTGGCCAGGTGCGCCCGGCAGTGGATGCAGCTGTAGGTGCGGTGGCAGCTGGGCAGGTACGCCTGGAAGGTCTTGGAGCGCGTCATCCTGACCATGGGCGGGGTGGGGGGGCGGTGCAGGAAGGGGCTGCCGGCCCAGGTGGGCTCGCAGGGGAAGCACCGCAACACACAGGTGAGTGCCGTGGTGGGCGGTGGGTCGGGAGGCCGGACACCTGCAGGCGTCAGAATCACAGTCAGAAGCCGCGATTGCCACTGGAAGGGAGCACGCAACGGAAATGGAGGCGCTACTCCTGCTGGGTGTTTGAAGAATGGTAAAATATAAGATACAAAAAATATATACTATTTTTGACATAGATAAAAAGTGGTTGCGGTTTCAGTTGTTCATGGTGCTGGTGGCTCTGGGAAAGAAGCTCCCTCAGCCTGCTCGTTCGAGCTCTGTGGGAACGAAGGAGCAGGAAGGAAGGAAGGAAGGAGGTCCGAGGGTTAGCGCCGCTAACGAGCTAATGCTTGCCTGCTACCACGCTGCTCAGTGGCTCGGAGTGCAGTGGTGAGGCTAACTGCTAGCATGCTAACTTTGAGGCTGTTAGCAGACAGATGGGTAGATGGACAGACAGACAGACAGGTCCTCTCACTGTTGGGAGTGTTGGGGTTGCTCTCCTGAGGCTAACCACCAGCATGCTAACTTTGAAGCTGTTGCAGACAGACAGGTGGAGGGACAGACAGACAGACAGACAGACAGGTCCTCTCAGGTCTGCTGCTCTCCATAGGCCAACCAGTAGCAGTCTAACTTTAAGGCCGATAGCCATGAGCTCGGGGCAGCTGCACTGCTGCTTGCGGACACAGACTTCCTGTCCGGCGCAGACTTCCTGTCTGACACCGTCAGGACTTCCTGCTTCCTTCCTTCTGCTCCACATGCTGGCAGCCACGTGCTCCTCTTGGACCTGCTGACCCAGACCGGATCACCGCGGCTGCCGTGCGAGTCTGGAGATAATCAGCTTAGCACAGCGCCACCGTGAGGCCACCAGAGTGAGGCGGCCACTGAGAGGATTAAGATGAGTGACCCAGTGGCTCGCCGCCAGCAGGACACCACCAGCACAGGGCCTGCTCTCTCTACTGCCCCCTACTGATCCTATCGGCTCTATTTTTAACCTCATCATACAGTATCAGCTAGCATGCAAGACGTCCCGAAAACTGAACCAGAGGTCAACAAAGCACCAAGAGATACTGACAGGTGGAGGCACAGACAGACAGACAGACAGACAGACAGACAGACAGGTCCTCTCAGTGTCAGTTGGGGGTGTGGCTGCACTGACTGCTGTCCTTGTTGTCGTCCGCTGTCCTGCTGCCAGCCCTGGATCACCACACAAACACACAGCTGTCAGCGCTAGCCCCGCCACACACACACACACACACACACACACACACTGGTGTTTGACCCGCTCTGTGTTGCTCCTTCTTCCATCTCGTCTCTCTGAGTGTCGAGCTGCTGCAGGTCCAACCAGCAGCCGCTTCAAGCCTGACGCTCCCACACTCAGCCAGGAGACGCTTAGCCCGCTGTTTGCAGCCACACGGTCCACTCAGCTTCCAGTCCGCTGGCAGCTCCGCCTCTGTCGTCATCCGCCAGCTTTCTGTTTCACCGACCTCCAGGTTGAACCAAAGTGGGCGGGCAGTGCTGATGTGTGTGTGTGTGTGTGTGTGTGTGTGTGTGTGTGTGTGTGTGTGTGTGTGTGTGTGTGTGTGTGTGTGTGTGTGTGTGTGTGTGTGCGTGCGTGCGTGCGTGCGTGTGTGTGTGTGTGTGTGTGTGTGTGTTATGTAACACTGCTGCTGCTGGTGACTCTGGGAGCAGGAAGATGACAGACAGCCGAGACGACGTCTGAACTCTGTGTTCTCCCACTGAGCAGCAGGCCTCCTCCTCCTCCTGCTCCTCCTTCTCCTCCTCTTCCATCACTACCTCCTCCTCCACCTCCTCTTCGTCTTCCTGTCCTCCTCCTGTTCCATCACCACCACCGCCTAGCCCCCTACCTCCGCCTCCTCCACCTCCTTCTTCTCCTGCTCGTCCTTCTGCTACTAGTCCTCCTCCTCCTCCTCCTCCTCCATCACTACGTCCTCCTTCTCCTCCTCCTCCTCCTGGTCCTCTTTCTTCTCCTCCTCCTTCCATCACCACCACCTCCTAACCCCCTACTTCCTCCTTCATTACATTTAACTGATGAAACATCAGCAGGAAAATTTAATAACTCGTCTCAGGGTGTGTGTGTGTGTGTGTGTGTGTGTGTGTGTGTGTGTGTGTGTGTGAGCAAAGATGCTGAAGATTTTCTTTCCTCTGCCTTTCTTTCCGGCTCCACCTTCCTAAAGAAGAAAACTGCAACTGAAGCTGCTTGTTTACATCAGCGGCTCCAGCAGCAACACCTTCGATCGGCATCGCATCACATGACCAGCTGTCAGCAGCAGCAGCGGGAGGAGGAGGAGGAGGTGGAGGAGGAGGAAGAGGAGGAGGAAGAGGACTAGTAGGAGAAGAAGGTGGAGGAGGAAGAGGAGGAGGAGAGGAGGAGGAAGAGGAGGAGGAGGAAGAGGACTAGTAGGTGGAGGAGGAAGAGGAGGAGGAGGAGAAGAGGAGGAGGAAGAGGAGAAGAGGAGGAGGAAGAGGACTAGTAGGAGAAGAAGGTGGAGGAGGAAGAGGAGGAGAAGAGGAGGAGGAAGAGGACTAGTAGGAGAAGAAGGTGGAGGAGGAGGAGGAGAAGAGGAGGAGGAAGAGGAGAAGAGGAGGAGGAAGAGGACTAGTAGGAGAAGAAGGTGGAGGAGGAGGAGGAGAAGAGAGGAGGAAGAGGAGAGGGAGGAGGAAGAGGACTAGTAGGAGAAGAAGGTGGAGGAGGAAGAGGAGGAGGAGGAGGAAGAGGACTAGTAGGTGGAGGAGGAGAGGAGGAGGAGGAGAAGAGGAGGAGGAAGAGGAGAAGAGGAGGAGGAAGAGGACTAGTAGGAGAAGAAGGTGGAGGAGGAAGAGGAGGAGAAGAGGAGGAGGAAGAGGACTAGTAGGAGAAGAAGGTGGAGGAGGAGGAGGAGAAGAGGAGGAGGAAGAGGAGAAGAGGAGGAGGAAGAGGACTAGTAGGAGAAGAAGGTGGAGGAGGAAGAGGAGGAGGAGGAGGAAGAGGACTAGTAGGTGGAGGAGGAGGAGGAGGAGGAGGAGAAGAGGAGGAGGAGGAAGAGGAGAAGAGGAGGAGGAAGAGGACTAGTAGGAGAAGAAGGTGGAGGAGGAAGAGGAGGAGAAGAGGAGGAGGAAGAGGACTAGTAGGAGAAGAAGGTGGAGGAGGAGGAGGAGGAGAGAGGAGGAGGAGAGGAGAAGAGGAGGAGGAAGAGGACTAGTAGGAGAAGAAGGTGGAGGAGGAAGAGGAGGAGGAGGAGGAAGAGGACTAGTAGGTGGAGGAGGAGGAGGAGGAGGAGAAGAGAGGAGGAGGAGGAGAGAGAGGAGGAGGAGGAGGAGGAGAGGAGGAGGAGGAAGAGGACTAGTAGGAGAAGAAGGTGGAGGAGGAAGAGGAGGAGGAGAAGAGGAGGAGGAAGAGGAGAAGAGGAGGAGGAAGAGGACTAGTAGGAGAAGAAGGTGGAGGAGGAGGAGGAGAAGAGGAGGTGTAGAAGGACCAGGAAGAGGAAGAGGAGCAGGAGAAGAGGATGGGGAGGAAGAGGGAGGAGGAGTAGAAGGAGGGGGGGGGGTGGAGGGGTGGTGATGGAAGAGGAGGAAGGCCTGTTTTCATGCGGTGTGTGTGTGTGTGTGTGTGTGTGTGTGTGTGTGTGTCAGTGAAGCAGGTCGGGCCAGTGATGCTCTTCATCCGGGTCTCAGCAGCTGCAGCCTCCGCAGGCAGATGGCGGGGATGCCTGGATCAGCGAGGGCTGCCTGGCTGGCTGGCTGGCTGGCGACGTGCACGTGCATGCGCCAACCCACACACACGGGCGGGCGGGCTCGAACGCGCACCAACGGATCGAAGCCACCGGCCGAGTGACGTCAGCGGTGACTCGGACGGCTCGAGGGACAGTCGGCAAAGTTTGTCGCCGCGTCAGGTGACCAACGCGCGGTCGCGCGCACGGCACGGCGGTGATGGGGGGGTGGCTCGGGGTTGTGGGAGGTAATGGCGCATCCGTGCACGCGGCCCCCAACAATAACAACAACACAGCGTGCACGAGTGCGGCAGCGCGCGCTGACAGACACACAGACACGTCCGGACACTGCTGCGGCGCGTTCAACACAACTTTGTATCTCGCGACGGTGATGATGATAACGATGATGATGATGATGATGATGATGCCTGAGGGGCGCACGCGCGCACGCTGCCAAAAGTTGCGCAGATCCGCTTCTGGCTGACTGGACCAGCCGGGAGGCACGAGGCTGTGCGCGCAGAGAGAGAGAGAGAGAGAGAGAGAGAGAGAGAAGAGAGAGAGAGAGAGCGAAAACGGCAGCGTGCGCGCAAACGTGAACGCGCCGAACGCCGAAAAACAGTGTTTAGGTTTTTGTTTTTGTTTTTTACCTTTGAAGGGAAGAAAAGTGGAAACTGTCTCCACGTCTCCTGGAAAATGTGGCGCCTCCTCGTCCTCCTCTAGCGCAGCATTCCTCCCTCTGTCCGTCTGTCCCTCTCTGTGTCTGTCCCTCTCTGTGTCTGTCTGTCTGTTCGTCTGTCTGTCCCTCCGTCTGTCTGTGTGTCTGTGTGTCTGTGTGTCTGTGTCTGCGTCCCTCGCTGCTCTCCTGGACAGACGTAATGTTTTGACTCGCATTGATGCCCAGCGCGGTGGAGAGGGGGCGGGACCGGGAGCTGAGGAGGGGGAGGTGGGGCGGGGGGGGGGAGGGATGAAAGGCTTTGGCCGCAGTGAGAGCGTTCACTGCCCTGCACTTCCGGGTTGGTGTGAACCACATCGCTAGCTTCGCTCGGCTAAGTTGCTGTGTTTGTTTGTTTGTTTGTTTGTTTGTTTGTTTGTTTGTTTTGAAAAAGGACGCCGCTGCCGCTCCATCGTCGCTCTCATCGTCCGTCTGTTGGCTGTCATCCGCTCTATTTGTTCTTGTAAATCAGGCAGGGGCAAACTATGGCCCGGGGGCCAAAACACTCCAATCCCTCTGCCGCTGCTCCGGCCCCTCTGGCACATTTTACAACCCATTGTGGCCCCACCAGTCAAACATTTGGCCCACCCCTGCTCTAAATCATCGGTGTCAAACTCTGGCCCGCGGGCCATATTCTGCCTGCAGAGTCATTATTTTTGGCCCGAGCTGGCCCGCCACTATTATGCAGCCCATGTACCGCTGAGACCACAAATCCCAGAATGCTCTGCTGGTATTTTTGGCTAACTATTTACTTTAACAGGCTACTTAAAACAAGACCCTTAAAAATAGACAAACCTCACAACCTCGTCGGCCGTGACGTCAGCAGCTCGCGCTCAACAGTCCTGCCTTCAGCTTGCGCGGGCCACGGTGAACTATCTCGGTGCGGTTGGCCGCCTTTGACAGAGACGAACGGAAGAAAGTTTGGACGATCGCAGATGATCGACAGGTTGCACCGGCGAATCAGGATAGAGCTTCAGCATAGCAACACCGAGTCAGGGGGTGGGGCCAAAAAGCCGGCGACCAATGATGTTACGGGATTGTTTTTTTCTTACCCATAAATCAAGTTTGTTTTTTAACGGAAAATATAAATACTAGTGGGGGGTAAAAATTCGTTTATTTTCGCGAAGAAACCATGAAGAAAGTACTTTGTTGTAATTTGTTGGAAAAAAAAAAATGTTACTCAACGAATTCAGCTCAGTTGACGTGACTTGACCTGGAGAGAAAAACGAAAGAGACACACAGCGCCACCTGGTGTCCGTTTGAGGAAACTACAAAATACAAGTCTACAAGTTTAGCTAGATTGACGCTCTTTAAAAAAAAAATAAATAAAAAACAAACAGAAACACATACACACAAGTTGCTTTATTTCAAGGATTTATTAAGATATGTGCCTTTAAAATAAAAAAAATTAAAAATCAATATTTTCATTTGGGACACAGTAAAACACCAAACATCAGGCTCTAACAAATCCCCTGTTTGGACTAACAACAACAAAAAAAGAAGAGGAAAAAAAAAATCACAGCAACTCCCAACGACACTTGACAACAAACAAGTCAGCGAGGCATGCAGAACAAAATACAGCACACGTGCATTGAATCGGCAGAGTTCAAGGCTTTTTTTTGTTTGTTTTTAATCCCTAAAAGAAAAGAAATCAGCAGAACATCAGTCAAACATCATCAGTCACCACACTGTCACAAAGCCAGTTCAAGCCAAAATACATTCAGCCAGCACACAACCCTCCCCCAACACACACACACACACACACACACACACACACACACACACACACACACACACACAACTGGGGTCAAAGGGCGTGGAAACACTTTTGATTTCTGCGACTGAAACACACTGTCAGTGCCACTTAAAAACACACACACACACACACACACACACACACTAAAGATTGGAGTATCCGTTACATACATACGTCATAAAAGCTCATTGTGCCGACAGGGACACGGGTCACATCCTGTGCAAATATTTCTGTCAGGTTGAAGTTGTAATAATTATATTAAAAAAAAAAAAGATGAATGAATGAATGATAATTATTGCACGTGTTACGTTGCGGGTAAACATGACCGATCGCCGCACAACCCGCTGGCAGAGGTGGGAGTTAACCAAGAACAAATACTTGCTCACTGTAGTTCACTGTGTTCAGGTATCTCTTTGACTCCCTTCGCTTGTACACAAATATGTGTACTTTCTACAAAAAATTGCCGCTAGTTACCTTTGTGTTAAAAAATTATTTTTTAACAGATACAAATTCTGCTTAAAGTCATTCACCTATTATTATTTACGATAATAACTTTTTGCATCAGTACATTTCAGAACTTGCACTTTCCTACTTTTACTTGAGTAAAGGAGTCGACTCAGTGCTTTTACTTCAGCAGAGAACTGTTTTTTTTCCCCCACTTGAGTCCAGAGTGTGAACACTTTTGCCACCTCTGCCTGCTGGTGAGCTCCCGACGGCGTCGCGACATCAGTGGGAACACTGGAGGCCGTCGCCGCCAACACACTGCTGGCCTGTCATTCAAAGAAGGCCTTTCAGAAGAACAAGATGGAAAAAAATAAAAAAAAAAAAATAGGTTTTGAAATCAGCAAACAAACAAACAAACATGAACTCGTGATAAAATCCTAAAGTCCACGCGGTCGTTTGTAAGAAGCTCTCTGGCAGTGCGATGGAGCCGACCACCTACACAGGAAACACTTCAGGGCGGGGGGGGGTCACTGCGGCTTACTGATGGCCTTCCTGTCCATGAAGTCTCGCAGCCTGGTGGGGAAATCTGTCATGACCCCGGTGGCTCCGAGGTCAAAGGCCCTCTGAAAGTCCTCGTCCTCGTTCAGCACCCAGATGTAGACCTGCCACACACACACGCACACACGCACACACGCAATATGACGGGTTAAAGTTGGCTGCTGCTCCCTGGTAAAAGTCATGTGATGTGATGAGGGTGATGAGTGCTACCTGTATCCCTCTGGCAGTCAGGTGTTGGAACAGAGCCTTCCTCATCAGCAACCTGCACGACACAAATCACACCGACTGCCTGAGAACCAGCTGAGAACCTGCTGAAAACCAGTTGAGGACCAGCTAAGGACCTGTTGAGGACCAACAGGGAACCAGCTGAGGACCAGCTGAGAACCAGCTGAGGACCTGTTGAGGACCTGCTGAGGACCTGCTGAGAACCAGCTGAGGACCAACAGGGAACCAGCTGAGAACCTGCTGAAAACCAGTTGAAGACCAGCTGAGGACCTGCTGAGAACCAGCTGAGGACCTGCTGAGGACCAACAGGGAACCAGCTGAGGACCTGCTGAGAACCAGCTGAGGACCTGCTGAGGACCAACAGGGAACCAGCTGAGGACCTGCTGAGAACCAGCTGAGGACCTGCTGAGGACCAACAGGGAACCAGCTGAGGACCTGCTGAGGACCAACAGGGAACCAGCTGAGGACCTGCTGAGGACCATCAGGGAACCAGCTGAGGACCTGCTGAGAAGCAGCTGAGGACCTGCTGAGAACCAGCTGAGGACCTGCTGAGGACCTGCTGAGGACCAACAGGGAACCAGCTGAGGACCTGCTGAGAACCAGCTGAGGACCTGCTGAGGACCAACAGGGAACCAGCTGAGGACCTGCTGAGAACCAGCTGAGGACCTGCTGAGGACCAACAGGGAACCAGCTGAGGACCTGCTGAGGACCAGCTGAGGACCTGCTGAGGACCAACAGGGAACCAGCTGAGGACCTGCTGAGGACCATCAGGGAACCAGCTGAGGACCTGCTGAGAACCAGCTGAGGACCTGCTGAGGACCTGCTGAGGACCAACAGGGAACCAGCTGAGGACCTGCTGAGAACCAGCTGAGGACCTGCTAAGGGACCAACAGGGAACCAGCTGAGGACCTGCTGAGGACCAGCTGAGAACCTGCTGAGGACCATCACGGAACCAGCTGAGGACCTGCTGAGAAGCAGCTGAGGACCTGTTGAGGACCAACAGGGAACCAGCTGAGGACCTGCTGAGGACCAGCTGAGGACCTGTGAGACCAGCTGAGGACCATCAGGACCATCAGGGAACCAGCTGAGGACCTGCTGAGAACCAGCTGAGGACCTGCTGAGGACCTGCTGAGGACCAACAGGGAACCAGCTGAGGACCTGCTCCAGCTGAGGACCAGAACCAGCTCCTGCTGAGAACCAGCTGAGACCAGTTGAGGAGGAACCAGCTGAGCCTGCTGAGGCCATCAGAACCAGCCCTGCTGAGAAGCCTGAGGACCTCCCTGCTGAGAACCAGCTGAGAACCAGCTGAGACCAGTTGAGGAGCAGCTGAGGCCTCAGAAGCCCCCCAAACCCTCCCCCGGCTCCCAGTCTCACCTGTCAGCCAACCAGGTGATGATCCGCTGGCTTCGTGTCAGTGAGTTTGGATCCTTTAGCCTGAAGAGGAAGAGGAAGAGGAAGAGGAAGTGGAAGAGGAAGAGGTGATGAGTGAACCATCACAAGGCTGTTTAACAGTCACGAGTGTCTGCACACGTCTTCACCGTCACAGATCAGAGTTTACAAAAAAAAATCCAATTCTGGTAAAGTAAAAGTACTGAATCAACTCCTTCACTCAAGTCAAAGTAAGAGAAAACAAAGTGCAGATATTTGTGTACTAGTGTGCATACTGTATGTAGGAGTCAAAGTAAAAAATGGGTCAGAGGAAGAAACACTCGGGTCAAGTACAGATACCTGAAAACAATCTACTCAAGTACAGTCACAAAGTATTTATATGTGTGTGTGTGTGTGTGTGTGTGTGTGTGCCCACTTGTTGATGATGGAGGGCATGGGGATCTCCAGGAACTGCTCCTTCAGGGGGACGAAGGGCAGCAGGCCGCTGTAGAAGAGGCCCAGCAGCTGCAGAACCCTGGGGAGGCTGAACAGGACGGGGATCTGAGGGTTCTGGAGGGGAGGGGGAGGAGACACACCTGAGGTCCGGTTACCTGTGTGGTGGTGGTGGTGGTGGTGGTGGTGACGTGTGAACTACGCACCTCCTTGTAGCACTTCTTCACCACCTGGTTGCTGGAGTTGCCCCAGACGGTCAGATGCTCGCGGTCGTACTGCACCACCAGCTCGGACACCTGCAGCAGCAGCAGCAGCAGCAGCAGCAGCAGCAGCAGCAGCAGCAGATCATCAGTGATTGGTCGGATTACTCTGCTCCCCCTCCGCAAAACTGGTGCAAATTCAGACACCCCCCCTGAAAAACAACGAGCTGCTGCTGGAATAAAAATCCATGGCAACAAGAGAAAAGCTCTCAAGTCATCTGCCCCTGCGACCCCTGACCCCTGACCCCGGACCCCTGAGCCCTGCAACACCTGCTTAACTGCAGCTGCTATAATGGAGCCTTTTCAGGTCTGAGCCGCTGGCATGGTTCAGATGTGGATCTGGGACGTTTAAGCTGTGGGGTCACATTCCTCAGTCTAATAACTGGGACCCGTCTAATAACTGTGAACTACTGGGTCGGACCAGTCTAATAACTGGGACCCGTCTAATAACTGTGAACTACTGGGTCGGACCGGTCTAATAACTGGGACCAGTCTAATAACTGTGAACTACTGGGTCGGACCGGTCTAATAACTGGGACCAGTCTAATAACTGTGAACTACTGGGTCGGACCGGTCTAATAACTGGGACCAGTCTAATAACTGTGAACTACTGGGTCGGACCGGTCTAATAACTGGGACCAGTCTAATAACTGTGAACTACTGGGTCGGACCGGTCTAATAACTGGGACCAGTCTAATAACTGTGAACTACTGGGTCGGACCGGTCTAATAACTGTGAACTACTGGGTCGGACCGTCTAATAACTGTTAACTACTGGGTCGGACCTGTCTTTTTAAAGTCGAGGTAGAGAACAGGCCCTAGACCAGGCGTTGGCAAGCTACGGCCCGGGGGCCCATATGTGGCCCGCTGAGGTTTTAAAGCCCGTGGAGCTTCAAAGAATAACGAACCATTGGCAATGAACCAAAGCAAAGTTGCAACTAAATCAGCGTCTTTGAAGGCATCACGGTGTTTCGCTCTTTATTGAAATGACTCTGCAAACACTGAAAAAATGGATGAAATGCAGCCATTTGATGACTTTATCACTATTAATATCATTTCTTCAAGTTCGGCGGGCCAGATTGAGAGGCTTAACGGGCCGCATATGGCCCCCGGGCCGTAGTTTCCCCACCCCTGATCTACGTTGCCCACATGACCCAAACTCCCCAGTCATAGAATCACCATGGCAACCAGAGCACAGTGATAGAAATCAGGATAAACGATGGCAAAAAAACCCCACTGTGTACATCTTTGACATGTTGCGTGTGTTCTTACCACACACAGCGACACACACACACACACACACACCTTTCTGATGAGCGTGTCGTTGTTGATCTTGATGTCGATGTTGACGGCCGTGTTGGGAAAAGCCTCAAACACCTCCTGCAGCAGCGGGATGCGCTTGTCGTCGCCGCCGTCGCAGAAACACTCTGCACAGCAGGAGCAAGACAGCAGAACAGCAGCGGCCGTTACAACAAGTAGCGGCGGTAGGAGTGTGTGTGTGTGTGTGTGTGTGTGTGTGTGTGTGTGTGTGTGTGTGTGTGTCTCACCTCTCTGGAAGGTCACGCCCAGCCTGCAGAAGTACGGAGGGAGCTCCTGAGGGGAGGACGCAGCATCCAGGAATTAGACGGAGCCCAACGGGTTTGTACTTGTACTAAGTTTGTACTTCAGAGCCCCCCCCCGCGCCAAGTATTTGCAGTTTATGCTGTGTATTCGCAGTATATTATGTGTATTCAGAATTTATTCTGCGTATTCATAGTATATTCTGCGTATTCACAGTATATTCTGCATATTCACAGTATATTCTGCATATTCACAGTATATGCTGCGTATTCACAGTATATTCTGTGTACTCACAGTATATGCTGTGTACTCACAGTATATTCTGTGTACTCACAGTATATTCTGTGTATTGAGAGTTTATGCTGTGTATTCACAGTATATTCTGTGTATTCACAGTATATTCTGCGTATTCACAGTATATTCTGTGTATTCAGAGTATATTCTGCATATTCACAGTATATTCTGCGTATTCAGAGTTTATGCTGTGTACTCACAGTATATTCTGTGTATTGAGAGTTTATGCTGCGTATTCACAGTATATTCTGTGTACTCACAGTATATTCTGTGTACTCACAGTATTTTCTGCATATTCTGCGTATTCAGAGTTTATGCTGCGTATTCACAGTATATTCTGCGTATTCACAGTATATTCTGCGTATTCACAGTATATTCTGCATATTCACAGTATATTCTGCGTATTCACAGTATATTCTGTCTATTCAGAGTATATTCTGCATATTCACAGTATATTCTGTGTACTCACAGTATATTCTGTGTACTCACAGTATATGCTGTGTACTCACAGTATATTCTGTGTATTCACAGTATATTCTGCATATTCACAGTATATTCTGTGTATTCACAGTATATTCTGCGTATTCACAGTATATTCTGTGTATTCAGAGTATATTCTGCGTATTCACAGTATATTCTGTGTATTCAGAGTATATTCTGCATATTCACAGTATATTCTGCGTATTCAGAGTTTATGCTGTGTACTCACAGTATATTCTGTGTATTGAGAGTTTATGCTGCGTATTCACAGTGTTGTATCTGCTGTCAGACGTGTGCAGCGAGTCGACTTCCTGACTGAGCGACTGTTTCTCATCTGAGCCTGAAAATGTGAGCTCTGTTGTTGTTGTTGTTGTCGGGTAGCCAAAAGTCAACCGTGTGACACATCAGCTGACCAGATCTGACCAGTCAGCCTGCAGTGGCAGCGCGGGGACTCACGGCGTAGGCCAGCTCCGAGATGTTGGCGTTCATCCCGCACACCCTCCGCAGATTGTGGTCATGTGACACCACCACCTGCTCGTCCTTGGTCAGGTGACAGTCCAGCTCCAGCATGTCGGTGCCCAGGTCGACGGCGCTGCGGGGAACCGACAGAGAGTGCGTCAGCCCGGACCAATCAGAGAGCAGGACGGAGGGAGGAGGAGGGAGGGGGGTGTCTGTACTCACTGTTTGAAAGCAGCCATTGTGTTTTCCAGGTTCTCACCGGCTCCTGCACACACACACACACCGCTGTGAGAGTAGGTTCGGTCAACAGTTCTGGTTCCGTTAATTTTTTTTGCAAAATAAAAGCATTACTTCTAAAATTTCAACAAAGCAGACTTGCGATTTGCAGGTGTTTCCACTGAATGGTGTGAAGCGCATGAGCCGTGAATATCTGGTCGCAGCCTTTCGAAGCCCTTCTCCCTCACTTCCCTCTCTAACTGCTTGTACAAATCTGCATTTCCATGTTGTTTGCCGTCATATATTTTTCTCTTTGATGACTTGTAAAAAATATTCCGTCTCCTCCTCCGTCCGATCACAACGCGCCATTTTCACTTGAAGTAAACTGGTCAGGTGACCCCGTGCGCCACGTCCGCTGACGTGTAAATGCGGAAAAAAGTGTTTCCGCGGCGCTTTTGCCATATTCCTCCATGTGGATACGTGTGGAAAACCACCTGATGAGAGCCTCAAAACCTTTACGCCATGTTTGAGAGGTTTTTCCAAGTTTAGTTGTTTCCATCACCAGGTTTTTATCGCCATATTTATGTTTTGGGCAATTCTAGCGGTCATGGAAACGCAGCTTATTGGACACCTGACACCTGACCACTTTAGCCCCGCCTCCATCCAAGGATTTTCCAACTTTTTTTTTTTGGCATTTGGAGAATCATCATCATCATCATCATCATCATCATCATCATCATCATCATCATCATCGTATCGCCTCACATCGTCACATTTCTGTTTGCCCTCTGTGATGTCACAAAGTGCTCTGATAAGTAACCCTCCCGCCAACCAGGTGTCGGCTCCGCCCCACTGAGGCCGCCTCTCTTAGGCTGATTAAAGGCCCTGAATGCAGCAGCAGGTGAGCCAGTAACCATGTGACCTCCAGATCTGGACAGAACCAGTCTGGTCGGTTGCCAGTTGTTGCCTGCAAATCCTCTTTTCTTCAGAATACGGTTTTTCAGCCCGAGGGTTAACGCAGCGGTTCAGCATCCTGAGTCCCACGGCACGATGTGCAGCGCAGCGACTTTCAGACTTCTCTCTCTCTCTCCCTCGTTTTTATTTTGACCAGGTCGCCGATCCACAATCCATCCTGCTCGTCACAGCGACGGAACTTTGCACCTTGCCACCGCTGATAACGGTCAACCAACCCATCGTTTCACTGTGTGTGCGCGATGGCGGCTAAAGTTCAAATTTACTGAAGATAACAAAACAATCATTATTTTTTTTTTTTTATCATTTTTCTAAGCCCAACCTAATAATAAACCGCACAATGAAGATACAAGTTGTTGTTTTAATCGGCAGACCAGCTCAGAGTTCAGTGCTGTGCGGCACTTCATCTCATGCCTGACTATTATATTGTACTGTTTAACTGCCGTGGTAACAGGAACGTTTTACCTTCAGTCAACAGACTCGGCTGAAACAAACTGCTGGGCGAGTAGTTAGCAGCAAAGTGCAAATACTTTGTCTGTGTACTTTACTGGAGTATTTCTTTCTTTGACAACTTTTTGCTTTCACTCCCTACTTTTGTACACAAATATCTGTACTTTCTACTGCTTACGTCGCACAAAACAAGCTGCTATTGTGTTGAAAAGAGTTTAAAAGACACAAATTTGGCTTAAAGTAATTGACTTGCTATTTGTGCTCTAGTTGTTGTTGCTGGAAGTGGAGCTGTTTGAGCTCTGCTGTCTTGCAGTTGAATATAAAAGTGGATGATATTTTAGAGACAGGAGATTATTTGTATATTACTCTTATGATTTATTATTATTACAGACTCAAGGTCCAGTTCATTATATTACTATAATGATTGTATTGTTTTGTTAATGTTTTGCTTATTTATGAGTTATTGTAGAGTTAGAGGGCTTTGGGGTCAAAGGTCAGTATGTTTTTTCAGTGCAGAAAAAATAAACATGTCAAAAATAACAGGGCTTTTGTTATCAACAGTGTCAACATCCCATAATGTCTCACTGGTCAGAACTATTACTGCCTACAGTTTGGTTGAGCCGCAGTCGAAAAAGAAAAAAAAAAGCTAATCGCATTGAAAGCGGCAAAGCTTTGGTAATATAATCCAGATGCTCATTGTGACCTCTGACCTCTGTACATGTCAGAACTTGTACTCTCTTACCTCTGTTCTGTCCCTACTGCTTTTCCAGTTTAGACGCAAATGTGTGTATAACATTTTTTTTTTAAACTTTTTTTCTTTGAAGAAAATGTAACGCCATGAGGACGTAGTGAATGCGTGACGAATGTGCATCTTCTCGGTGAGGACAGCGGCTCAGTGGGGACACTACAGCGACTGCTGGGCGGACGATGCGCCTGCTGGTCCTGACGGACTGACACTGACCTCCTCGGTGGGAGATGTGGCGGCCGAGGAACCTCTCGCGCTTCTTGCGGTGCACCAGGGTGGGACACTTGAGCAGCAAGGCCGACGTGAGGACGTAGCCGGTGACGGTGGAGAGGACGTAGACGGCGGCACACATGGCTGACTGGCTGGCCGGCTCGACGGTGGGGCTGCTGGACGGCGGATGGACGGACGGACGGACGGACGGAAGGTTCTTGTTCAAGGTGCCGCTGGAATTATGACGAGACGCCGTGTTAATAGTGTGTAAATTCATTCAGCAGCAAGAGCAGCAGTAACAGCAGCAGTATAACAGCAGTAAGTAACAGCAACAGCAAGAGTTACACTAGTAACAGCAGTAACCACAGCAGCAGTAGTAACAGCAGCAGCAGAAGCAGTAACAGCAGCAGTATAACAGCAGTAGTAACAGCAGCAGCAGAAGCAGTAACAGCAGCAGTATAACAGCAGTAGTAACAGCAACAGTTACACTAGTAACAGCAGCAGCAGCGGCAGCGGCAGGAGTCGTAACGGCAGCAGTAACAGCAGCAGCGGCAGCAGTAACAGCTGTACACGGGAAGGACCCGGACTCTCACCTGCTGACGAGGCGCAGCTACATGAGCTCAGCAGCAGCGATAGCATGGAGCTAAAACAGTCGTCTGCTCGGTGACTTGGAAATCTCGCCTGTGTCGTCCAACAGTCCGTCTTTCTTTTTCCTTTCCTTTCCCTTGTGTGTTGCTTCTTCAGGCGAGCCGCAGAGGTGGTGACGACATGAGGAGGCTTCACCACCGGAAGACGCACCGGCGATGTTGTGACTTCTCTTCCTCCTTCTCCTCCTCCTCTTCCTCCTCCTCCTCTCTCGCTCTCAACACCCGGAGACCGACGATCTCCGCTGCCGCTCCGCTCGCTTCGTCTTCTTCTTCTTTTGTTTCAGGCGGGTGGCAACCAACTTGATGGGTGCATTGCCGCCACCTACTGTGCTGGAGTGTGTAACCGAGTAACTACCGCAAGAAGAAGAATTAAGTTTTGGTTCTGCGAACCAGTTTGTTAGCTTTCTGAAACACTTTAGCTAATTGCTGTTCAAATATTAATAAATAATAAATATCACAAGAAAAATAGATTAATAAAACACTCTGGTGCATGTCTTGTGAATTAAATTTGACCTGAATGGTCGACTGGTCAGTTGGAAAGCATATTGCTTTGTCAGTAAGGATCTCAAGAGTCCATAAGTCACTGAACTCATTTTTTGTCATTTTCTTCTTTTTACACTTTTACAGCGTCTGAACCTGAATCCTCTAATGAGCTCCACAAGCTCTTTTTGAATAGACGCGTGCAATCACTTTCATACAGTCTCTCATTTTCATAACAGCTTTTATATTGATGTAACTAAACAGTTTAAACACTGACAGATTAGCAGTGGCTGGACTAGTGGATTAGCTTGCTGTTAGCTTGCTTGCTTCCTGATGACAATTTGATCTGTTTGCCGATTACACTTGTTAGGATTGGTCGACATTTTTGTTCGGTTTGATGACTGTTAAAAGTGTAAACATTGGGATCAGCGTCTGTGTATGGTCAATGCTGCTTTGAGAGGACTTTTAATCAAATATTAAATCCATATATCCATTTTCAATACATCACAGAGTGTCATAAGGCAACGGCAGCTGACACCAGTTCATCACAGGGCCACACATAGAGACAAACAAAGACAGACAACCACTCGCACCTATTGGACTGTGGGAGGCCAGAGAGCCTGGAGAGAACCCACGCAGACACAGGGAGGAAGTGCAAACTCCAGACAGAAAGGTCCCAGGCCTGGGATCAAACCCTCGACCTTCTTACTGTGAGGCAACAGAGCTAACCACTTTGCCACCATGCCACAAATATTAAATTCAGTTGTCGTATTTGTGACGAATTGAAACTTTTTTTTTTTTTAACATACTTTACATATCCCATTGGTTGTGTGAATGTGTGTGTGAATGGGTGAATGACAGGCCTTTGTAAAGTGCTTTGGGGTACCGTGAAGGTGCTGGAAAAGCTCTACTGTCAGTGTGTGTAATTTCCTATTTGTTTTATATTGACTAGATTGACATTCTCTCTATGGTAGGCTGTAATTTTGTCTTTACGTAATCTAGTTTTTGATGTCCACCTATGAATTTGGTACGTTTCTAGAAATGTATACAAAATGTAACCAGGGTATAAATTTTCTTTTGTTTTGGTCTTTTGAAAGTTCATCAAAATCCTGATTTTATTTCTTTTCTTTTCTTTTCTTTTCTTTTGTCGTTCAACAGAGTACAGAGACAGAGACGTAAAATCTCTACTGTCCCGTTCCGGTTCAACTTTGTTCTGGAGTTAATATGTTACGGGTTTAGAAATATATATGTATGAATGATAAATGAAGACTGTGAAGTGTCCGGAGTGTGTTTCATTTGAAGAATGTTGGCTCGATTTGTGGCAGTGGCAGCCGTGCCGCGACTGCCGGAAGTGCCACAACTAACTAACTAGTAGTCGCGGCATTTGCTGCGACTGTTGCTTGTTATTTGTTATTTTAATTTAAAATATCTGTCTTTATGCTCCATTATGTGAATTGAAGTGCCTTATT
This sequence comes from Thamnaconus septentrionalis, assembly GCA_009823395.1. Taxonomy (NCBI): domain Eukaryota; kingdom Metazoa; phylum Chordata; class Actinopteri; order Tetraodontiformes; family Monacanthidae; genus Thamnaconus; species Thamnaconus septentrionalis. The sequence goes on along the minus strand of CM020510.1, from coordinate 2,738,727 downwards.
CACTTTTTATTTTTACTTTATATGAACCTCTTATTATTACTGTACCTTATTTTTTTTATTCATGTGTTGTATTTATTTTGTTTCCTTTACAAAATCCACGTTTTCTATTAACTTATATGATGTGACTCTTTGTAAACGGGCAGAGCAATGCAAGAAGGAAGTGGCGGAGAAACTACAGTTCCCAGCAGGGCCAGGAAGAGAAAGAAAGTGAAAGTATTTTTTTCAAGACTCCATTTTGAGACAAACGACGGTGAGAGGAGCAGCAGGCAAGTCCTCCCTTCCTGACTGAAGAAACACACATATTGACCTCAGAAACTGACTTCTGTCGACTTTATTCCGCTGGAAAGACGGTGTAACACAGTTTCTCCCTGTTGTCTTTGTCCAAAGTGGAACTCGGAGTGTTGTGAGCTCACCGACTCTCTTCCTGGTTCTCCCCAGACTGACTGCAGGCCTCAACATGAGTGTTCGTGTGGACGGAGAGGAGGACGGAGCAGAGTCTCCAGGGCCCAGCTGTGTGTCTCTGAACAGTCACTGGTCCATGGAACAGCCTCTATTCTTCAGTAATGGACCTGGAGCCTCTGAGACACAGTAAGAAAACTTATTTTGCTGTCACTTGTATTTTGAATAGGACAATCAGCACTATGACTGTCATTACTACTCAGTACGATTTGATTATCATTACTAGGGGTGTAACGGTTCACATGAATTTTTTTTTTTATTTCTAATAATAATAATAATAATAATACTACTAATAATAATGATGATGATGATGATAATACATTTTTGGAGCAAATTTTACAATTCTGCAATGTCTCCTTGCAGAATTCAGTCCCAGAGACAGAGAGCAGAGTCTCCAGTGCCCAGCTGTGTTTCTCTGAAGAGTGACTGGTCCATGGATCCTCCTCTATTCTTCAGTAATGGACCTGGAGCCTCTGAGACACAGTAAGAAAACTTGTCCTTGTCTTGTTGTCACTTGTGTCTGTATCACCACCAAATTCAATGCAGCATCAACAACAGCATCAACTGTTAATGGTGCCTGAGTTCAAGCTGAGGAACAAGCATGGGTGTGTGGTAAAAACTGAATACCAGGCTGCTAACGTGGCAGCACGGCAATTTTTCCTCCCCAGTGGCCACTTGACGTACTGCATCCAAAAATCCCATATGTGTCTCAGCTCATTTTGATTGATTGAAGCATCACGAGGGATGCAAAGTTATGATGTGAAGTGACACTACTGCTACATGCTCTATGAGCCACATAATACACAAGTAACCCGGAAGCCAAAACTTTGTTGTTCGTATGCATTGGTGAGCTCCTCCATTGAAATGAATAGCTTGCCATATTGGATCCTGGGAACCTGGGAACAACTAACACTGACTGGCTGTTAATATAAGAAGATTATAGATTGTATTATCATTTTTCAGATTATATTTACCAGCAGACTAAAATGTATTAAAGTTACATATACATTAAAACTTGTAGATTGACACAGGTAGATTCAAACAGTCACCCATTCATTCTCAACATCCACTTCTACTGCACCCAGCTGTGGGGTTGGAGATTTGAAATGGACTCTTTGACTTTCATTTGGTCATTGAAGGTCTCCAACAGTAGAAAAACAGCTTCTACTCAACTCTTTGTTGATATTTACAAAATATTTTTGGACAATATTTCCTTGCAACTACATTTACAATTGGCCACCTGACTGCACTGTAGCTGCACACATACGCATGTGCATGCGCACACACACACACACACACACACACACACACACACACACACTGGTCACATTAACTGATCATCATTGTTCCACTCTGTGGACGTTGTTGCTCATTTAAATAAAAATCTGGACAATAATGTGACAGGACCAATGTGAGCTACTCAGTATACACGTAAATATAGACAAATACAGACATGTTTCCATTTGCAGAATTCAGTACCAGAGACAGAGAGCAGCATCTCCATGGCCCAGCTGTGTGTCTCTGAAGAGTGACAGGTCCATGGATCCTCCTCTACCATAATTGGAGCCTCTGAGCAGAATTCAAAAATACTGTCTTGTCTTTTCAGAGTTGGCTCAGAGACAGAGAGCAGAGTCTCCATGGCCCAGCTGTGTGTTCTCTGAAGAGTGACTGGTCCATGGATCCTCCTCTACACTTCAGTAATGGACCTGGAGCCTCTGAGACACAGTAAGAAAACTTGTCCTGATCTTGTCCTCAACTTGAATATTTGATAGGACTATCAGCAATATAACTAGTACTAGTACTATCACTACTATCACAACTACCAGTACTTTTGGCACTTTTACTATTATCAGTAGTATCACTACTATTAGACACCATCAGTACTGTCAGTACTATAATGACTATCTTCACCACCAACTGAATCAGTGTTATAAGTACTACCTCGATCACAATATATATTATTACTATATATATTGCTAACACTATATCAGTACTATCACTACTGTTATGTTGTGATATTCTTGTCCTGCACACAAGAGCAGTGGGCAGAGCAGCAGTCAGAAGATCAGCAACTCTTAATCTTCATGTTGACGTTCCTCAAAGTTCCAGAGTTGAACAAACTCAACATTCCTGTTCTGACTGTAAAGTTCATCCAAACACAACAGTCCTGTATGTCTCCATGATTGTGGTGTTGTGGTGGTGTGAGTGACTGTAAACTGTCTCCACAGGGAGAGGAAGAGGAGGAGGATTGGTGGTGGTGAGGAGCAGCAGCTGTCCTGCTGTGTCCAGTGTGGGGACGTCCTGACTGGTCCAGTGTCCACCAGCCGTGGACACCAGTCGTGCAGAAGGTGCACCAGCTCATACTGGGACCAGTCTGCTCCATCAGGACTGCAACCCCCCAGTCACACCGAGCATGCTCCCAGTAAGACTGTCCACCTGCACGTCCTTCACATCTCACACCATCAAGTCAGGACCTCCAGTGAGAAGATTCACTGAGGGACATTTAGAGCAAACACTCAGACAATCACAGAGGTTCATCAAAGCTGCTGAAAATGGACTTTGGATGCTTTCAGCTTCAAGTTGTGGTCAGAAAATAATGCTCCCATTGTCACACTGATGTTTTCTTCTCCAACCTTTTCTCTGCTCCAGAGGTTGATGGTCTGCCGGAGCTTCTGCAGCAGCATAAGATCAGTCTGGAGAGGAGATGTGAACGTGTGACTGAAGGGACCGATGAAGCAGGAGGTCACACCCTCCTCAACAACATCTACACTGAGGTCTACATCACTGAGGGACTGAGTGAAGAGGTCAACAGCCAACATGAGGTCAGGCAGCTGGAGACCAAGAAGACCAACATGAGCCTCCACGACCGTCCAATCAGGTGCAGCCAGATCTTTGAAGCCTTCGCTGAGCAGCAGGGACTCAGAGTCAGAGTGGTGCTGACCAACGGCGTCGCTGGGGTTGGAAAAACCTTCTCAGTGCAGAAGTTCACTCTGGACTGGGCCCAGGGCCTGGAGAACCAGGACCTTCATCTGGTGGTTCCTCTGTCGTTCAGGGAGCTCAATTTGGTCAAAGAGCAGCGCCACAGTCTTCTGGAGCTGCTCCATGTTTTCCATCCAACGTTAGAGAAGCTCACAGCAGAGCAGCTGCATGTCTGCAAACTTCTCTTCATCTTGGACGGCCTGGATGAAAGCAGACTGGCTCTGGACTTTGAGAAGAAGAGGGTTCTGCATGATGTCACTCAGAAGACGTCAGTCAGGGTCCTGCTAACCAACCTGATCAGAGGAGATCTGCTTCCTTCGGCTCTGCTGTGGATCACTTCCAGACCTGCAGCAGCCAATCAGATCCCTCCGTCATGTGTGGACAGGCTGACAGAAGTACGAGGCTTCACCGAGGACCAGAAGGAGGAGTATTTCAGGAGGAGGTTCAGAGATGGAGAAGATGTGTCCAGCAGGATCATCTCACACATCAAGGCCTCCAGGAGCCTCCACATCATGTGTCAGATCCCGGTCTTCTGCTGGATCACTGCCACAGTTCTGGAGAGCATGTTGAGCTCAGAGCAGAGAGGAGAGCTGCCCAAGACCCTGACTGACATGTACTCACACTTCCTGCTGGTCCAGACCAAGAGGAAGCAGCACAAGTATGGAGGAGACCATCAGACCACAGGTCCACAGGAGCTGATGGAGGCTGACAAGGAGGTTCTTCTGAAGCTGGGCCAGCTGGCATATGAACATCTGGAGAGTGGAAACATCATGTTCTACAGTGAAGACCTGGAGAAGTGTGGTCTCAGTGTGACTGACGCCTCGGTGTACTCAGGAGTTTGCACAGAGATCTTCAGAAGAGAGAGTGTGATCTTCCACAGAACCGTCTACTGCTTCGTTCATCTGAGCGTTCAGGAGTTTCTGGCTGCAGTCTTCATCTTCCACTGTCACACCAACAGGAAGAAGGAGGTTCTGGAGAATTTCCTGACAAGTTCAAGAGCAAAATCTTCACGAAAGAAGAACCCAAAGACATCAGAGGAGCTAAAAGAAGACAACAGTTGTGAACAATCCATGGATGTGTTTCTGGATGGAATGATGAAGAAATCTCTGAAGAGCAAAAATGGTCACCTGGACTTGTTTGTTCGCTTTCTCCATGGACTGTGTCTGGAGTCCAACCAGAGACTCTTAGGAGGCCTGATGGGCCACACTGACAACAGTCCAGAAACCTTACAGAAGGTCATTGAGAACCTGAAGAAGATCAAAACTGTTGGTTCTTCTGACAGAAGCATCAACATCTTCCACTGTCTGCTGGAGGTGAAGGATCAGTCAGTGCATCAGGAGATCCAAGAGTTCCTCAAGTCAGAGAAGAGATCAGAGAAGAGACTCTCAGCCATCCAGTGTTCAGCTCTGGCCTACATGCTGCTGATGTCAGAGGAGGTTCTGGAGGAGTTGGACCTGCAGAAGTACAAGACAAACGAGGAGGGGAAACTAAGACTGATTCCAGCTGTGAGGAACTGCAGGAAGGCTGTGATACGTCCAGGAAGGTTTGTGAACAGAAACATCCAGGAGTAAAATAACATGAAGCAAATTAAACCCACGTGCAGCTTGAGGAACTTTCACTTTATGAAGATTTTCAACTGATGCAGGAACCTGAAGATTCTGTCCAATTTCCTTCTGCCACAAGGGGGCGCTATGCCTGTAAATTGAACCAATCAGGTCAGGACTATTGCTGATGTCACCACGTCGGCCAAGTTTCCTGTTTCATGGCAAAGCATCAGAATGTACCATTGTTCCTCTGTCACACAGCCTGTAGAGGGCGCTGCTTTCAAGTACATTGGCTACAGTGGAGATCAGACAGCAAAGTCAAGGCACTCACACACACACCGCCCCCCAGTGGATGGTTAATGATCTGCAGTTCCCTCACCCTGTCACTGAGGCCTTCAGGATTCACTGACTGTCAGACCTTCAGCCTCTCCAGATGGTCCAGTGCTGGTCCCGTCTGGAGACCAGGCATTCCACCATCCTCTTCCTCTTTATTAGGACTAGTCACACTTCTTCACTGTGATTGATGGAAGTGACATCAGGGTGTAGCAGCCAATCACAAGGCAGCAACAGTAATTCAGAGGCGTAACCAGTAACTTTCAACTGGCAGTGACTGGTAATCAACCAGGAAGTTGTGAAACAAAGCCGTGTGATTTGCCAGTGAAGGGCTGAGGCTGATCAGCTGATACAGTGTCTTGTGACCAACGTCAGATCTTCACGGTGACTTCTGTCTTTGTCCCTCTGTCACTGCAGCTCCTCAGACTCTGGACTCTCAGAGTCTCAGTGTGAAGTTGTGGCCTCAGCTCTGAAGTCCAGCCCCTCCCACCTCACACTGCTGGACCTGAGTGGGAACCAGCTGAAGGATCCTGCAGTGAAGCTGCTCTGTGCTGGACTGGGGAGTCCAAACTGCAGACTGGAAGATCTCAGGTCAGCTGCTGCAGTGGAAATCTGAGCCACTCTTTTGTCTGCTGGTTCTGGTTCAGTTTGTCTGCCAACAAAACTCATTTTCTAGCTTGGTGTGCTATTAAATATTTTATGATATAACATGCAGTAAAACTTCATACTAGTGTTTCAACCCTGAAGTATTTCTTAGTTCCATGTTGTATGGAAGTCATATTTCAATCTATATCAAACACTTTTCTTCCCTCAATGTTGAGAACTCAACAGAAAATCAAGTCAACGACAGTGACAAAGACTGTCTGAACTCACCCACTACTTCCCTCCTCACTGTGTATGAAGTTCTATGTATCCAACTATACTGCAACTATACTGCAACTATACTGCACTCAGTAGCCAAATGAAAAAAAACAAAACGTTTTGCACACCTCTCTTGTATGGCACCGTGAATGATGTCATCACGGTCACATTATTAAAATATCCCATTAGCAGGTGCTATGTGTAATATAATATATATAATAAGATAATATCGAGTGTATATGATATTATTTATACAAATATATACAGTAATTTACTAGGGATGCACGATATGTGTTTTTTCAAGCCGATACCGATATCTTCCTGCCTTTCAAGACCGATACCGATACAGATAACCGATATTTGTATATTCATTTTTACATTTAGATTTACCTGTAGTTTGTGCACAAAAGGAAGAAAAAAAATGGATTTCACAAAGTTTTACCTGTAGATTTGTCCCAATCAAATCTCAAGTGAGCACTACTATTAAAACAACAACAAAGAACAGTTCTGTTATCAGAAATGTACATATTTATTTCCTTTGCAAAAAAAAAATGGCATATGCAAAAGGGTGAACACTAGAATTAAATGTCTAATATGAAATAAAAAAAAGGCCTCTAGGAGTCCCCAACCACTCTGCAAAGGAATTTATAAAGTACACTCACAAGTACGGCAAAGTTAACCCTTTAAGCACCAGAATTTTTTTCAAGAAAATACTCAATTTTGATATCAAGAGTTCAAATGGCTGTGACTTCATATTGGTTAGAGATAAAGCCAGACTGTAATTGAGAAAAATCTTCAGTATGACCCAAACTTTGTGAAAGGAGTCAATTTTAGTTTGTTTGTTTGTTTGTTTTTGCATTATGTCAGATGTCTGTATGTCAGATCCCTGTCTCCACAATACCCCACAGGCTCATCAAAATGTTTTATCCACTTTTGATAATTTTCCACATATCTCAAACAGACCCAGCCATCATCACTGTAATTTCCAGGGTGACCGCGAGCATCCCTGCTGCCTCCACCTGCACTGGCTGGGCGTTTCCTCCCACAGCTTCCACCACCTTGATCATTACATCCCCCATGCGTAAAGACGCACCAGCAGACTTCGCTCTCACGGGATGACTGAACATCATTGTCAGAGTGCGAATATTCCTCTTCATTATCTGAGTCAGACATTACTTGACGAAGTACTTTGTCAACGAACAAACCTCTCGGCAATGTATTCTCGGCAAAATTTGCTGTCTTTCTCTCCGCTCCCACTACAGCCACTTCCTCGTCTCCTCGACTGAGGCTTTCTCTCTATTTATACTTCAAAATCTGAATATAAACACCCCCACAAATGCTACTCAGATTGAAGCCACAGGTGTCTGCCATCTCCTGGTGTAAAGTGGAAACTACTTTTGGCACCATATTTGCTGCTATGGCCTGTTTAATTCAGCAATGATGCTTGTCACAATTTTGCGACCATGGCGCCTAAAGTGTTAACAAGGTGCATTGTAGCCTTCAACAATACAAAAAAATTCTGTATAAATGCACTAAAAAGTGCTCCAAACTGAAAAGGTGCATTGTGTTCTTTATCAAAACAAAAATACAATAGAAATGTACAATTGACACTTAACTCACTTCAGAAACAAAAATTGAAACGTGCACTTTAATATAAATTTAAAAAAATATATTGCTTAGACATCTACGTCTATGTAAAGAGAAACTGAGGCAACATTCGTCTGAGGTATAAACTGTTCTCAATTTTTTTTTTTAAAAACAAAGAATCACACAAAAAGTGAGTGTGTGTGCGCGTGTGTGTGCATTTTAAACTTGGAGTCAACTATTCTACTGTTAATTCTGGTTGGATCAGGGGAAGATTTTTTTTTTTTTAACAAAGAGCAGCATCTCTGCCTTCTCGCATGAAAGTCAGTTTCTGCGCTCGTCCATCGCGTGTCCTGCAGCCGAAAACAGACGTTCACTCTCGACACTGGTGCATGGCGCAGACAGATATTTACGAGCAAGCTGCGCCACGCACTTGAAACGGGACTGGTTGCTCCTCCAGTATTCTAGCGGACACTGGCTCAGGTGAAGTGTGGGCTCTGACAGATATGACTCGAGCTAATGGTATAAAAACAAAACACCGTCGTGGCGACGCTGATTTTTTAAGTGGCTAATGAGGTTTGTGGTGTAGAAACTCGAACTGTTTTTTCCCCCTCGAGAAATGTTTGCCGAACATTTGCGGCAAATAGCGCGCAAAATATCATAATCAGACACAGCAAAATAATCCCAGACAATCGATGCCATGTTTCCGGTCACTTACGTGGGGAAAATTAGCGTCATGTGTATGCATTCTTGTGACCAGTTCGTATTATAAAAAGTGCCTTTGTTGCATTTGGCTTATGATTGCAATGCATGATGGGATAAATTGCTGGGTTAGTGGCCATCGGTTGGACACGACTCCTAGCGATGCATTGTGGGATACATTGAGTGGACTATATAGTGAATGCTGGTGTTGACTCAGGATTCAGACACCACTGCATAGTGATCCAGCCCAGTGGGTGAAACACCATCAATATTCAGTGGGTTGGGGGTCCCCATCCTCCTGATTGTGACTCAATAACAATCTACAGTGGCTGAACTTCAAGGAGGCCTGTGAGAACCTCACAATATTTCATGGATGCAACTTTGTAGCTATTTGGCATTGGAGCTGCTGACACCACATTTTATTCCTTCTGCCAGGTGTAAAACCACTCCCTTTTCCAGATACTGAGCGCCCACTGGTCACATGATAGACTTTAGATTGTCAAACATTCAAATGAGAGGAAATTAGAAGTTTGAATGGCTGAAAATGACACATTTACACCAGAGAGGAGAGTGAGTCAGTGTGTTGCAGGTTGTTCCCTCAGTGTTGTGTTGTGTTGTTAGTCTTGTCAGGAAGCAGCACCAGTGCTCCCAGTTTACAAGACAGTGTCAGACTGGAGGCTGAAAGGATGAAGATCCTCCGTCACACAAACACACTGGACTCATTTTAGGAAAAGACTCAGTGATTGTTAGTCAACAGTGACGCTGAGCTGCACATTTAGAAACTGGACAGAAACACATTTTAATCTCCATCATTTCTTCTTTATTCAGACTGGTTGGCTGCAGTTTGTCAGAGGTCAGCTGTGATTGGCTGCTCTCAGCTCTGAAGTCCAACCCCTCCCACCTCAGACTCCTGGACCTGAATGAGAACTACCTGAAGGATTCAGGAGTGAAGCTGCTGAGTGGTTTCCTGCAGAGTCCAGACTGTAAACTGGAGACTCTGAGGTCAGTTCACTGTCTTCATAGTTGCTTTCATTGTTTGTTTTTCCACCAAAAAAAAATTGTTTCTGTAAAATGTTTCTCCTCTGTTAAAACACAGACATTCTTTGGAAAAAAATGTTTTTGTTGCAATCGAACAAATTTACATATAGTGCTTTTTGTTTTGTGGGTTTCTTTTTCATTTTGTTTCAATCAAGTTGTGTTAAATTGTAAATGCACTCTCTCTCTATCTATCTATCTATCTCTCTCTCTCTCCTCTCTCTGTCTCTCTCTCACACACACATTCAAATATATCAGACTTGCATGTTAATCTCCATCATTTCTTCTTGATTCAGTCTAAAGTGCTGCAGTTTGTCAGAGGTCAGCTGTGATTGGCTGCTCTCAGCTCTAAAGACAAACCCCTCCCACCTCAGAGAGTTGGACCTGAGTGAGAACTACCTGAAGGATTCAGGAGTGAAGCTGCTGAGTGGTTTTCTGCAGAGTCCAGACTGTAAACTGGAGACTCTGAGGTCAGTTCACTGTCTTCATAGTTGCTTTCATTGTTGGTTTTTCCACCAAGAAAATATTTTGCTTTCATTGAGATTCAGACAGTTTTCCCAGGGAGTCCTGGACAAGAGGGAAGCGACACACGTCCACAATACAGTAGAATTGGTCATTTAAAGCAGTGAAATACAACAACATCTTCAATACATCCTGGTTGTCCATCCTTCAGAAACACACCCAACATTCCCAATGTTCCCAACGTTCCCAATGTTCCCAACGTTCCCAACGTTCCCAATGTTCCCAGAGCTGTGTCTCTGTGCACACTCTGTTTTTGTGCACTCCACCATGATGAGTGATGCAGCTGCAACCAGTCACCAACCTTCATGCATGATGGTGCATGTAGCTCCTCAAGGAACCATCACAAGTAGCTTTTCTTCAACACTTTAGGTGCTTGAGGTGAATGTAGAAGGTGAAGTTGAGGCAACTGGACTGGTTCTTGATATCTTGACATCTTCAAGGTAGCAAGAAGCAGTCCAGTAGCCTCAAGTCAAGCCTTCTACATGAAGATGACCTGGACCACTGAGAACCTTCAGTGACACACTTGAGGTTGAAATCAGCTCTTGTGGAACGGGACAGTCAGAGTTTAGCAGCTCAGGCTCAGTAAAGTCAGAGTTCAGGGTTGGACTGGGAGTTTGTTGAAGCTCCTACCTGGAAGAGGCTCCAGGTAGGCAGCCTGCAACAGAAGGAAACAATAAAGAGAGCAACAACAAAAGACCTCGTTGGCTGCGAGCCACCATGAGGGAACTGAAACCATCCTTGAAACTTGGTCCTCCTGGCCGTCCCAGGCTTTAGTCATGGACTCAACCCTAGAGAGTTCTTGAATGGCAACATTTGACAGTCCATTCACCATCATCATCATCACCATCACCATCATCATCATGAAGAGGAAGGTGGAAGTGAGCGACTGGAAAAGAAACCTAACCTACGTCTCTCAAACCCCAGTAAAGAGCTGAACTGTGGCCTCATGTTGTCTTGTTGACGCAGTGATGTTGAGCTGCACCTTGACAAACTGGACTGTAACACATTTTAATCTCCATCATTTCTTCTTTATTCAGAATGGAGAAGTGCACTTTGTCAGAGATCAACTGTGATTGGCTGCTCTCAGCTCTGAAGTCCAACCCCTCCCACCTCAGAGAGTTGGACCTGAGTGAGAAAGACTTGGATGATTCAGGAGTGAAGCTGCTGAGTGGTTTTCTGCAGAGTCCAGACTGTAAACTGGAGACTCTGAGGTCAGTTCACTTCTTCATAGTTGCTTTCATTGATTGTTTTTTCACCAACAAAATGTTTTTGTTTCAGGGAAAAGTTTCTCATCTGGTAACGCAAAAGTTCTTTTGAAAAAATATTTTCTTAAAGTGAAAAAAAAAATCAATTTTAAATATAGTGCTTTTTTGTTTTTTGTGTTATTTGTTAAATTGTACACACACACACACACACACACACACACACACACACACACACACACACAAATATATCAGACTTCACATTTTAATCTCCATAATTTCTTCTTTATTCAGACTGGAGAGCTGCTGGTTGTCAGAGGTCAGCTGTGATTGGCTGCTCTCAGCTCTGAAGTCCAACCCCTCCCACCTCAGAGAGTTGGACCTGAGTGGGACAAAACTGAAGGATTCAGTAGTGAAGCTGCTGAGTGGTTTTCTGCAGAGTCCAGACTGTAAACTGGAGACTCTGAGGTCAGTTCACTGTCTTCATAGTTGCTTTCATTGTTTGTTTTTCCAACAAGAAAATATTTTGGTTTCTGTGAAAATTGGTCAATATTTTTGTGCAGTGATGAGTAATTGTCTAATTAAAAGTGCAGCGTTTAAAATTTGTCAAGATTAATTGGCAAAAACTTAATTTACTTCCCAGAGAATAACAAATAACATTAATGGTTTTGTGTTTGTGTTGTAAATCAGTTGTAAATATAGCAGTTGAACAAGTTTAGCATCAATATATCATTCTAAATAGTATAATTATTAATAACATATAAACAATATAATATTGATAGATTGATAGATTTTCAAAAATAATAATAGTAATAGTACATTTTATTTGTGGGGCGCCTTTCAAGGCACTTAAGGTTCCCTGACAGTAAAATAAATACAAAAATACAGCAACAAAACGTAACAGAAAACACGACATATTAAAATAGCAAAAAACAGGTGCATCAGATCAAGTACGGTGTGCAAGTCTGAACAGATGAGTTTTAAATTTATTTTTGAACCGATACGTTGCGGAGCAGATATGAACAGATCTGTTGCTGAGGTCAGGAGGATGTGAATTCCAGAGCTAGGTAGCAGAGCAGCTGAACGGTCTGCTCCCCATAGTAGCCAGGCGGGCGGGGGGGAAAGGAGAGGCGGATGGAAGAACAAGATCTGACTGTGCAAGCTGGTGTGGTGATGTGAAGGAGGTCAGAAAGGTATGGACGGGCAAGGTTGAGAAAGTTGGATGAAAACCACGATTTTATTTCGAGGAGGTTGTCGGTGAGTGAGGGACGAAGAAGGATGGAGTCAGGTTTGGTGGAGATATGGAGCTGGGTGTCACCTGTGTGACAGTGGAAGAGAATGTGACGTTTCCAGAAGATGTGACCAAGAGGAAGTAAGTATATGATGAATAGCAGGTGCCCCAGGACAGAGCCCTGGGGCACACCTGTAGTGAGCGGAGATGGCTGTCATCTGAAAGAATTTAGTCGAATGAATTGAGAGCGGCCAGAGAGGTAGGATTTAAACCAGTTGAGGGGTGTGTGAGTGAAGCCAGTAGAGAGGAGTCTGTCCAGGAGGATGGTGTGAGAGGTGGTGTCGAAGGCTGAACTCAATGATTGTTGAGATCCCTTCTGTGCCAGGTTTCTTGAGTATTGGGGTGACAGCAGCTATTTTGAGGGGTGAGGGAACAATTCCAGTGGAGAGGGAAGAATGCATTATGAGCGTGATGAGAGGGGCAAGAGAGGGCGCGATGGCTTTGACAAGAGAAGTTGGGTGGGGGTCTACCTGCCAGGTAGAAGGTTTGGATTTTTTAATCAGGTCAGTGGTATCGGAGACTGATGGCAGAGCAAAAGCTGAGAGTGACTGGGAAGGGGTTGGAGAGGGAAGTGTGGAGGATGAATTGAGAGAGGAGCTGTGAGTAAGTTGATGAAAATTGTGAATTTTAGCGGCAAACAAGGATCGAAGGGTGTTACAAAAGGCGGTGGAGAACATCTGTGGAGGGAAAGAGTCAGCACGATGGATAATATTCTTAAGAAGTGAGAACAAAGTCTTTGAGTTTCCTTCATTTGAGTCGATTAAACCAGTGTAGTAGGTGGATTTGGCTTTGTGAGATACAGTTCTTGTAGTGCAGGATATGGTTGTGATAAATTTCCTTGTGCACGGTGAGACCAGCCTTATTGTAGAGGCGTTCCAGTTGGCGTCCTTTGGATCTGAGCTGTCTGAAAGCTGGAGTGAACCATGGAGAGGAGCGAATGAAAGAGACAGTTTTGGTTTTAAGTGTGGCAAGATTGCTCAGGAGGGTATGGAGCCTGTTGTTGTCGTGGAGTACCAGTTCATCGGGTGGGAAAGCTGTCAGCTTGGAGGGAGTTGATGCAAGTGGAGAGGATGTCCAAGTTGATATCCTTGATATTACAGAAAGAAATAGTATGTGGGAGATAGAATTTGGAGAGTGTAAGGTTAACATTGAAGGATACCAGCATCTGAACAGAGAAGGGGAGGGAAGTTGCATTACACTTAACAGGAGAGAGACCAGAACTGCATATTAAATCCAGAGTATGTCCTTTTGAATGTGTAGGGAAGTTAATATATTGCTGAAGTCCAAAGCTGTCAACACAGGATAAAAAAATTCTGGTGAGTGTTGCTGATATTGTCCATGTGGATATTAAAATCTCCCAGAAGTATTATGTTTGGAGAGAGTGTATAAATATGTATTAGAAATGCAGCAAAGTCACTCAGAAATTCTTTGTTCATTTTTGGAGGATGGTAGACAGTGACAATGATACACTGAGAGGGTGCAGTAGAGGGAGAAGAAAGAGCGGTTACGGGAGGGGGAGGCTAATCCTGGCCTGTAGGGGGAGTAGTTCCAAGAGGCTGAGCACACTGAAGGATATTCCGTAGTAGAAGAAGAGTCAGGTGCAGGGGAGGGGGCGCTGTTTGTAAACAATCATGCATGTGCTTGTTGAATCATAGCAAGAATAATAGTGACAATACTCTTAATAACATTGATCATATTAATAATAACAACAATGATAATAGCAGTAATAGCAATACAGAGGGCAGGGGGTGTCTTTTTTTATTTATTCATTCATCCATCCATTTATTCATCTGTCCATCAACATATTTACCCGTGCATCCACTATTATTATTTCTATTTTCTATTATTTTCTGTTATGAAATATCTATATAGGATTCATCAGAGCCCTGCCGAGCCATGGGGACCAGCCCACAATGTAAAAATGTATGAAAGAACAAATGAATAAGCAGACAAACAATTAAATACATAAATAAACAACCAAACATATAACAATAATACTACTACTAATAATGCTACTGCTACCATGATTCATAATAATAATAACTATATTTACAATAATACATAAATTGATCATAGTAAGGGGTGACAAAGGAGAAACCCAGAAGAAAGAGAGAAAATAAAGGAAAAGGGGGAGAAATTGTTCAGCTATAAGTATGAAGAGAGAATAATATAGGAAAGAGAGAGGAAATGAAGAGAATAGAAAACATCATTTGTGTTTTAATCCGAATTATTCATTGATTTTGTGTTTTATTCATAGTTTTTTGTTTAAGTTCACTTCAAACAACAAGTTGTGTTAAATTGTTCACATACAAACGGAGACAAACACACATTCAAATATATCAGGCTTCACATTTTAATCACATCTCCATCATTTCTTCTCTATTCAGAATGGAAAGGTGCAGGTTGTCAACGATCGGCTGTGATTGGCTGCTCTCAGCTCTGAAGTCCAACCCCTCCCACCTCAGAGAGTTGGACCTGAGTGAGAACGAAGACCTGAAGGATTCAGGAGTGAAGCTGCTGAGTGGTTTCCTGCAGAGTCCAGACTGTAAACTGGAGACTCTGAGGTCAGTTCACTGTCTTCATTGTTGCTCTCATTGTTTGTTTTTCAAAAAAAAAATCAAGATTTCAGGTTCGATGAAAGGACTAGCTATAATAATCCCAAATGTTTGCATTGCTTTCGACTCAGAAGCTTTTTTGGTTGGCTGCTATATATGCTTTACCACCGGGGCACATCATCAGTTGTGTACCTCAGCTTCACAGGGTGCTTCGGCCATTTATCACAATACACCCTCTGTCGAGGCAGGCCCACCACAGGTTAATCAGGCCTGGGTGTGTGTCCCACGGTTAGTTGGTCCCCTTAGCAGCCCATATGGTGTCGCTTCTCTTCAGCCATAGCCAATGACTTGTCCTTACGGCAGTGTTGGCCAGCTCTTTGACAGCTTGTTTGTGAGCCTGTCCCCTAACTCCAACGAGCTTGCTCCTCAGGGAGGTTGTGTTGGCCACAAAGCCTCTACTGGGCGCACTCTGATCTTCCATCCTCTGTCTTCTGCCTCTGCTGCAAGGCTGGAATAGCGCAGACTTTTTTTGCTCATAAGCATCTTCAGAGTCATCCTCCCATGGAACTGTGAGCCTATGATGTATGCAAACTGGCAGGAATTAGACCAGAGGACGAGGTCTGGTCACAGGGTAGTTGTTGCAATCTCCTGTGAGAAAATCATCCTCTGCTCCACATCGACTCGCATCTACCAATCCCTGGCTGCATTCATTGGGGTATGACCAATGTTTGAGGGGCTAGCTCTCGGTTTGTCCCCCTCCCGAACAAAGGATGGAAATTGTCGGCCTACCTCCTGGTTGTTCAGGGGTTGGGCGTTGATGGATCCCCTCTTGCACTCAGTTTTTTCCCCTAGACACCTGAAGACCTGGTCTCCATGTGCACCTGCCTTGAGTGAGGCTGGTCCTACAGCCCAGCCTCACTCAAGGCAGGGTAATAACATGTTTTTAAAAGTGTATTTTTTTGTGTAAAATGGTGATACATTGGCAAATTAAAAGTGCAGTGTTTTTTAAGATCCATTGGCAACACCTTAATTTACTGTCTATATATATGTGTGTGTGTGTGCATATATATATATATATAATTCTTTTAATGGTGCAATAGGACATTACAGTGACATTTACAGATAGAATGAATAACGAACATTAACATTAATGTTTTTGTGTGTGTGTGCGGGGGCGTGTGTGTGTGTTGTAAGTATAGCAGTTGAAAAAGTTTAGTATTAATATGTAATAATAAATACCCCAATTATCAGACAAAGAAAATGATAAATAGAAATAAAAAAGAAGGGGACAATAAAAAATGGGTGGATTGATTACAGTAGTTATTTTGAATTAATATTTTAGGAAACTCATTTATACATT
Organism: Thamnaconus septentrionalis; assembly: GCA_009823395.1. Classification (NCBI taxonomy): domain Eukaryota; kingdom Metazoa; phylum Chordata; class Actinopteri; order Tetraodontiformes; family Monacanthidae; genus Thamnaconus; species Thamnaconus septentrionalis. The sequence goes on along the minus strand of CM020510.1, from coordinate 2,722,300 downwards.
TTGTGTTTTATTTAGTTTTTTTTTAAGTTTTCTTCAAACAAGTTGTGTTAAAGTGTACACACAATAAAATATATTTTGTATTTTAATCTCCATCATTTCTTCTTTATTCAGTCTAAAGTGCTGCAAGTTGTCAAAGATCAGCTGTGATTGGCTGCTCTCAGCTCTGAAGTCCAACCCCTCCCACCTCAGAGAGTTGGACCTGAGTTTCAACATCCTGAAGGATTCAGTGAAACAGCGGCTGGATGATCTTGTTGCCAGTCCAGACTACAGACTGGAGACTGGGAGGTCAGTTCTGGTGTGGAGTCGCTGGATGATGGTTTCAGCTCCAACGTGGTTCATATCACAATTATGATCCAGTGAATCTTTTCCTCAGTGCAGCTGTCAGAGCAGCATGGTGGCTCTCAGCCAATCAGATCACTTTCCAGGACCAAAGTCACTCATCAATTCTGTGTTTGTTTCTCTGCAGGTGGTGATGATGAGGGAGGATCAGCTGGTCCTGATGCTGCAGCTGCAGAAGTTCTAATGAGGATAAACTCCAGTAACTGTTGATGCAGGAACCAGCATAGATGTTTTTTACACTACACACCTTTGTTCCTTTGTTTGAAAAATGAAAATAAAATAAAATAAATTCTGCTTACATCAGCCAGCCACTGCAATAAAGTATTAACTTTAATTTTAAATTTTAATTTTTTAGGGGGTGACTGTGGCTCAGGAGGTAGAGTGGGTTGTCTCATGACTGAAAGGTTGGCGGTTTGAATCCCGCTCTATCCTAGTCTGTCGTTGTGCCCTTGGGCAAGACACGTAACCCTAAATTGCTCCCAATGGGGCTAGGCAGCGCCTTGCATGGCAGCAGCCACCCATTGGTGTGTGAATGTGTGAGTGAATGGGTGAATGGTAATTTCTTTGGTTTTGGATACATTAGATCCAGACAGTTTCTCCTGCACCATAGGGAGAATAAGTCCAGTTCAGTTTGTAGTAGTCCGGCTGTGTTTGTTTATTTGATGTAGGTTATTCCTGAGGTGGTGCTCCTGCTACTGTTGGTGTACAGAGTGAAGAGAAAGTGGAGAGATGACGGAGCCTTGAGGTAAGCTGGTGGATAGTGTCCGAGCAGAACTGAGGTAACCATTCACCCTGACCCTTTGCCCCTCCCGGTGAGGAAGTAAGGACCCAGAGGATGAGCAGGGGGTTGGCTTTTATCTAGAGCAGGTTAAACAGGCAACAGAGGACTCCAGCTAGCTGGCTGGAGCAGGCTTTTAGCAGGCTTTTAACGCCCACTGCTGTTGACCGGTCCAGGGGCCTTGTTGGGCTTAATTAGCATCAGTGTGTGCTCTACCTTGGCTGGCAGCAGCTGCAGGTTCTCAGTGGACTTGGTCATGAGGAGAAGCTCTGCCGTGAGGTCCTCCCTTTCGGTGGTGTAATCACACTGGTCGAACCTGCATTTAAAGGTAAAAAAAACAGTGCGTGGAGTGCTGCTTGGGTGTGGCAGAATGGAGGATTCTACAGGTGCTCTTCAGTCAGGGAGTGCCTCAGCTCGCCTCCTTTTTCCACAAACAATTTCTGCATTTAGAGGTGTTGAGCTCCTCTGCCATGCGAACAGACACCTCTGTGGAGAGCCCAATTGAAGTGGAGTTGGGAGGGAGCCCGGCCAGTGTTTTTACGCCCGGCCAAGCATCTCTGGCCTTACCATTGTTAAACAACCTCTTCACTCTCTCTTTGCATGCCCTTTTGGCTGATTTAATTTCTTGGTTCAGTCTGTTTTTAATTATTTTAGCTTTCTGTTTATTTCCTGAGTTAAACGCTGGTTCTTTTCATTCAGGGTTGTTTTGAGTGATTTGATTATCCATGGCTTATCGTTTGGAAATACTCTAATTTTTTTTAATAGTGACCAGCATCTAAATGCAGAAGGTGATGTACGATGTTACTACATCAGTGGCCTCCTCTTGGTAGTTGCCCTCAGTGAGCACATCTGACAGTGTGTAGTCAAAGCAGCCCTGAAGAGACTCTTGCACTCCACTGGCCCATTGTTGGATCTGTTTCTGGACCACAACCTCTCTTTGTAGTTTAGTGTGGTATACTGGGACCAGGTGGACAACATTATGTTCTGCAGTGCTGAGTGGAGGTTTCTTATAAGCTCTGTATGCGTCTTTAACGTTGCCATAACAGAGATTGAGTTATTTCTTTAGGTTTATCACCGCTGGTGGCACAGCACGCGTATTGATGGTAGGTGGGAAGAGTTTTATTCAGCCTGAACCAATTAAAGTCCCCGAGGACCAACAAGGGAGAGTCAGGAGAGGCAATCTCGACCCTGTGGACCCAAGATGTAACAAGTCTCTGACGTGCGCGTCACTTTACCGGTGGGAGGGATTTGAACAAGCACTAGTGAGAGGTGACCAAACTCGCGAGGGAGGTATTTTGGTCTGAAAGTTATTGCAAGCAGTTCCACAGCAGCAGAACAACTGAAGTCAATGACAGTAGCTGTCCTACTTCACGCCTGGTTGGCGTAAACACAGCCCCCCCCTCCATACTTCTTCTGGCTTCTAACAGTGTCCCGATCCAGCCGTACGGGAGTCCCGAAGCCGCTGAGAGAGAGCTGCGAGTCCGCGATGGTGCTGTCGAGCCAAGTCTCTGTGACGCAGATCAGACCCATGTCCTTGGACAGCCACTGGCATGAAACATTGGCGTGTAGCTCATCCAGTTTATTCTGCAGTGACAGCACATTAGCAAGCAGGATAGATGGTAAAGGTGCAGACTTTGGATGTGCGGGAGTGGGAGGAGCTTCGTTCTCTGCTGTGCTCCTCCTCTCCTTCCCCGCTTCCTTCTCCAGGTGGTCCCACTGCTGGCTCCACGCTGGTTTCCGGAGTATCTCCTTCGTGGAGCTGCACTTAACACAATATTTTACCTGACTCACAACTGGAGGTTGAAGACAGAGAGAACACGAGTGAGAAGAGAACATTGGCTCTAATTTAATCGAAGAAAAAGAAAGAAACATCTTTTTTTTTCAAAGATTGATCAAAATCATAGAACAACAGGGGTGAAAAATATACACAATACACACTCCTACATACATAACTGCTATCAGAAATTAATAAATAAAATGAATGAATAAGAATGAAACCTTTAATCTTTAAGTATATCCTTAAAAAGTAACTCATCATTAAAACGAGAGCACATAGTTTTTGTTGTACAATATTTTGGAAAACTTTTTCAAATCTTTCATGAGCATAAAAATGAAATCTAGAATGATGAGAAGAAATGTTGTTTATGAAAACCACATATTATTTACAATAATTACTAGAAGAAATTCTGCTTATTTTTCCATAATTATGAACTTCTATAGAAGAAGACATAGCAGCTGATGGAAGATGCTGTTCCAGGTCAGGGTCGTATTGTATCAGCAGCAGGTGTTGTTGAGCAGCTGATGCAGTTGTTCAGCTGACTCCAACCTGTGTGGTGACCACCAGGGGGCTCCACTGTGAAAACTGTACCCAGGAGAGGGAATGAGAGCTCTGCAGCAACAGAAGGGAAGAATTATTATCAGTGTGTGATTCCTGAAGGTTGATCCAAAGGTCTCTGAGGTCAGAGTCGCGATCACACACACACACACACACACACACACACACACACACACACACACACCGAACAACGTCCGAGTGAAAATTTTGCATTTGTTCCAGCCAAAGTTCACCCAGTGCCATAAACCCTGTGTGTGTGTGTGTGTGTGTGTGTGTGTGTGTGTGGAGAAGCCTCTACTCTTGACACCGAGGCACCGACTGGCGGCTGTGCTGCTCGAACAAGGAGCAGGACGCAGGACGTTTGTTGTTGCTTTTTTCTTGTTGTTGTCGTCGTCATTGTTGCGGTTGTTGTTGTTGTGGTTGAGGTGTTTCCTACAATGCCTGGAGCTCTGACAGTCGCCATGGACGAGTGGAGGAGTCTGGAGGAGGAATTCCAGCAGCTGCAGGTGAGACTGAGCTGTCCTGTTGGAACAACCTCGTCAGCAGCTGTTGGCGTCTGCTGATTCTACTGATATAATATATATTATATAATGATATAGAATATTATATATATATTATCCTATATATTATATTGATCACCGGCGGGTGGAGGCGGCAAAAAGTATTCCCAGTATTCTGTACTGTAAAAATGCTCTGGTCGAAGTAAAAGTACTGATTGGACTCCTTTACTGCAGTAACAGTAGGAAAGTTCAGGTTCTGAAATGTACTGAAGTTAAAAGTTACTTCTTTTTCTTTGCATTAATGAAACAATACATTGGTTGATCATTTTTCCAAAAAGTTGACAGAACCATCTGGACTGAAGTCACCAGAGGTCAGAGGTCAGAGGTCTTGATGAACATCTGCATCATTTTGAAGAGCTTCGCTTCTCTCAATACTGTCGTTTTATCTCCTTCTCCAACTGCGGCTCAGCCAAACTGTAATCACTCATAGTTCTGACCAGTGAGACATTATGGGATGTTGATGCTGTTCATGACAATAACCAGTGGGCTTTTTTTTTCCCGTCATGTTTATTTTTCTCTGCACTGAAAACGTACTGACCTTTGACCCCAAAGCCGAGGTCCTCTAAAATATCATCCACTTTTACATTCAACTACACAACAGCAGAGTTCAAATAGCTCCACTTCCAGCAACAACAACTAGAATCAATCACCAGTCAATGACTTTGAACACAATTTATATCTTTTAAACACAAAAGTCACCAGCGTGTTTTTTTTTCCAGTGTAAGCAGTAGAAAGTACACACATTTGTGTGTACGAAATACTCAAGTAAAGTCCAGATACCTGAAAAACTGACTTAGGTCCCTGCAGTCAAAGTCCTTGTCTGCACTTTGCTCCACTGCAGCACCTCTGAGGTCACCTGCTTCTTCTCCCCATGCAGGAAACTCACAGGCTGTACCTGCACAAGCTGGACGAGATCTCCAAGCTGCAGCAGCAGTGCTGCTCCTCCATCTGCAGCCAGCGCCGCAGACTGAGCCACGTCTCCCAGCGGCTCGACAAGTGGGTCAGAGACACACACACACACTCACACACACTGACACAGGTGCAGTGAAACACAGGTGTCGTCCAATCAGATGCAGCGCAGGTCCGTCAGAGGAGCTGAAGACTCTGGAGGAGATCAAGGAGAAAATAAAGACGCAGCCCAACGCTTTTAAGGAGATGGAGTCCTTCCTCCCCAAGAGAAACGGGTGATGATGACACTCCTGACCCCACCCACCCCACCCACCCCTCCCCCAACCCCCAATACACACACACTCCCCAGGACAATGTTGTGACTCGTCTGGTCTTTGCAGGTTGTACCTCCGTCTGGTTCTGGGAGACGTGAACGTGACTCTTCTCAGCAAGCAGTCCAAGTGAGTGGAGACCACCAGAGCTCTGCTGCTGCTGCTGCTGCTGTTAGATTTGCCTACGAAGACGAGTACAACATCCTCCTCCTACTCATTCCCCTCCTTCTCTCATTCTTCGCCCTCTTCCTCTCCCTCCTCCACTCCTCCTTCTCCTCTGCTCCTCTTTCTCCTCCGGTCCCTTCATCTTCCTCCTCCTACTCATTCCCCTCCTCTCATTCTTTGCCCTCCTCCTCTTCCTCTTTCCTCCTCCTCCTCCTCATTCCCTCTTCTTCTTCCTCCTCCTTCTCTCCTTCCTCCTCCTCTTCACCTTACCTTCTCTGCACGGAGACATTTGCCTCCAAAACTGAGTAAGAGAAATTAAAAGTGCTCCTCCTCCCCCTTCACCCCCACCCTCCCTCCTCCTCCGCTACCTCCCCCCCTCTTCACCCTCCTCACCCCCCCCCCTCCCCCATTAACAACCTGCTTCTCTGCACGGAGACAGATTTGCCTACAAAGGCAGTCACGAGAAGTTCAAGATGTTCCTCACCGTCCTCCTGCTGCTGCTCTCCTTCCTCTGCTCCTTCCTTGTGAGCTACAGGTGAGCTGCTCCTCCTCCAGCGTCCTCCTCTCGCTGTTTGATGCCTTCTGACCGCAGACCCTCCCCACCCCCCCCACCCCAGGTTCCTGGACGCCATCCTCAACTTCCTGCTGCTGTGGTACTACTGCACGCTGACCGTCAGGGAGAGCATCCTCATCACCAACGGCTCCAGGTGGCGCCGTCGAGCCTCCAGCGCCACAGCCTCTCCATGAGGCGCCTGCAACACCAGCGCTAACCCAGAGTTGTGTCCTGCCTCACAGGATCAAAGGCTGGTGGGTCTTTCATCACTACGTCTCGGCCTTCCTGTCGGGAGTCATGCTGACCTGGTGAGTGCAGAGAAGCTCTGGAGTCATACAATAATATAATATAATATAATATAATATAATATAATAATGAATTTAGTCACAAATATGTTGTTTGCATATCTATGTGTATGTATTTATGTATATCCATATAACTAAATAACTGTCAAAGTCAAATATGTCACTAAATTCATCATTACGTAAATGAAGTCAATTATTATAGATACATATTTATGTATATATTTATTTGCATATATACATATAAATATATGTATACGTACATATATGTAAGAAAAGCTGAACTAATGGGTCAAAGGGGAAAAGAGAGGAAGAGGACTGAACTCTTCTTCTCTCATGAAGCGGCGACGTTTTGTTTCTTTTATTTTTTGCTCTCGTCGTTGCCTCTGAACTCTCCTCCGCTCACAAATTCACTCAGTTTTCTTCTCCCCCCTCTGAAGGCCAGACGGGGACCAGTACAAGAACTTCAGGGACCAGTTCCTGGCCTACTGCCTCTACCAAAGTAAGGTCCACTGGATCCAGTGCATCCACTGGAACCTCTGGAACCAGTGAAGCCTCTCCTGCTGATGGTTCCAGCCAACGCTCCTTCTCCTCTCCCTCCTGCTCCCCCTTGCTCCTCCTGCTCATCCTCCTCCTCCCACTCGTCTCCCTCCTCCTACTTCACCCCCTCCCCCTCCTTTACCCCTCCACCTGCTCCTCCTCTCCTCCCCCTCTCCTCCTCCTCCTCCTCCTCCTCCTTGTCCACTTCCTCCACCTTCACCCCCTCCACCTACTTCATCCACCACCTCCTCTTCCTTCTCCTCCTCTCCCTCCTCCACTTTCTCCTCTTCTCCCTCCTTTTCCTCCTCCTGCTCCACCTCCTCTCCTCCTCCTCCTCCTCCTCCTTGTCCACCTCCTCTTCCTTCACCCCTTCACCTACTTCCTTCTCCTTCTCTCCCTCCTCCTCCTCCCCCTCTCCTCCTCCTCTTCATCCCCCGCCTCCTGCTCCTCCATCTCCTCATCTTCTCCCTCCTCCTCCTTCACCTCCTCCTGCTCCTCCTCTTCATCCCCCGCCTCCTGCTCCTCCATCTCCTCATCTTCTCCCTCCTCCTCCTCGTCCTCCTCCATCTTCTCCTGCTCCTCCTCTTCATCCCCCGCCTCCTGCTCCTCTATCTCCTCATCTTCTCCCTCCTCCACCTCCTCCTGCTCCTCCTCTTCATCCCCCACCTTCTGCTCCTCTATCTCCTCATCTTCTCCTCCTCCTGCTCCTCCTCCTCCACCTCCTCCTGCTCCTCCTCTTCATCCCCCACCTTCTGCTCCTCTATCTCCTCATCTTCTCCCTCCTCCTCCTCCTCCACCTCCTCCTGCTCCTCCTCTTCATCCCCCGCCTCCTGCTCCTCTATCTCCTCATCTTCTCCCTCCTCCTCCTCCACCTCCTCCTGCTCCTCCTCTTCATCCCCCGCCTTCTGCTCCTCTATCTCCTCATCTTCTCCCTCCTCCTCCTCCTCCTCCACCTCCTCCTGCTCCTCCTCCTTCACCTCCTCCTGCTCCTCTATCTCCTCATCTTCTCCTCCTCATCTTCTCCCTCCTCCTCCTCCTCCTCCTCCTGCTCCTCCTCCTCATCATCCCCCTCCTCCTCCTCCTCTCTCATCTTCTCCCCCCTCCTCCTCCTTCTCCACCTCCTCCTGCTCCTCCTCCTTCACCTCCTCTATCTCCTCCTCTTCATCCCCCACCTTCTGCTCCTCTATCTCCTCATCTTCTCCCTCCTCCTCCTCCTCCTCCTCCACCTCCTCCTGCTCCTCCTCTTCATCCCCCACCTTCTGCTCCTCTATCTCCTCATCTTCTCCCTCCTCCTCCTCCTCCTTCTCCACCTCCTCCTGCTCCTCCACCTCCTCCTCTTCATCCCCCACCTCCTGCTCCTCTATCTCCTCATCTTCTCCACCTCCTCCTGCTCCTCCTCCTCCACCTCCTCCTGCTCCTCCTCTTCATCCCCCGCCTCCTGCTCCTCTATCTCCTCATCTTCTCCCTCCTCCTCCTCCTCCTTCTCCACCTCCTCCTGCTCCTCCACCTCCTCCTCTTCATCCCCCTCCTTCTGCTCCTCTATCTCCTCATCTTCTCCCTCCTCCTCCTCCTCCTCTACCTCCTCCTGCTCCTCCTCCTTCACCTCCTCCTGCTCCTCTATCTCCTCATCTTCTCCCTCCTCATCTTCTCCCTCCTCCTCCTCCACCTCCTCCTGCTCCTCCTCTTCATCCCCCACCTTCTGCTCCTCTATCTCCTCATCTTCTCCCTCCTCCTCCTCCTCCTTCTCCACCTCCTCCTGCTCCTCCACCTCCTCCTCTTCATCCCCCTCCTTCTGCTCCTCTATCTCCTCATCTTCTCCTCCTCCTCCTCCTCCTCCTCCTCTACCTCCTCATCTGCTCCTCCTCCTCCTCCTCCTCCTGCTCCTCTCTCTCCTCCTCTTCTCCCCTCCTCATCTTCTCCTCTCATCTCCTCCTCCACCTCCCTCCTCCTCCACCTCCTCCCCCTCCTTCTGCTCCTCTCCTGCCTCTCTCCTCATCTTCTCCCTCCTCCTCCTCCTCCTCCTCCACCTCCTCCTGCTCCTCCTCCACCTCCTCCTCTTCATCCCCCACCTTCTGCTCCTCTATCTCCTCATCTTCTCCTCCTCCTCCTCCTCCACCTCCTCCTGCTCCTCTATCTCCTCATCTTCCTCCCTCCTCCTCCTCCTCCTCCTCCTCCTCCTCCTGCTCCTCCTCCTTCCTCCTCCTCCTCCTCCTCCATCTCCTCATCTTCTCCCTCCTCATCTTCTCCCCTCCTCCTCCTCCACCTCCTCCTGCTCCTCCTCTTCATCCCCCACCTCCTGCTCCTCTATCTCCTCATCTTCTCCTCCCTCCTCCTCCTTCCTCCACCTCCTCCTCCTCCTCCTCCTCCTCCTCCTCCTCTATCTCCTCTCTCATCCCCACCTTCTGCTCCTCTATCTCCTCATCTTCTCCCTCCTCCTCCTCCTCCTCCTCCCTCCTCCTCCTCCTCCTCTTCATCCTCCTCTTCTGCTCCTCTATCTCCTCATCTTCTCCCTCCTCCTCCTCCTCCTTCTCCACCTCCTCCTGCTCCTCCACCTCCTCCTCTCATCCCCCACCTCCTGCTCCTCTATCTCCTCATCTTCTCCTCCTCCTCCTCCTCCTCCTCCACCTCCTCCTGCTCCTCCTCTTCATCCCCCACCTCCTGCTCCTCTATCTCCTCATCTTCTCCTCCTCCTCCTCACTCCTCCTCACCTCCTCCTCCTCCACCTCCTCCTCTTCATCCCCCTCCTTCTGCTCCTCTATCTCCTCATCTTCTCCCTCCTCCTCCTCCTCCTCCTCCTCCTCCTCCTCCTCCTCCTCCTCCTCTTCATCCCCTCCTTCTGCTCCTCTATCTCCTCATCTTCTCCTCCTCCTCCTCCTCCTCCTCCTCCTCCTCCTCCTCCTCATTCACCTCCTCCTGCTCCTCTATCTCCTCATCTTCTCCCTCCTCATCTTCTCCTCCTCCTCCTCCTCCTCCTCCTCCTCCTCCTCTCATCCCCCTCCTTCTGCTCCTCTATCTCCTCATCTTCCTCCTCCTCCTCCTCCTCCTCCACCACCTCCTGCTCCACCTCCTCCTTCTCCTCTTCCCTGCTCCTCCTCTCTCCTCATCTTCTCCTCCTCATCTCCTCCTCCTCCTCCTCCTCCTCCTCCACCTCCTCCTCCTCCTCCTCCTCACCTCCTCCTCCTCCCTCCTCCTCCTGCTCCTCTATCTCCCTCCTCTTCTCCTCCTCTCCTCATCTCCTCCTCCTCATCTCCTCCTCCTCCTCCTCCTCCTCCTCTCCCTGTCTCCTCCTCTTCTCCTCCTCTATCTCCTCCTCCTCCTCTCCTCCTCCTCCTCCTCCTCTCCTCCTCCTCCTCCTCCTCCTCCTCCTCCTCCTCCTCCTCTTCATCCCCCACCTCTTCTCCTCCTCCTCATCTTCTCCTCCTCCTCCTCCTCCTCCTCCACCTCCTCCTGCTCCTCCTCTTCATCCCCTCCTCCTGCTCCTCTATCTCCTCATCTTCCTCCTCTCCTCCTCCTCCTCCTCCTCCTCCTCCTCCTCCTCCTCCTCCTCCTCCTCACCTCCTCCACCTCCTCCTGCTCCTCCACCTCCTGCTCCTCTATCTCCTCATCTTCTCCTCCTCCTTCTCCTCCTCCTCCTCCTCCTCCTCCTCCTCCTCCTCATCCCCCACCTCCTCTCTCCTCCTCTCTCTCCTCATCTTCTCCTCCTCCTCCTCCTCCCACCTCCTCCTGCTCCTCCTCCTCCTCCTCTTCATCCCTCCTGCTCCTCTATCTCCTCATCTTCTCCCTCCTCCTCCTCCACCTCCTCCTCCTCCTCCTCTTCATCCCCCTCCTTCTGCTCCTCTATCTCCTCATCTTCTCCCTCCTCATCTCCTCCTCCTCCTCCACCTCCTCCTCCTCCTCCTCTTCATCCCCCACCTTCTGCTCCTCTATCTCCTCATCTTCTCCCTCCTCATCTTCTCCCTCCTCCTCCTCCTCCTCCACCTCCTCCTGCTCCTCCTCCTCTTCATCCCCCTCCTTCTGCTCCTCTATCTCCTCATCTTCTCCCTCCTCCTCCTCCTCCTCCACCTCCTCCTCCTCCTCCTCCTCTTCATCCCCCTCCTTCTGCTCCTCTATCTCCTCATCTTCTCCCTCCTCCTCCTCCTCCTCCTCCTCCTCCTCCTCCTCCTCCTCCTCCACCTCCTCCTGCTCCTCTATCTCCTCATCTTCTCCTCCTCATCTTCTCCTCCTCCTCCTCCACCTCCTCCTGCTCCTCCTCTTCATCCCCCTCCTCTGCTCCTCTATCTCCTCATCTTCTCCCTCCTCCTCCTCCTCCTCCTCCTCCTCCTCCTCCACCTCCTCCTGCTCCTCCTCTTCATCCCCCACCTTCTGCTCCTCTATCTCCTCATCTTCTCCCCTCCTCCTCCTCCTCCTCTCCACCTCCTCCTGCTCCTCCACCTCCTCCTCTTCATCCCCCACCTCCTGCTCCTCTATCTCCTCATCTTCTCCCTCCTCCTCCTCCTCCTCCTCCACCTCCTCCTGCTCCTCCTCTTCATCCCCCTCCTGCTCCTCTATCTCCTCATCTTCTCCCTCCTCCTCCTCCTCCTCCTCCACCTCCTCCTGCTCCTCCACCTCCTCCTCTTCATCCCCCTCCTTCTGCTCCTCTATCTCCTCATCTTCTCCTCCTCCTCCTCCTCTCTCCTCCTCCTCCTCCTCCTCCTCCTCTTCATCCCCCACCTCCTGCTCCTCTATCTCCTCATCTTCTCCCCTCATCATCTCTCCTCCTCCTCCTCCTCCTCCACCTCCTCCTGCTCCTCCTCCTTCTCCTCATCCTCCTCCTCTGCTCCTCTATCTCCCTCATCTTCTCCTCCTCCTCCTCCTCCTCCCTCCTCCTCCTCCACCTCCTCCTCTTCATCCCCTCCTTCTGCTCCTCTATCTCCTCATCTTCTCCCCTCCTCCTCCTCCTCCTCCTGCTCCTCCACCTCCTCCTGCTCCTCTATCTCCTCATCTTCTCCCTCCTCATCTTCTCCCTCCTCCTCCTCCACCTCCTCCTGCTCCTCCTCTTCATCCCCCGCCTCCTGCTCCTCTATCTCCTCCTCCTCCTCCTCTATCTCCTCCTCCTCCACCTCCTCCTGCTCCTCCCAGGCTTCGTCCAGTGTCTGCAGTGCTACTATCAGAGTGGCTGCTTGTACCGGCTGCGAGCTCTGGGGGAGAGACACAACCTGGACCTGACTGTGGGTGAGAGGCGTCGTCCTGACAAGCAGGGAGCCGTGACGGCCAGCAGGTCGCAGCAGAGTTTCACCTCTTCCGTCGTTTCTTTTGTCCTTCAGAGGGATTTCAGTCCTGGATGTGGAAGGGCTTGACCTTTCTGCTGCCCTTCCTCTTTTTAGGTCACGTGAGTACGACTCAGCACACCGTCTCTATGTGACACACTGCTGCTTACAAGAGGTGGGAAGCAACAAAAGTACAAATCAGCGTACTTTAGTAGATTCAACAGGTATCTGACTTTTACTTCAGTATTTATTTTTCTCATGACTTTTACTTACAGTTAGATGCATACATATCTATATGTAAAATAACGTTCAGAACATGGATGATATTTCAGAGACGGGAGATTATTTTCGGCTTTGGGGTCAAAGGTCGCTGCATTTTGAGTGCAGAGAAAAATAAACATGTAGAAAAAAACATTGGTTCTTGTTACGAACAGTGTCAACATCCCATAATGTCTCACTGGTCAGAACTATCACTGACTAGCTCACCTGACCTGTGGTCATTTCAGTCCAGATTATTCTATCACAGCTTTTTACGTTTTTGAAAAGTGATCAACCATCGCACAGAGAAACGCACGCTGAGTCACGGTGGTGATGATTCTGTAGTGACTCGGCAAACCGCACATCAGCAGGAAGTCCTTCACTTCTTCTTCCTCTTTCCTCTTCTTCTCTAAGTACAAAAAAAAAACACACGCTTCAGGAAACAGGCCCACTGTGACGTCACAAAGGGCACAGATACCTTCTTTGGCCAGTGGCCACTTCCTTGTTTGTTTGGGGGTTTTTTTGCCACACCTTCAGTGCGCTTTCGGACGCCAGGCTGTCAACACAGGGCTACAAGCAGCTTGTCTTCGATGACTTCCTGTTTGTTGTTCTGCTCCTGCAGTTCTGGCAGCTCTTCAACAGCGTGTCCCTCTTCAGGATGGCTCGGCTCCCGGACTGTAAGGAATGGCAGGTCGGTCCCCCGCTGGTCGGCCGCTTTGGTTGTGTCACAACAAAGTCAGTGTTTGCCGTCGATCGACCCGCCGACCCATGACACTGTAACTGAGACAGGAGTGGTTTGGACCCAAATGCAACACACAACAAGGAAATCAGTGATTCCTGGGGGCCGGCAACTAATTAGAAAGTTGTAATTAGAAAGGTCTGAAACAAAAATCGGGCGACACGGTGGCGCAGTGGTTAGCGCTGCCGCCTCACAGCAAGAAGGTCGTGGGTTCGATTCCGGGGCCCGGACCTGTGACCGTTCTGTGTGGAGTTTGCATGTTCTCCCCGTGTCTGCGTGGGTTCTCTCCGGGTTCTCCGGCTTCCTCCCACACTCCAAAAACATGCATGTGAGGTCAATTGAATATTCTAAATTGTCCGTAGGTGTGCATGTGAGTGTGAATGGTTGTTTGTCTCTATGTGGCCCTGCGATGAACTGGCGACTTGTCCAGGGTGTCACCCTGCCTTCGCACTAAGACAGCTGGGAGAGGCTCCAGCAGACCCCCGTGACCCTGAATTGGAATAAGCGGGTATAGAAAATGAATGAATGATGAAACAAAAATCTTCAAGCCAAGTCAAAATCCAAAGCAAAATCCTCCTCTCACAAAAACAATCCGAGAGTTGCTCTTGGATTGGGAAATAAGGGCAAAAACCAAAAATCCTCTTCTTAACAAATCCAAAAAACTCAACTTCTGAAGGGAAGTAAAGCCTCACTCCATTCATCCATTTTCAATTCCATTTTCATTCCTTCCTGAGCTCAGGGTGTCGGGGGTCTGCTTGGGGCCTCTCCCAGCTGTCATAGGGTGAAGGCCGGGTGACACCCTGGATCAGTGGCCACTTTATTCGAGGCAAACAACCATTCACACAGGCTTACTCTTACTCAAGGGAGAGGCTGGAGGCAGGAACAGGAACGGGCAGGGTCGGCAACAGGTAGGTCGGTCCGGAGAAACCTGCTGGAGTGTCGCGCATCGCACGGGAACAAACTGGCAAGGAGAAGTGGGGGTGGAGGGCAGTAGTGATGGGTCGCTCAACACACAACAAGTGTTGCAGCAGGATAAGTTTCTTCTGTTTGGATTCTGCAGATCTTCAACGCTGGCTTGATCCAGCTGACCACTATCGGAGCTCCACCCTCCTCTTCCCCTGCTGACTCACGTTTCTTTTTTCCCCGGTTCCTATTGTGTCGCCGCACAGGTTTCAGTGTGCGGCCTCTGCTTCCTCGTCCTCTTCCTGGGGAACTTCTCCACCACAGTGGCCGTGGTCCGCCAGAAGGTCAAGAGTCGCAACCACAAAGCAAAGAAACTCTGAGAACAACCCCCCCGCCCCCCACGACCCCCACCCAGCCTTCCCGACCACCAAGATGGAAGCTGAACAAAGATGGTTCATTTATTCTGTTTGCTCTGCACAAGACCTTCTGTTTTGTGAACATTTCCCTCCTGACTGAATTAAAACAAGTTCAACATTGGTGCGTTTGTGAAAGGACTTTCATTGAGTTCATGTGAGTGTGTCAGAACGCACCAAACAGAACATGCGTTGATAATTAGCTTCCCTTACATGTGGCCCATAAAAAGAAACCTACTAACAGCCAGAGGGCTCTACAAACATCTGGAAGTAGAAACACACATTTAGAATTTGTCTCTGGCTCAAAACAGCGATAACGCAAAAGTCATTGTTCTCAGCGGACGACGTGGCAAACTGTACGACAATGTCACACAAAGAAAATACAAGCTGCTGACACTGCTGCTGTCTGAACACGACAGCATTGAAACTGTGTCTTAATCACTCTTAGTTACTCAGCAGGATTCCGAGTGCTTCGACATGCAGAGACGACATACATTGCTCAAGAGATACACTCATGTGACAAAACAATGACGCTGCATTTTTTTTTTTTTTAATTTGTCAATGGCAGGTGGTGGCGCTCTCTCCTCCTGAGCAGATCAGGCTGGTTTTTGATCTCATAACGCAGGAGGACACCTTGGGATGAATCTTCAAACACTGGCTTTTTATACATGATTCATGTATCTACCATCGTGTAATAACTCAGACCCAGAGAAAAGGACAAAACTTTGGATACTTTGTGTGTGTGTGTGTGTGTGTGTGTGTGTGTGTTGTTGGTACCATTACATAACCGTGACCCTTAGCATGACTGCACGTTGTCAACTATTTATTTGAGAGGGGGGATGGGGAGGGGGGGGGGTAGTTACGTTACGTGCGTGCGGTCGGTGCCATTAAGCAATCCCAATGTGGACCGTTCCAACAGGGACACGTGACCGCAGCGACGCCGCACAGTGACACTTTGAGTCGGAGCGGGTTGCAGGGTCAAGCAAAAAACAAACAAACAAAACAAAACAAAACAAAAAATAATAAAGACAAAGCAAAAGAGAAAAGCATACGAGCCGCATTCGGCTCGAAACAGATCGTTCGTTCTCGCCGAGGTGCCAAAGATACCGGCGGCCGGAGTCCACCCCCGCCGGGCGGAGCCACTTGGTTTGCTCCGCTGGTTGCCGTAAAACTTTCTTCTTCCGCTGCTGAGTGAGCGAGCGAGCGAGCGAGCGGAACCTGAGTGAGTGAGAGCGTGACGCCCAGCAGCAGGCAGGCCGAGGTAAGAGCAGAACCTGGTCCCCGAGCCGCGGTCCCCGAGCCGCGGGGCCCTAGCCCCGGTCCCCGAGCCTCGAGTCCCGGTGCCCTAGCCCCGGTGCCCTGGCCCCGGTCCCCGAGCCTCGAGTCCCGGTGCCCTAGCCCCGGTGCCCTGGCCCCGGTCCCCGAGCCTCGAGTCCCGGTGCCCTAGCCCCGGTGCCCTGGCCCCGGTCCCCGAGCCTCGAGTCCCGGTGCCCTAGCCCCGGTGCCCTGGCCCCGGTCCCCGAGCCTCGGTCCCGCCCTAGCCCCGGTGCCCTGGCCCCGGTCCCCGAGCCCGAGTGGTGCCCTAGCCCCGGTGCCCTGGCCCCGGTCCTCGAGTCCCGGTGCCCTAGCCCCGGTGCCCTGGCCCCGGTCCCCGAGCCCCGGTCCCCTAGCCCCGGTGCCCTGGCCCCGGTCCTCGAGTCCCGGTGCCCCGGCCCCGGTCCCCGAGCCCCGGTCCCCCAGCCCCGGTCCCCGAGCCCCGGTCCCCGAGCCCCGGTCCCCGAGCCCCTAGGCCGTCCAACACGGTGGTGTCAGGCGACGGGAAGCACGCGCGCGCACCGAGCCTCGCGACTCTAAATGCCGATGGACCCCCCCCCCCCGGTCCTATACGAACCGGCGCTAGCTCCTGCCGTGTTACTGCAACACTGACGCTCACTTTGTCTTTACGTCAACGCGCCGGAGCTGGCAGCCATGGCTGTGTTTCAGGGTTCAACGTAGTCTGACGAGTTCGTCTGTAGAATGTCCCTCTTTTGTCGCCGTCGTTGTCGTCGTTACCTTTTTTTTTTGACAGTACCGACTGTTCCAGCGTTACTGTCACACTCCAGCTAATAGCCGTAGCCCCTGCGTTGCACCCCCTGGAGCGAGGCTTACTCTCGCAGCAGGAAAACAAATATTGATACACGGATTAGCTGTAAACTGCCTGCCAGACTGGTAAACGACGGAGCCGTTATGTAGTTAGTCATGTTGACGCTAACTTTTTCTTTTTTTGTCTTTGAAAGAAAAGTCGTAGACTTCGTTGCGTCTCCATCCTTAAAGCAGTGGCAATCACTGGGTACAGAATGTGGTTTCACGTGACTCTCAATGGTGCGTGTGCGAGAGAGAGAGAGAGAGAGAGAGAGACCTTTGATTATCAGCAAGAAAGAAATCAATGTCTAAAGAGCTGTTTGAAGGGTTTAGCTTCTGGCTAAACAGAAGTTATGTCACTCCTGTTAGCTGAAAACACGAAGAAGAAATGGCTGCGTTTTACCGCGTTTTATCCATATAATGTGTAGAAATTAACTTTTGCGTATACTTGTATGCTCTCCGTGTGTACTGTCCATGGATGATGTTGGTATGTTGGTGACTGTATACACAGTTGTGCCAGTGTATTATCTAATAATAATAATAATAATAATGATAATAATGTGTCACTATAATGAGTTATCTGCTCTTAGTTTAACTTCTGGGCTGTTGTACCTGTCCAGGTGTTCGTAGCAGAGGCGAGATAGCATCGCTCGGCTCCACAGGTTCACTTTGGAAAGTGGAACGCGTTTCCACGGTGCAGCTTCATTTAAATTAAAAGAAACTGAAAAGTGCATGTTTCACACTGATGCGTTGCGTGTGTGTTTTTGTTCTTAGATTCATAAATCCACCCTATGTGTGTTTGTGTTTTTCCTTATCGGGTTGACAGGCCTGAGGGTGAGGTTTTGATATTGTTTCGAGCGATTAAATCTCTTCTCGTGACTGATAGTGATAGCAGCGCTGATAGTCGGGCACCTGCAGCTGGACTGTGTGGCCAAAGGTGGCTGGTTTTAGCCGGCCGGCCGGTCGGTCGGTGCGCTGTCGTTGATTAAGGCCTGAAGGAGCAGTGGTGATTGGTGACTCATCTATCACAGATCTTGACAGCAAAAGAACGCAGCCTGCTCTTTGCTCACACACACACACACGAGGTTGTGACATCACCGCCTTGGCCACAGCATTTCCTTTAGAGTAAAGGTGCTCGCCGCTGCCACTCGGTGGACCGTCCAGGTGGGCTTGTGTTTCAGCCCTGTTTGCGTCGTAGTTGTGGAGCAGCCGGTTTCGCAGATTAGTGCTCAAACCGTTGCTCACTGCCTACGTGCTTTCGGGCCAAATTGAAACATGAGCACGGAGAGAACATGGAGTCCCTGCCCTGGTTGCCAGGGAGGGAGAAGAAGAAAAGAATAGAGGAGGATTCCTGAGGGACAATGATGCACTGTGCAGCAGCAGCAGCAGCCTCCTCCGTCAGCTGATGTCCAGGTCCGTGCAGACGGACGAGGTTAATTAGTCGGCTCTGCTTTTTTAACATTCACTCTTAACCATCCCGCCCAAATGAATGTCCTCAATGAACAGCTCATCGGTGTGGGGAAGCCTCGGCAGAGAGGAAACGCGCCACCTGAAGCTTTGATTTCTTCTAGCCATGCACCGAAACCACTTTTTCACACAAACAAGTCGAGTACGAGTACTTGCATTTCAGTGCTCACCGATACCGAATACTTAGTGAGGCCATTACACATTCTAGAATTACTTTCATTTTTATTTATTTTTTTCCCCACAGATCTTCTGTTATTTGAACAGCATGTTTGTCTAGAGCATCGGCACATATTTTACGTGTATGAGTAGAGTACTCCATAGTGGTTCCTAATAATTATCAACAATGACTAAACGAGGTTGGATAAAGTTGAGTTTTAGACGCAGATCAACAAGTTGTGCTATTTTTCAACAGGCCTGCGGGCTTCTTATGTGGTCCCTGTGGGCTACCTGGTGCCCGCAGTCACCACGTTGGTGATCCCCGGTCTACTAATACTACTACTAATAATAATAATGATAATAACAAACAAAGAATTACTGCTTTAAAAGCCGATTTAAAAGCACGTGAAGGTCCCTGGGGCTGCTCCGACAGGCTGTGTTTGTCTTTGCTGCGGCTAGAGTGGAAACGCACCACACATGGACGCCGACACCGTCACCCAGAGCGCCGCCAGCGCGGCGGCGGAGGAGGAGGAGCCTCTCTTCAGCAACCTGGACCTCTTCCTCTTCTCGCTGATCGTCGGCATCGTCGTCTACTGGTTCATGAGCCGCAAGAAGCCCGAGCCCATCCCCGAGTTCAAGAAGCTGGACACACCGTGAGTGTACACACACACACACACACACACACACACTTGACCGTCCCTTCATCCGCCTGTTCCTCCGATGAGACGCATCGGAGTGCAAACATTCCTCGGCTTGCCAGCGGCTGATGTTCAAGGGCGACACTCCTCCGTCTCCTCCTCCTCCTCCTCCTCCTCCTCCTCCTCCTCCTCCTCGCCTCGCCGCCGCCGCCGCTCCGAGTGTCACACAGGACAAAAGACACCAAAGATAAACACTCTGCGAGTTCAAACATCACTCTCTTATCTCAGTGTGCCAAAGGGGTCTCTGTTGATTCAGCCGTGTGACCACCTTTTCCATCGGCAGTTCCGATCAATCAAGCAACCACTCGGTCAATTCATCAGCTCGTCAAAGCTTGATTGTCGTTCAGCAGGACTTCTGACTGGCGAAATCCCTCCAGGGAAACAAGTGAAACAATGTGAAAACTAATATATAATAAATGAAGATCCCTGGCACACACACACACACACACACACACACACACACAACCGTGATACGTTGAGCACAACTTTGGCCAATTACAGACGTGGTGAGTTGTTGTTGGCTGCGACTGGCAGCGGCCTGTCGTGTGAAGTGAAGTGTGTGGTTACAGTGACCTGCTGATTGAAAGAAAAAAAAATCAATCATTGAAACGTAAAAAAAAAAAAAAAAAGATGTTCGGACGCAGGTGCGAGTGTTATTTTACTCCAAACAGGGTGTGTGTGTGTGTGTGTGTGTGTGTGTGTGTGTGGCTCATCGTGTTCCACCGACAGCAACCTTTGTTTCTCTCCCTCCCTCCCCCTTTGTTTCCCCCCCCCCCCTCTCTCTCCCTCTCTCGCTCGCTCACTCTCTCTCCACGTGCCTCCCTCTCTTTCTCTCTGTGGGCTCTCCTCCCATTGGCCACGTATTTGGCCCCGCCCCCTCCCAAGAGTGACTGAGGTCAGGTCTCTTGTCGTGTGTGTGTGTGTGTGTGTGTGTGTGAGGGGTGGGGCTATTGAGAGCATCTCTGCCTGTGATTGGTTCGCAGGGAGAATGACCCCCGACCTGCATCCACTGCCTTGTAAAGAATGTGTGTGTGTGTGTGTGTGTGTGTGTGTGTGTGTGTGTGTGTGTGTGTGTGTGTGTGTGTGTGTGTGTGTGTGTGTGTGTGTGTCCTTCCTCCGGCCCTGCGGGGAGCGGCGATTACCTAACTTCTTTTTTTTTTTTCCTCTGGGCAGGGAGGGGGCGCTCTTCCCTCAGAGTTTTTTTTTTATTTTCTGGCTGTGAAGTTGTGCGGACCTCCTCCTGCTCCCGCTCCTCTGACTCCTCCTCCCCCTCCCTCTCCTCCTGCTCCCGCTCCTCTGACTCCTCCTCCCCCTCCCTCTCCTCCTCCCTCTGCTCCTCCCCTCCTCTCCTCCTGCTCCCGCCCTCTGACCTCCTCCTCCCCTCCTCTCCTCCTCCTGCTCCTCCTCCCCCTCCCTCTCCTCCTGCTCCTGCTCCTCCTCTTACTCCTCCTCCTCCTGCTCGTGCAAGTTTGCTGCAGGAGGTGGAAAGTTGAGGCCAAGGACGAGCGAGCGGCTCCACTTTTTCTGCTTTTTCTGTTTTCTTGTATTTCTTTTGGGTTGGAATTCCTCCTGGAGTGAATGACAGCCGGGGGGAGGGGGGGTTCCCATGGCAGCCCCTGACTCCTCCCCCCTTCCAGTTGAGGAAGAGGGGGGTTTGGGGGGCCTGGGGGGCACTTAAGCGAAGAAAAAAAATGCCATTCTCACACAGACAACAATGCTGCACCGCCAAGTTTCTCCGACAGTCAGCCAAGTAGTTCCTGCAGAGAGAGAGAGTGTGTGTGTGTGTGTGTGTGTGTGTGTGTGTGTGTTTGTGTGTACATGCGTGTTTGTGTGTGTGTGTGTGCAAGTCAAGTAGTGCGCAGCAGCTCATCTACATTTTATGGGAGAGTCAGTTTCCCACCATTGTGTTGCCAGACACTGACGGAGCTTGTAGAGTGTGTGTGTGTGTGTGTGTGTGTGTGTGTGTGTGTGTGTGTGTGTGTGTGTGTGTGTGTGTGTGTGTGTGTGTGTGTGTGTGTGTTGCTGGGGGGGAGTGAGCAGTGGGATCCGGGCTTCAGTCTGCAGTCTTTCTCCTCGGTGCAGCAGTCGGGCTGGACTCTGTCTGACTCTCACTTCCTGTGGCCGCCGCTGCCGCCGCCCAGCGTCCTTCCTCCTCCTCCTCCTCCTCCTCCTCCTCCTCCTCCTCTCTCTCTGTCTCTGTCTCGCTCGCTCGGCCGTGTTGCCTCGAGGCGTGGCGAGCGAGGCGGCGAGCTGCGCGGCTGCGGGCCATGGGCTGCGTGTTCTCGGTGCCAGAGAGAGATGCTACTGCGAGGTCAGTCCCACACTTTTCCTGTTTGAATTCACTTCCTGGTCGGGAAGCGGCTCTTTGCACGGAGATTTTTCTTCTTTTTTTTTTACCGCTTTGAAGTTCTTCAGCTTCACAACCAAAATCTGCTCTTGGTGTTTTGTTTTTTTCTCTCTCTCTGTCTCTTGGTGTGTTGGCAAGAGAACTTGTGCTGTTCTGTTCCCAGCAGCAGCAGCAGCAGCAGGTTACGTAACAGACGGTCGTAAAAAATCAGTGGGACTGCAAACCCCAGTGTAGTTACTGTGACCCCCCACCCCCCTCTATGTGTGTGTGTGTGTGTGTGGAGGATGTTTATCTGTGTGTGTGCTGAATGAAACCACACTCACACTGACTTGGCTCGTGCAACACAACAACACACAAACACACACACACACACACAGTCTTTTGTGTGTTCCGATGCCAGACAGGTGAGTCACGGTGGTCTCACATCTTCCAGGGATTTACTTCAGAAAACGCTCCAAAGCGAGATGAAGGGCGAAGTGAGTTGGACGGAAGGCGACTCGTGTTCCTTTAACAAAAGCAGAAAAGATATTTTTAGCTGCGTTTGAATGTTTGATTGACTCCCACTGGATGAAGCTGCGCTGCCTTTTCACGTCCCTGCATCCACACTGCAGCTCGGGGCTTTTTTCTAATGACGTGTGTTTGTGCTTTTATCTGCCATCTTTGCAACACGCTGCCAGGCGGCTGGACTGTGTGTGTGTGTGTGTGTGTGTGTGTGTGTGTGGTCTCTCGGCAGGTTACTCCTCCAACCTGCTGCTTTGATCGGCAGGTGCCTTCCTTCCTTCCTTCCTTCCATCCTTCCTTCCTTCCATCCTTCCTTCCTTCCATCCTTCCTTCCATCCTTCCTTCCATCCTTCCTTCCTCCCTTCCTTCCTCCCTGCGCTGTCGTCACATTCGTTTCCAATCGCCACTCGATTGTGTAACCGACCCCGTGTGGAGGACCGGTGTGCGTAGCGCCGGCCGCTGAGTCACAGCTCGCCCGCTGTGTGATGTCGTGCACCAGTGAGGATCCATGCAGTCAGAAGCAGCGTTTCCATCACCCCTGGAAGTGTGCAAAACCTAAATATGGCAATAAAACAAACTGGTGATGGAAGCAGCTCAGCTTGTAAGAACGGTTTTGACGCTCTCATGAGGTGGTTTTTCACACGTATCCATGTAGAGGAATATACAAAATGTACAAAAGTATAATCAAAACACTTTTTTCACATTTACACGTCAGTGGACGTGACATACGGGGTCACGTGACTGATTGGACGGAGGAGGAGACGGAATATTTTTTACAAGTCATCAAAGAGAAAAATATAACAATCATCGTTGACAGCAAACAACATGGAAATTCAGAGGCATGCAAGAAATTTTGTACCTCCAAACCTCACAGTGGGGTCTTTATGAGCATTCAATGGAAACACTTGTATATCGCAATTGTACTTTGTTAGAAATATCGCTTTTATTTTGGAAAACCCTGCCATGGAAACGCAGCTTATGTGTCAACCAACCACTTATTTTCACTCTACAATTTGAAGCGGAGTTTTCATTTTATTTTCCTTGAAGGTTTTTTTTTGGGGGGCTTCCTCAAGTCCACGCCGTGTTGAGTGGGAAGCCACTGTTTGCTTGCATTGGAAAGGAGCCTCTTGATGAGCAGCGTGATGAAAGTCAACCAGACCGGGTTCTCTCTGGGGAAGCCGCTCCTGGCTGACACCTGCCTCTTGTGTTTCTCTCCCCAGAGCGCCGACCACCAGAGAAACCAGCTTCATCGAGAAGATGAAGAAAACGGTAAATCAAGTTCTACGACTGTTGGCCTTCTATGCTGTTACCTTCCACAAAGAATCCCACAAATCAGTGACGAGCCACTGATTTGTGGCCCGTCAGTCAAGTTCTGTTTTTGACGAGCCACAAATCAGCAGAACCACCTGTGGCTTTTTTTTCTTTCTTTCTTTCGCAGAGGGTGTGGGGGTGTGGGGGGTTTCGATGAGTGCGGTTGGTTCACTCAGTGAATGAAATGGTGAAAGTAAAAGTTCAGTTGGAAAAGTGTTTGTCTTGTGTTGCTGGTTCCCAGTGGGAGCTAAAGCTGGCTAACGTGTGAAGATGTCGCGATGGAGAGCGGCTGCACATTGCTAATGATGCTAATGATGCTCTGCAGCGGGCCTCCTGGGGGGGGGGGGGATTAGTTTCCTCGCACACAGTGAGAACCTGAACCTGCAGAAAATGAGTTCAAGTCTCCTTCACCGTTTTTAATGTGATCATCAGGAGCATCAGTAGGAAACGCTGCTGCTGCTGCTGCTGCTGCTGCTGCAAGTTTGAACACCAGAGCTTTGACCTGCTGTGTGTGTGTATGTGTATGTGTGTGTGTTCAAGGGCAAGAACATCATCGTCTTCTACGGCTCTCAGACGGGCACCGGGGAGGAGTTTGCCAACAGGCTCTCCAAAGACGCTCAGCGCTACGGAATGAAGGGGATGTCTGCCGACCCCGAGGAGTATGAGATGGTATGACATCGTTGAAGACAGCTGGGCGGGTCTTCTCATCATTACCCGGTCGTCATTGGCCGACTGAGTGTGACCGTGTGGCGTTTCAGGCGGAGCTGTCCCGCCTCTCCGAGATCGAGAACTCCCTCGCCATCTTCTGCATGGCCACGTACGGCGAGGGCGACCCCACCGACAACGCCCAGGACTTCTACGACTGGCTGCAGGAGAACGACGATGAGAACCTGTCGGGACTCAACTACACCGTGAGTCTGTCGTCTGCTCGGCTCGGCTCTGCTCTTGTGTTCTGGTCTGTTGTGTCGCGTGTCTCCACACACTGGTTTCTAGTACTTCTGGTACGTTGTAGTTTTGTTGCTGCTGGCGCCGTCGGGTGTCGCCGCTGCTATTTGTACAGCGTTGAATCACATCCAAAAGGCGTCTCAAAGTGCTTTGCACAATCAGAAGAAAACCAGTTATAACCCTCCAGAGCAGCAGGGGGCGACGGTGGACAGGAAAGATCTGGACTCTAGAGGTCATCTGCTTTGACCTTTGGGTTGGAGTGAAAAGGAAACACAGAAAATGTAGAGAGACAGAAGTGGTCAGTGGGCAGACAGGACAGACAGACATGCACAAGTATATGACACATACCAAGCTACACGTGTATATTCACTGTATACAACATGCGTGTAGTTGTACATCAAACTATTATAAAATTTAAATACACTTAAATGCAGAATAATCTTATTAATCTCATATCTCTCAGTCATTCTAACACTTTTATGAAGTACAGTGGCGAAAAGATCCATCCCAGCACTGCCCCCTGGTTGTCCGGGGGTCTCGGTGCGAGCTCAGTGGGCTCTCGCCACCTTTTCCAACACGGCCGTGTAAAATAGTGACACATCTCCTGAGTCTCAGTGATTTGGATTCAGCAGGTGGCGCCGACGGTGTCAGTGACTGTTGCAGCTACTGTGTCCTCCTCCAGGTGTTTGCTCTGGGGAACAAGACCTACGAGCACTACAACGCCATGGGCAAGTACGTGGACAAGCGGCTGGAGGAGCTCGGCGCCACGCGCATCTTCGACCTCGGCATGGGGGACGACGACGGGAAGTAAGTAGCCTGCTGGTGGGTGGTGGTGGCCGGGGGGGGGTGCTGACTCTGCATGGGTGGGAGGGTTTGAACCTGGTGTGTGTTGTCGCCCGGCAGCCTGGAGGAAGACTTTGTCTCCTGGAGGGAGCAGTTCTGGCCGGCCGTCTGCGAACACTTTGGAGTGGAAGCCCTGGGAGAGGAGTCCAGGTTGGTCTGACTGTCTGTCTGTCTGACTGACTGACTGTCTGACTGTGTGTCTGACTGTCTGTGTCTCTGACTGACAGTCTGACTGTCTGTCTGTCTGTCTGACTGTGTGTCTGACTGTCTGGCTGACTGACTGACTGCTTGCCTGCCTTCCTGTCTGTCTGTGTGACTGACTGTCTGTCTGTCTCTCTGTCTGTCTGACTGACTACTTGCCTGCCTGCCTTCCTGTCTGTCTGACTGCCTGACTGCCTGCCTGCCTGCCTGCCTGTGTGTGTGCTGTCTGACTGTCTGTCTGTCTGACTGACTGACTGTGTGTGTGTCTGACTGACTGTCTGTCTCTCTGTCTGTCTGACTGACTACTTGCCTGCCTGCCTTCCTGTCTGTCTGTCTGTCTGTCTCTCTCTCTGTCTGTCTGACTGCCTGCCTGCCTGCCTGACTGTGTGTGTGTCTGACTGACTGTCTGTCTGACTATCTGTGTCTGTCTGTCTGTCTGACTGACTGCTTGCTTGCCTGTGTGTGTCTGTGTTTGTGTCTTTCTGACTGACTGACTGACAGCCTGTCAAACTGCCTGCCTGTCTGCCTGGCCGAGTGTCTGTCTGACTGACTGACTGTCTGTCTGTCTGTCTGACTGACTGCTTGCCTGTCTGTGTGTCTGACTGACTGCCTGTCTGGCTGAGTGTCTGACTGACTGTCTGCGTGTCTTTCGGTCCGCCTGTGATGTGATGTAAGCTTGTCTTCACCTCAGGGTGTAAAGGTTACTTGAGGGCAACCCTTGATTGTGTTTACTGTGTGTGATTGTGAACCTGGCGCAGTAGATAACCTGCAGCTGATTACTTGAAGACCCGCTGTGCTTCTCACACGTCGTGACTGATTTGAAACAACACAAAGCAGTGGCACCTCCAGCCAGTGTGTGATGCGTCACACCAGCTGCTCTCTGATTGGCTGTGAACACGCGAACCTCCACCCAGAAACACTCGTTCCCCTCTCTTTCTCCGAACGCTCCTGCGTGGAGGTTATGCATGAACGGGGACGCACGAGCGCCACCTGTTGAACGGGTCTGGTGGAGAGTGTGTTTTGATTTTTCCTTCTTTGCAGCATCCGGCAGTACGAGCTCACCGAGCACTTTGACATCAACATGAACAAAGTTTACACCGGAGAGATCGGACGACTCAAGAGCTTCGAGGTCCAGAAGCCGTGAGTAGCCTGACACTGTCACAACACACACACACACACACACACTTTGGTAACAATGAGCTCTGCCCCCTCATGGACGCCAGGAGTACAACTCTGCGACTCCTGAGGATCAGATCAGCGTCAGAAAATATATTTTTGTGAAAGATATTTCTATATTTCTGTGTACACAACGATAACTAATAATGATTGTGGTCTTGTAAAGTTTACAACAGTAAATAAAGTATTAAACAAAGTGTTTCCAAGTTAAACAAGTAATAAATAAATAAAGTAATGCATATACAGTATATATAAATATATATGTGTGTGTGTATGTACATGTATATCTAACACGCATATATATTTGTAAAGTTAAGAAGTGTAGAAAATGTCTTTTTTAGCAAAAATGTTAAGTAAAGAAATTGTAAAGAAAATATTTTTTAAAAAAAACCAATGATGATTGTTGTCGTTGTGGAATGTGTGTCATTGTGAGAACAGTACCATCTCACATCACAACCAGTTACACTCATGCATGCGCCGCTGTGTGACTCTTCCTTCCCTCTGACTGCTTCCAGGCCCTTCGATGCCAAGAACCCCTTCCTGGCCCCGGTCACCGTCAACCGCAAACTCAACAAGGCTGGCGACAGACACCTCATGCACCTGGAGCTGGACATCACAGGCTCAAAGATCAGGTGAGAGTGAGACCCCCACCCCCCACCCCCCTAGTGTCCCAGAGCAGAGCCTCAGTCTGCCCCCTGCCGTCTGCTGCAGGTACGAGTCCGGAGACCACGTGGCAGTGTTCCCCACCAACGACACGGCGCTGGTCAACAAGCTGGGCCAGATCCTGGGCGTCGACCTTGACGTGGTTATCTCGCTCAACAACCTTGACGGTACGACGCTGGCTGGGAGGGGGGCGGGGGGGGAGAAGCACCTTGACTCTCCAATCTCAGCTGCACCTTGGCAGTTTTGATGAGGTCAGGCGGCGCTGTGATGTAAGCAGCGTCTCCCTCAGACACGAAGGCCATCAGATGTCCTCCGCTCACAGCCAAGGCTGAACGCTGCTACTGCAAACATCCTGGTGGAATACAGGAAAAAATGTCGTCAAAGTGGTAGACAAACCAGAGTGAGCTGGAGCGAGAGCTTCCAAATACTCAGAGAGCTCTCATTAAATAGAGATGGATAGAAATAAAAAATTAAAATATAGAAAGACACACACATATATCCGTGTGTGTGTGTGTGTGTGTGTGTGTGTGTGTGTGTGTGTGTATATATATATATATATATATATATATATACATATATATATATATATACATATACACGTATATATAGATACATATATACTCACGTATATGTATACATACTGTACATATATATGCATATATGTATATATTTATGTGTGTGTGTGTGTGTGTGTGTGTGTGTGTGTGTGTGTGAGATGAAAAATGAAGGAATTCATAAAACCATGAATGTCCCTGCATGGTTTTGCATCTTGACACGCCTGCAGTCAGTTGAACAGATTTGAATGTGGGACCGCTGTGACTGTCTTTGCTGCCGCCCGCATCGAAAGTATTGAGATTGACCGGAAGCCACGGCAGACGTGACTGAGCAACTTGTTTCGAACCCCCCCCCCCCCTCCCTCTCCAGAGGAGTCCAACAAGAAGCACCCGTTCCCCTGCCCCACCACCTACCGCACGGCGCTCACCCACTACCTGGACATCACCCACCCGCCGCGCACCAACGTGCTGTACGAGCTGGCGCAGTACGCCTCCGACCCCAAGGAGCAGGAGAACATGCGCAAGATGGCCTCGTCCTCGCCGGAGGGCAAGGTGAGCCGCCGCCGCCGCCGCTGCCGCTGCCGCTGCCGCTGCCGCCGCTGCTGCTGCAGCATATCCAGTAGAAAGAAGGGATGCATCGATACCAGGGCTGATAAACGATAAATCGCATTCGCGATAACATGGCGACAGGACAAAACAAGATTTTCCAACCGCAAAGACTGCGATTTGATTGACGCGAGTTCCGCTCACGTGACTTGCGAGCGGCACGAAGCGAAGCCAAGCAGGTAGTGAGAGGAGTCGACGCTGCGCCGCGCTGGACGGACGGAGCGACACGCACGGAAGGACCACAACAGTCGGAGTTGTGTTCGCTTGAAAAAAAAAAAAGAACAATTTGTGTATAATAAATCTGATGTTTATTATAATACATAGAATTTTCATAGAGTTTCTTTGTGGAAAAATACATGAAAGATAAAAAATAATCGCAAATCAAATCGCAATCGCAATATTGAGGAAAAAAATCGCAATTAGATTATTTTCCATAATCCTTCAGCCCTAATCAATACTAGTATTGGGTATCGGTACCGATACAGGTAATTTTGAGTATTTGGCACTAGTACCGATACCAATACCGATACCAATACTGATCGATAAATATACTATATTCTTTTTAATATATATTTTTTGTTATACATTTTTAACTAATATTACTATTATCGTTATTGTTATTGTTATGCTGAGGAATGTTGTTCAATCAACACAACATCTGCGTAAACATAAAGTCATTCTGTAATGTATTATGGTCTTACCAAGCGCTCGGTATGGGCGCATGCCTGAGCTAAACCCCGCCCCCTCTCCTGCTCCGCCCCCCCAGGCCCTCTACCAGAGCTGGGTGCTGGACTCGTGCAGGAACATCCTGGCCATCCTGGAGGACCTGCCGTCCCTCAAGCCGCCCGTCGACCACCTGTGCGAGCTGCTGCCTCGGCTGCAGGCTCGCTACTACTCCATCGCCTCCTCCTCCAAGGTGAGCGAGCGCTGAGCCGCCCGCAGAGGCGGCAGAGCTACTCACCCTCTGTGCCTCAGTAACGGGACGGTGAAGGCACTCAATCAACTGCTTTGCCCGTGTAAAAGTGAGAAAGTACGGGTTCTGAAATGTACTGAAGTTAAAAACTACAAATGATATATTTTTTTAATGAAGTAATACTTTGGCAAGTGAAGTATTCAAGGACAGATACTACTGATTGAAAAAAACAACAACAACTCAAAGTCAAAGTACTGATTCAACTCCTTGACTCACCAACGGCAACTAGAATGAAGAATAATATGTGAATGACTTTGAGCAGAATTTGTATTTTTTTAAGATTTTTAACTTTTTAAGAATTGACCGCCGTTTTTTTCCACGTGAAAGTTCAAATATTTAAACACAAATGTAGGAAGTCAAAGTAAAAAGTCGAAATACTCAAGTCAAGTACAGCTACGAGAAAAATCTTTAAAACTTCCCACCTCTGGCCCCGCCCACTCACGCCTCTTCGAGACTAACGCTCCACCTCCTCCTCCTCCTCTCCTCCTCTCCTGCTGCTGCAGGTCCACCCCAACAGCATCCACATCTGCGCCGTGGTGGTGGAGTACCAGACCAAGACGGGCCGGGTTAACAAGGGCGTGGCCACCAACTGGCTGAAGAACAAGCTGGTGACGGACAACGGCCACAAGTCCACCGTGCCCATGTACATCCGCAAGTCCCAGTTCCGCCTGCCCTTCAAGGCCACCAACCCGGTCATCATGATCGGGCCCGGCACCGGCATCGCTCCCTTCATGGGCTTCGTCCAGGAGCGCGGCTGGCTCAAGGAGCAAGGTTGGCCTTGTTCATGGTGCCCGACACTCACAGTCGGTGGTTGAATGTTAGGGATTCACCGATACTGATCCCAGTAGTGGCTGCATTTCCACGACTCCTAGAATTACAAACATAACATAAATGCAGATTTATGGCAAAATGCTTTGTACCTCCATCCTCCTCACAGTGGGGTCTGCGAGATGAGATTTGACTCCTGCGCTTCACACCATTCAACGGAGACCCCTGCAAATCGCAATCGTACCTTGTCGAAATTTTAGAAACATCGCTTTTATTTTGTGGAAAAACTGCCATGGAAACGCAGCTGCTGATTTCCCACCTGAGTCCGAACATTTCAGTTTTTAATGTCGATGCCAATCTCGGGTGTCGGAACCAATACCGGGGGTTGAGTTCTCTACTCGCACTTGTAAAATACATATGGATACCACTGCACTGATACCAGTTTCATATGTATGAACATGACAATTTTGTGTTTGTACTGCGGTGGAACTTCACCCATTTTCTAGAAAAACAAAACATGCTGAGGAATGTTGTTGTTGAAAACTCCAAAAAAAACAACAACAAAGTAATTCTATAATGTTTTATGGCCTTATTAAGTATCGGTGAGTACTGAAATGCAAGTACTCGTTAAGAAGCGTTGTTGTTGTACTTTGATGAACTAGTTCAACGTTCGCAAACCAGAATATTTCCAACTGACAAACTTTTGGACCGTCCCCCCCCCTGCTGCAGGAAAGGAGGTTGGAGAGACGGTGCTGTACTTTGGCTGCAGGCACAAGAGTGAAGACTACATCTACCAGGAGGAGCTGGAGGAGGCAGAGAAGGGGCAGGTGCTGACGCAGCTCAACGTGGCCTTCTCCAGAGACCAGGAGCACAAGGTACGGCTGCAGGAGTCATCCACACGCACGCAAGCACGCACGCACGCACGCACGCAAGCGCACGCAAACAGCAGAATATCTGTCAGTAACGGTGTCTTTACCTCAAAGGTGTACGTGCAGCATCAGCTCAAGTCTAACAAGGAGCACATCTGGAAGCTGATCAACTCGGACAACGCTCACATCTACATCTGCGGGTAGGTGGACCGCCGCCGCAGCAGCGGGTGGTGCTGGTGGTGCTGGTGGTGCTGAGGGGGACGCTGCACTTTTTGCTCAGAGCCGTAGCTGGTTCTTTTTTAACTTTGCAGGCCTCTGGCTCTGTGCCAAACATCTGCATTCCTCACGCTGGACTGCAGTCTCGATCCACACACTCTCTCAGGTCATAGGTGGCAAACTCTCTGGAACTCTCAGAATGCTTTGCTCGATCAGGATAGGACGTTCATAGAAGGATGTTATGATTATGACTCAGTTGGTTTATTGTTGTTCTTTTATTTCTAAATATATTATTAGCCAGTGGATGAACGCTGTTGTTTAAATTTAAATCAAAAGGCTGCATTATTTTGATGAATTTTTTTTTCATTGAAAAAAATTCAATTTTGCATGTGTGCAATATGGAGTTATTTATTGCATCGTCTTGAGCTTTGCTTGTCCCATATTCAGGTTGAAGCAAAACGTTTTGGTTCCATACAAAAAGGTTCACTGTTCTATCTGGAGGAATAGAACAGACCTGCTGATCAAGCCTGAGCGTCTGGGCTGCTTTGCTTTGCATTGCTTTGCTGTGACGTGACGTGATTTTTCTTTTTCTTTTTTCCTTGTTTTTTCGTCCGTCCCGCAGCGACGCCAGGAACATGGCCAAAGACGTGCAGACGGTCTTCTACGAGATCGGCGAGGAGCTGGGCGGCATGACGCGCACCCAGGCCACGGACTACGTCAAGAAACTGATGACCAAGGGACGCTACTCGCAGGACGTGTGGAGCTAAAGGGCCGCCGTCGCATACGCCCCACCCCCACCTCCCTTTTTTGTTTGTTTGTTTGTTTGTTTGTTTGTTTGTTTGTTTGTCTCTCCTTTCTTTCTTTATTATTTTAAGTCTCGGTCTTGTTTCGTCAGGACTGACTGGAAACACTTGTTCATCATCAACCCTACAGGTAGCACGAGGCAAAGCCTACCTCAGCCTGTCTTGCTTATATGTCATCCTTCACCCAGTCTGTGTACGTACGTGCGTGCGTGCGTGCGTGCGTGCGTGTGTGTGCGTGCGTGCGTGCGTGGCAGCGGTGATGGACTTTGGTCCGACGACGACGAGTCACTCGTCGGTTATGCAGCTCGGTTGTTGTGACACTCTGGATGTAAAGAACATGGTTCCACTGTGAAAGCGAGTCTTCAGCTGCTCCGTCAGGAGACGATTGGTGGAGACACAAAACACCTGAATCAGTCACGTGATCCACAATATGAAGAGAGTTTTATCAGCCTTATTCAAAACTCTTATTTTTTGTTTTGTTTTTGTTTAGCACCGTCAATATTGAGCAACTGTGCTGAGATGAGATTTTTGTCGGTTTTTTGTGATTTTTTTTTTCGTGTGTGTGTTTTTTTTTTTTTTTTTGCCTCTTATGCATTTGGCTGTGTTCATTTTAATCGACTTTTTAAGAGGTGTGAAAATTGATGCAAAGGAGAAATGAGATGATGAGCGGTTTTTTTTTTTTCCTGTCATTCATCCAGACATGAAATTTAATCTGTACTTATATTTTTGTAAAAAAAAAAAAAAATATTTTCCCATCGTCATCGTTGTTGTTGTTTGTTGTTGTTTATGCATCCGACTGCAGGCTTCCTTTCATCGTGCGTATGCACCACTACAGTGCGTCTCGAGTCGCTCCTTCCAGAGTGATGGATGATGGGAGTTGGAGTGCCTTAACACTGCCTTACGTATTGGCATTAAAACCTGATGCTTCACTTGTCTTTTTGTCTTCTTTACATTTGGATGAAAAGTCACTTTACTGAGTACTGTCACTTTGCCGCCATTTCCAGCTCATCATGTGATTATTCAATTTTTTTTTGTTGTCAAGACATGCATCATCATTATTATTATTATTGTTGTTGTTTTTAATGAATAAAATTTGCATAATTTTGGCCGTTGGTCACTTCTGTTCTTGAACAACTAATGTGTCACAGGATTTGCCGTGTTCAGCCGGTGTGAATGAGCAGCCGAGCAGCTGTTTGTCTCGCCAGGTTTCTGCTGCATCCGATAGGAATCAAACAGGCCTGAAGGATGTTTGGCTTTTAATCGAATCACAACGTAAATGAGACACTGAAACACCATTAACAATGACAGAAGAAACAGATCCACTGTCTGAGTGCCTAGAAAAGCGCTTTGTAAATGTAATCCATCATCATTACCATGATGTACATAATGATGGTTTATGGAATGAACTCAACAATTCAAATTTTTTTTGTCTGACGACAAGCAGCTAATAATACATACATAAGTGTGAACAATGGCACTGATTAGTTGGTCTCAAGAAAAGCAGACAGCAGTGGTGGAGATACTGCAAAGAATAATGACGATAATCTGTCGACGTCCATTTTGACTGGAGGAGTCTGGTCTGGAGATGAAGAGGACGAAGTGTCATTGAACCAGACCTAGTCAAGACTCAGCCAACACTACAATGACAGATAATAACAGAAAAGAATCCAGCTGCTGCCATTTTACACTCTGTTTGTGACACCCAGAGTGACCCTTATTCCTAGGCAATTTATTTATTTAGAAGCAAACTTGAATTTAATAATAAAAAAAAGATACTGTCCCTTTTTTGTCGTTTTTTTCAGTTTGTTCTGTGATTTCTTTGTGATGTATCACATTCTTTGAGGAATGGCAGAACAGTTGCACATGCGCATTTAAATGTAAAGTTCTCATTCAGTTCACTCTTAAAGATTATAGCGCATTTTTGTTAAGAGCCACTGTTGTTGCCTAGTCAGCTTGTGATATTATTTCGCGTTTGTCGTTTTTTGTGTGTCGATATTTCTTTTACCAGTAGGTGGCGACGTGGCGAGGCAGCTTTGAGTGTGGGACATCGGCTCGGAGAAGAAGAAGACGACGAGGCGCCATAAGGGGAAGTGCCGCAGTGTGCGCCGTTCGTTCCTGTCGCACACCGTTGTAAACTGGCTTTTTTTTTTTAATGATCTAGGACTGAGAACGCCGATTTGCTTTTTTAAAATTTCTATTAGGGGAGTCGTAGAATGGCCACTGGTGAGTAAACACAGCCGCCTTAAACCGTCGTCCTATCCGGCTTTTTCCGGGTTTCTTTCCTGGTGTACGAAAGTGGGTCAATTAGCACCGATGCTAGGATTCCACCGCGAGGCCAGATGGGTAGGGCCCCGACTATTTCATGAAGCGTTCACGTAACCAGGGGGAATATTTGTCGAGCTGATCTCGTACAAATTCACGTTGTGGTTTGGGCTTAAGATTTGTATATCAACGACAGAATGCGAGCCTTAATGCGGCCTCGGCGCCGCGGTGTGTCTGTACCACCGGAAAGTGTTAACGGCCTGAGCGGCCCTCTGTTAGCCTAGCCTAGCCTAGCCCGGGGGTGTGGGGGGTTGCCTTGTGCACATGAACGCGTCTTTGTTTACGGCCATGCACTTAGTTTTGTGAAACAATGGGAGACGGATTTTCGTCCGTGGGACAAACGCCCTCGACAAATTGTTTCGAATTACCATGTGTTGTAAGTAAAACGTCCTCACTTCGATACACAACCCTTTGCAGGTTTAGAATAATTGCGGTCAAATTTGCCCGTGTGTCGCTCCAGGTTTTAGTCCGAACCCGGGGCTAAATTGACCGCCATTTTTAGTGGCTTCCGTGACGGCGGAATATTTCAAACGCTCCAACTGTCTTACGGGTTAAACCAGTTGTACACCGCGAACGGCTCCTTTTTACGCGGTTTCAGAGCTGTTTTCCCCCGTTATTGTGCTGCGGTTTCTCATGTCTGCCCTTTGCTCGTTGCAGATCAAGGGTACGGTGGCTCACAAAGGTAACGCAAACAGACAGTCTTATGGATAACTTCAAATTCTGCCTCATCCTCTCAACATTGTGTAACAAAATATTGTTAACTTGTCCGTTTTTTTTATTTTTCACGTGTCTGCAGCTACGGGTCGTACAGTGGCCAGCAGAGTGGACAGGTAAGAATCTGAGCCCCGCGCCGTCCATGAGTTGAGTTCCTGTGCCCCTCTAACTAAGTAATGTGTTTGTGCGCCAGGGGTCATATGGTCAAGGAAACGGCTCTGGCTCTTATGGAGGACAGAGTTACCCTGGTTATGGGCAGCAAAATGTGACACAAGGTAATGTATGATTTAAATAATTGATAACCAATTGGTCGGTGGTGATTGAATCATATGAGCACTAAAAAAAAAAAAAAAAAACATTTGTAAGGTATAAACAGAAAAAGAAAAGAAGATATTTAAATTCCTATCCCTGCTTTTTGTAACAAATGGGTTGCATTCCATCATTTTTGGTGAAGTCAAGTTTGGACACACCTTCTCATGCAATGTGTTTTATCTTTCTGCACTGCAGATGGGTACCGAAGACATCAAATATATGAGCAATATGTCATTATGCAGTAGAGAAAAACACTCTAAAAACTGTAAATACGCTTTTCATGAAAGGTGACTATTTTGAAGAATTTAAATATAAAATGTGTTTGAGTTATTTTACACCTTTATTGTGTAAAATAACACAATAAAGAAAGAAAGAACTGCACTGTCAGTAGTCATGAGAATGAAAGAAACATGAAATTCAGAGGGTGTCCAAACTTGACTGGGAGCGTACAAGAAGTTAATGATGGGTGCCTTTGCGAAATTGGAAGTCATTCTGTGCCCCAGTAAACTAATTGATTAATGGGCACATGGATAGAAGTGATGGACAAGTTATGCGAATGCATAAAATGAAATTCCTAAATCAGATTCTAATATTATTTGGCGCATATTTTTCTGTCTTTTCATCACTCTGCTGACAGAAGGACACAGCCAGTCTCAGCAGCAAAGCTACAACTACGGGGCTCAGGAGTCGTCTGGGTGAGTCACAATAGAACAGAATGCCTTTATTAATCCCACAGTGGGCAAATTGGCGCAATTACAGGAACTGTATAGTGTAAAGAAGAAAAAAAAGAAAAAGGATGGAAAATTACATTAATTAAAAGAAATGAGACAATTAAAAATAAAATATTTGGAGGGTATGAAATGAAAAAAGAAATGTCTCGTTCATGATGTGGAGCCCCTTAAAATCTACTGCGGTCTTTGGTCTGCAGAATTAGAGTCTCGTATCAGGAAAACATGTCTGATAGCCCAGTTTTTGCCATCAGACCTGGGTTAAACCACATGGATGATGTGACTTCTAACGTCTGAGCCAATCGCCGGGCATCCAACTTCATCTCAAGCCTGTTTTAAAATTCACTCATCTGATGCATTTGAATGTTTCTTCACCTCTGTCTTGAAGGTATGGGGAGAAGTCATCTTACGGCCAGCAGAGCTCCTACGGGGCCCAAAGCCAGGCGGGCGAGGGCTACGGCCAGCAGAGCTCGTACAGCGGCCAGGGAGGGGAGAGCTACAGCCAGCGCGGGTCCTACGGTGGCCAGGGACAAGGCGGAGACTCGTATGGGCAGCAGAGCTCCTACAGCGGCCAGGGACAAGGCGGAGACTCGTATGGGCAGCAGAGTTCCTACGGCAGCCAGGGAGGAAGTGCAGGTGGAGGAGGCGGAGGAGGAGGAGGAGGCTACAGCCGGTGGAGCGACGGTACTGAGAGTGACGATGTCTCAACTATGGCTGCAACTAACCGTGATGTTTGTTGTCGACTAATCGATCATTTACGACGAGTGACAAATAATGTCTTTATTTTCAGCACTTATTTTGGACTCGCTTAGAGCTTCACACCAGTGTTGTTGTAGTCTGACAGCATACGTTTCTTAAACATACACGCACTACTAGCCAAAGTCTGGACGCATCCTATGAATTGAATTGTCTTTTTTTTCATTCTCATGACTGTTGACATTGCAATTTCTCATTGAAGGCATCAGAGCTACGTATGAACACACATTGAGTTATTTGACACTTTTGTTTCCTACATAATTCTAACACATTTTATATTTTAATTCTTCAAAATAGCCACCTTGAATTAAAAGCCTGTTTATAGTTATTTAACCTGTTTTTCTTAGCTGCATAATGACATATATCTTGCTTATATATTTGATGTCTTCAGTGTCTGCAGTGTAGAAAGTTGATAAAAAAAAAATATATATTGCATGAGGTGTGTCCAAACCTTTGACTGGTAGTGCATTAAAATGATTTAATGATTGAAAGAGTGTTTCAATTCGGTATTAACGCTCGAATGGACAGCAGCTGCTATTCAGTAACTACTGCTGTAATGTGCACTTTTACCCACAGGTTCGCTAGCATTTGCTACGGCGGATACGGCGGCGGCATAAAAAACATTTTATGCACTTGGTCATTGAACAAATGATGGTGTCGATTTAAAAACTGAAGATATGCCGGCTTTGGCTGTGGGACGGCGTATTAACTGCGTTTCTCTCTCTGGCTGTGTGCAGCTGACGGCGGCAGCGGCCAGGGCGGCAGGTTCGGACGGGACCAGGGCGACCACGGCGCGACAGCGGCGGCGGCGGCTACCGAGGCCGGGGCGGGGCAGCTATGACCGCAGCGACCGCGGCAGCAGCGGCGGCTACGACCGCAGTGGTGGCTACGACCGCGGCAGCAGAGGCGGACCTCCTGGTATGGGGTAAGTCGCATTGTGCCACTGCCCCGCCCCGAGGTACCTCAATGTGCTGTGGAACACGATGTACGAGCGCGTCACTCTGTAGCCGCACCGCTTCACCAGCAGGGGGTCCCTTTGCACCTGGCATTAACATTGTGTGTTGTGGCGAGGTCATAGGTCGCGGGTGTATCTGCCCTGCCTGTTGACCTTCTCAGTTCAGACCAAATGTGGCCTCGAAATTCAGGCGTGACCTTCTTCTGCTCCTCCCTCTCCTCCTTCCTCCTCTCCTATGTCTTCTTCTCCGTCTTCCTCTTTTTCTTCCTCTTCCTCCTCCTCAAGTACTCACCATAGTGTGGAGGCTCTCCTCCACCTGCAGTCGCCCTGCTCACACCTGCTATTCACTGGACTCCTGTGTTCACTGCGGGGATGGAATGTGTGGTTGAACTCATTAAAAACGCCCTCTTAATGCCAGGTGTGACAGAGGCCATCAGCTCAGGACCGTCCACTTGGTGCTTCTGATCCCCAGACCTGAACACACACACACACACACACACACACACTGTGTTTAATATGATCCATCTTTTACTAAAGGGCAGCATTTGGTCCTCCTTGGTATGGACCTCCTGTATGCATACGTGGTGGGTTTAGGAAGGAGGTTTGCGTGGATTGCGGTCAATGAATAAATCACCAAAGACCCGGTGACTCCAACCGGGCAGGTTTTTGTTCCCACGGTGACAAATGAACCAGACGGTGACTTTGAAAAACAGAACGCACTGACATTATCAACACACTGGAAGGAAGAGTGGCACACGCAACTCAATCTGTCGCTGATCACTTTGCAACCAGGTTCAGTGAACTTTGCCCCAGGAAGTCGGACCTCAGCAGTAAAACCTTTGTCCTGGCTGAACCTTTTTTTTTTTGTTGTTGAGTCGTTGGGTTTGTGCGTGCGTCCGATGCTGCTGCGCTCCCCAACTCCACGACGTGGTCAAAGATCTAAAAACGTATTTATTACGCAAAGGAAGCAACCAATCAAAAAGGTCGCCGCCCCCTCCCCTCAGCTCTCAGTAGACGTTGATTTATGTGCAGCGTTGGGTGTTTCTCAAAGCCGAGATCACACGTGGTTGCTTGCTGGAGCGACAGGTTCTGACATCAGAGCGTCGCCTCGCTGCGGCTCCAGGGTTCCTGTCACAACGACACCGACGGAGCACGCCAAGAGGAAGGCTGGGTGCCATCATCGCTGCAGTGTCTTAACTTATTTAATTGGGCAATTGAGGCAGTATATCAACTGGTGTCCACTAGGTGGCAGCATTGCACTCAGGGCTAACATCAGGCAGGCAGGAGCATTCCCTGACCTGTCCTGGAGGTGGCGCCCCCGAGGGAGTCGACCTCCTAGCTCAATGGTTGGCAAACTACGGCCCGAGGGCCATCTGCGGCCCGCCGAACCATGAAGAAATTAATTCATTCAATTAATTAAGATATTAATAGTGATAAAGTCATAAAATGGCTGCATTTCGTTTATTTCTTTCAGTGTTTTCAGAGTCCTTTCAATAAAGAGTTAAATACCGTGATGCCTTCAAAGACACAGATTTTGCTGGAACTTTGTTTTGGTTCATTTTCAGTTGACATTAAAGCAACATGTTTTCCACACATCCCACAAGATCATCTTTCCCCCTGCAAGGTGGCTCACCCAAAACACTCCCTGCCCCTCCCTGCCCCCCCTCCCACATTTTACAACCCACTGTGGCCCCAGCAGTCACAGTTTGCCCCGCCCCCGGTCCTGCAGTGACCTTGAGAAACTCCCTCGGGGACGCCGCTGTGGTTCCAGTCAGTCAGTCAGTCGCTGAGTTTGATGTTCTCACGGCGTTCTCCTCCATGTCCTACACGCTGCTCCTCGCCAGACGCCCCTACCCGTCCTCCACCCCCCCCCCCCCCACCTGGAGCCGACTCGTTCCCGCCACCCGGCAGGTTTCAACATCACGAAAAGGGGATAAAAACAAAGAGTGTTGTGTATTTGCCGAACGGTCGACATGTGTGTTGTGTTAACATGGATCTACATTTTATATACCGCAGGTGTTCAGAGTGGTTGCTCTAAAAGGTGGTGGACCTCAGTTACAGGAAGCTCGTAAACACTCTGACGGGACCAAACTCACTCGCTCCACTTCCTGCTTCATCCGTTGGACTCTAAAAAAAAAAAAAAAAAAAAGAAAGAAATACATAAACCATAAAGTCAGTCCTGTGCTGCTTTTCTTTCCCAGCCTTATTGTTTCTAATCTGGCCCCCCTACAATCCCCATTGAAAACGACTAAACAGCACAAGACAGTCCTGTGTAAATTGCTGACGCGCTGTCGTCGTCTCCACCGCCTCGTCTGCCGGATCGTCTGCTCCACCGAGTCCCTCGAAAAAATGTACCAAGTCCTGTTCTAACTCATTGCTGGTGTGAGACATTCCCACTGTAGCGGCCACAGTGCACGTGGCAGGAGCGCGTACTGGCGCCAATGTAGCGGAGCGTTGAGCTCTCTCTCTCTCTCAAAGGAAAAGCCATCATATCTCCAATTTTCCCTCTGCAGAGGTGGTGACCGTGGTGGCTACAAAAATTACGGTGGTAAGTGACGAGCATCAGAATTGTGTCGGTTGGGGGAAAAAAAAAAAAAAAAAAAAACAAGTTAGAAAATAGGGGAGTCTTTTTTTTCTCTTTTTTTTTCTTTTTTTTTTTTTTTTTGGTTCATGTCCAGATCCAACAAAAAAGGAACTCTGCCTTTTCTTTCTTAGCGGTAAAATACCAGAGATACGGTAAAACACAAGCTGGAGCCTGAGCTGTAAGATAATAATGGTACTTTTTTTGTTATTTATTTTTTTTTTTTATTTCTGTTCTTTTCTTTTCTTTTTTTGCATGAAGACCAGGGACGTATAATACGGATAAAAAAAAAAAAAAAAAGAATTCCGCTGTTCCAGTGTCCAACGGAAACCTTGTGTAAAACCCGGATACGTTTTTTTTTTTTGCTGCTGCTGCTGCTCCTCATTTGTGGGTGAAAGCATCGAGAGAGTGGGGTTAAAAAAAATAAAAAGAAGGGAAGGTAAAAGGAGAGAGAGGTAAAGAAAAGAAACAGGAAGAAGGATGTTGGAGGTGTTGCGAGGTGTTGGAGTGTGTGGTGCACAGCCGTACGGAGAAGCCTCACCAGGGAGGGAGCCGCTAAAACACTAAAACGTGGACTTTTTGGCTTGGTTAGGAGTTTGAGAGTCTGGTGGATTTTTTTTGTTGTTGTTGCTGCTGCTGTTGAAGTTCCAGGTGGTGGCGCTGTGCTCAAAGCCTCTCCTCCCCCACCCCTCGCCCCTCCCTCTCGTGTTTTTCAGGCTCTCGAGACTACGGCTCCAGGGATGAACCAGGTGAGTCATGTGACCCTGGAAGTGCGTCGAGGGTTCGAGTCGAGGTCCACCAGTAGGATGACCTAGACCGCAAAGTGCCTTCAGACATCTTCTCTAAATGTCCTCCTCTTCCTCTCCCCCCTCTTCATCCACAGCCTCAGGGGAGCAGGACAACTCGGACAACAACACCATCTTCGTGGAAGGCCTGGGCGAAGACGTCACTGCTGACGAAGTGGGAGAATTCTTCAAGCAGATCGGCATCATCAAGGTAGTTCAACCTGCTGGTCATCTTCTTCCTCCCCATCATCTTCATCCTCCTCTTCCCCAATCATCTTCATCCTCCTCTTCCCCAATCATCTTCATCCTCCTCTTCTTCCTCCCCAACATCTTCATCCTCCTCTTCTTCCTCCCCAACATCTTCCTCCTCCTCTTCTTCCCCATCATCTTCATCCCCAATTATCTTCATCCTCCTCTTCCTCCCCAATCATCTTCATCCTCCTCCTCTTCCCACCCATCTTCATCCTCCTCCTCTTCCTACCCATCTTCATCCTCCTCCTCTTCCCCAATCATCTTCATCCTCCTCTTCCTACCCATCATCTTCATCCTCCTCCTCTTCCCCATCATCTTCATCCTCCTCCTCTTCCCCAATCATCTTCATCCTCCTTCTCTTCCCCAATCATCTTCATCCTCCTCCTCTTACCCAATCATCTTCATCCTCCTCCTCTTCCCCATCATCTTCATCCTCCTCCTCTTCCCCCATCATCTTCATCCTCCTCCTCTTCCCCCATCATCTTCATCCTCCTCCTCTTCCTACCCATCTTCATCCTCCTCCTCTTCCTACCCATCTTCATCCTCCTCCTCTTCCTACCCATCATCTTCATCCTCCTCCTCTTCCTACCCATCTTCATCCTCCTCCTCTTCCTACCCATCTTCATCCTCCTCCTCTTCCTACCCATCATCTTCATCCTCCTCCTCTTCCTACCCATCTTCATCCTCCTCCTCTTCCCCCATCATCTTCACCCTCCTCCTCTTCCCCCATCATCTTCATCCTCCTCCTCTTCCCCCATCATCTTCATCCTCCTCCTCTTCCCCAATCATCTTCATCCTCCTCCTCTTCCTACCCATCATCTTCATCCTCCTCCTCTTCCTACCCATCATCTTCATCCTCCTCCTCTTCCTACCCATCATCTTCATCCTCCTCCTCCTCCTCCAGCAGCGTCTCAGAGTCTTTGTCTCCCCCTCAGGTGAACAAGAAGACGGGTCAGTCCATGATCCACCTGTTCTCCGACCGGGACTCTGGGAAGCCCAAAGGAGAGGCCACCGTGTCCTTTGACGACCCGCCCTCCGCCAAGGCGGCCATCGATTGGTTCAACGGTACGAACGCCTGTCCCCACTACCCCCCGCCCTCTTCCCACTATCAGCCAATCAGCTGCCGGCTCCAGCCGCTCTGCTGTCTGTCCGTCTGTCCGCCCCGCAGGTAAAGAGTTCAACGGGAAGCCCATCAAAGTCTCCTTCGCCACCCGGAGGCCCGAGTTCGCACAGCGGGGAGGTCGTGGAGGTCGAGGAGGTGGGTGCAGGTCACATGGTCCGGTACGGTGGCGAGCTTGAGGTCACATGACCTCAGCGCTCTCTCTCCCTCCCTCTTGCCAGGTGGTTTCCGTGGTCGCGGTGGAGGCGGACCCAACTTTGACATCAAGGGCGGAGACTGGCCCTGCCCCAACAGGTGCGTCTGATTGGTTGGGGCGGACTGGAGGTGACGTCTGATTGGTTCTCGCCACCAACATCACTCACGCTGCCTTTTCTGCTCTCCAGCTCGTGCGGCAACATGAACTTTGCACGACGACAAGAGTGCAACAAGTGCGGTGCGCCCAAACCAGGAGACAGCGGCGGCGGCGGCTTCGGAGGTGGTGAGCAAAAAAAAAAATTGTTTGTTTTTTTAAATGGTCGGGTGTATATAATTTGGCTTGATTTATTATTTTTATGTTACTAAAAGCTTAACATGTACATATATAACTTAAACACCCTCCCAAACACGACAAACACATTCTACATGGACAGCAGCAGCAGCCCACTGCTGTACACTGAGGTCTATTTAACTGTATAATAATTCACTGTATAACTACACAATATCATTTATATACATCTACATGTTTACATTTATTTTGTATTTCTTTTTCACACAACTGGTCAAAGCAGATGAGCGCCCCCTGCTGCTCTCATGGAGCTCAAGTTGGTAGTGATTTATATCTTAACATGTATGAAAACATCCACAGAGCAATCAGGGTCTTGCTCCTAGTCGACTGCCCTCTGCTGGACGGTGCCCTCAATGTCAAGCGCCTTCTCACGACGGCTTCCTCAGAAAGAAATTTGCTCACTGGACCTTTGAAGTTGTGTTTGACGGGATCAGTCTTGACCTGCTGGCTTCTTGCAGATCGCGGCGGCAGAGGAGGCTTCGGCGGCGGCGACAGGGGAGGCGGCTTCCGAGGCCGCGGAGGATTCCGTGGCGGAGACCGCGGCGGCTACGGCGGGGGTGGAGGAGGAGGAGGATACGGCGGCGGCGGCTACAAAATGGGAGGAAGGTCGGTATCTGTGGCTGCGACGCCGTTAGCGTCCACCAGATGGTGCCACTCCACAATTATGACATAAATACAAATATATATGTACACACACGCACCCACACTGCGAACAGTTTGCGCAATTTGAAAGCACTAAGAGTTCTATTGTTCATGATTTCATCATTCTTTTTTTTATTACTTTAGTATTTACCATATGTAGCTTTTACCTGTTTTATTGCATTTGTTTTAGCTATTGTAGTTTGTCCGTGCCTGGGCTTGTCTGTGAACACGTCAGCGAGCTGTTGCTGCATACAGTCACTTCTAATTTATTAGGTCCAAAGTATTTGCATAGCAATGAAATTCTCACAGAAATATTAGATTTATTTTTTTTTGTTGATGTGAGAATCTCATTTTGTGGCTCTGAGATTTCAAGCAAAAGAAACTCCGTCTTGTTTGTTTTTCCTTTTTATTATTATTTATTATTACCAGCCAGCGGATGAAAGTCCGCGGGTGTGTTAGTGTGTTGTCGTCGTCCATCTGCAGGTTGTGTTGCGTGTTTCAGGGGGTATTTTTCTTCCTGCAGAGAGGGACGAAGACGACGACAGTAGCTGCATTTCCATGACAGTTTTTTTTTTGTTTTGTTTTTTCGCAAAATAAAAGCGATTTTTCTAAAATTTCGACAAACTACAATTGCGATTTGCAGGTGTTTCCATTGAATGGTGTAAAGCGCATAAGCCGTAATTCTGGTCAAATTTTGTTTGCTGTCAACAATGATTGTGACATTTTTCTCTTTGATTACTTGTGTATATATATATATAAAAAAGCCATGTTTGAGAGCTTTTTGCAAGTTTAGCAGTTTTTTTTATTACCACATTTAGGTTTGTGTGCAATACTGGGGGTCAT
Source organism: Thamnaconus septentrionalis (assembly GCA_009823395.1). Classification (NCBI taxonomy): domain Eukaryota; kingdom Metazoa; phylum Chordata; class Actinopteri; order Tetraodontiformes; family Monacanthidae; genus Thamnaconus; species Thamnaconus septentrionalis. The sequence goes on along the minus strand of CM020510.1, from coordinate 2,678,177 downwards.
GGATACACCGCTGACGTCGAGGACGACGCTGCAGCTTGTTGAACTGTGACTCAGCGACTGTTTCTCCTCCCACAGGGGCGAGCGCAGAGACGACCGAAGGGAGCGACCGTACTGAGAGCCGACCCCCCCCGGTGGGCTGGGGTCATCACATCCTGAGGAATAGGGGGGAGGGGGCGTGTCCACACTGACGTCCAATGTCTGGGTGGGGGGGGGGTCTTTTCTACAGTTTTTTGTTTTGTTTTGTTTCTCTGTTTTATTTTTTCTTTGTACATCTTTTTAATTTCCCCACTCAGATTCTAGTTGCAGCTGTGTCAGGTAGTGTCTGGATCCCGTTTTTCTTTTTTTGTAAGGATGATTAAAATGTTTTACTTGTTTGTTTTTTTTTCTTCCCCAAAAATGATATTAAAAACTGGTCTTTTCTGTGCTCGCAGTCGTCCTATCGTCAACTTCTTTAGCGCTCCTGTTCAAGTTGAGCCGCTCAGATAACGGCTACAGCACCGCCTCACCCCACCCCCATCTCCCCTGGTGGGCGTGGCCTCACTGTGGGCGACCCTGAGCTGGTTCCTCTCAGAGAACCGATTCCTTTGGCTTGGCTCACTAAAAATAATTGCTGGTGGCTATTTTTGCTCCCAAGCAGCTCCTTGGATATTTTGTGTTGTTGTTGTTGCTTATTTTATGTTACGACGTAATGGTGTTCTAAGATAAATGACTGAACGTTCATGATATCAACAATATTAAAGGTGTATATTTATTATTTTACAACATGGAACAGAGTACTGTAAAAATAAGTATAAAATCCAATGCAAACGCCAACAAAATACAACGTACAAGAGAAAAAACAAAACATCACAACTAGATGAAAACAAAGCAGCATTCAGCAAAAAAAAAAAAAAAAAAAAAAAAAGTCGTGTAATATTTTTTTAATTTCTCTCACACAAAATCTCTGCTTAATTCATTCTAAATAACTACTAATTTCGTGACTGGATGTAAGATATATATATATATATATCTTTTAATTATAAAGCACTTTTCATTAGGAAATCCCTAAGTGCAACAGATAAAAACAAAATAAAGGAAAAACTGTGTTAATGTGGAGATGCGGATCATCGATCTATTCTCCGGTTTAACTCAAGAAAAAAAGACAAGAAACGGCTGTCAATCAGGAGCCGGCTCTCTCGTTCACTTCAAAGAGCCGGCTCTTTGAACCGGTTCGTTAGCGAACGACCTATCACTATGCCAGTAGTAGTAGTAGTAGTACCGGCGGCGGAGGTCCTCTGACCGGGCAGAGTCCACGCTGGGAGCGGCGCCCTGAATCCTCCCCGGGAATGAGTCTCCGACCTCCGGGCAGCAGCAGCAGCAGCTCCGCAGCCCGGCTCGGCATGACAGCAGCAGCCGTGTGGATCCTGGCTGTCGGTGTCTTCCTCCTGGGGATCGCCGCTGGATCCCCGCCGGTCCTGGAGCCTCAGGTAGCTGACAGCGCGTCGGTGCTGCTGGAGCCCCGACCTGAACCGAACCGCGGTGACGGGTCCGGGTTGTTGTGTGTTCAATGTTGTGCTTCTGCCAGTTTTATCAGCAGGAATTGCGATTTCATTTACATTTGTGATGATTTGATGGTTGTTGTTGCTGCTGCTCTCAAGTTCTCACAAACAGGACACGCAGCAGACCGATTTGATTTATTTTATTGTATTTAATTTATTTTAAAACTTTGTCATTATTCATCAAATTTCACCTTTTTTGTTTGCTGTCATTTTGTTATTCGGGAGAGAGGTGGGTAAAAAAAAAATGTTGGAGCTGATGTTGCTGCCGAGTCTCCGCCGGCAGTCACACAGTTGTGTGGTAGTTTTATTACTTGTGTATATGATCACCGCGTTCGTTTCACTGTCACGAGCAGCTTCCTGCTTTATCAGTCTGTGGTCAAATCAAATCACTTCCTGCTTCCTGTTGGCGCCTGACGGGCAGCATCTGTCTGAACATGAACCTGACACACACACACACACACACCGGATCGCTCCTAAATGGACACACCTCGTCACGATCCCAGCAACAACTACAAACACCTGTTGTGTAGTTGTTATTGTTGTTGCCGGCAGGCTGTTTGTTGGTCGCAGCTTCTCTCCCCCCGCCCGGCACGTCAGCGTCACATGAAACTGTCATCGCTGGGAGTTCCCGGCCGCCGCCTGGGGGCGCTCTCAGGGGTGGTCCAGGTCTGCCACAGAATCATCTTCACATTTTTCCCCTTATTAAATTTCACCCGGCGGTGTGTGTGTGTGTGTGTGTGTGTGTGTGTGGGGCGGGCGCCTGGGGGGACTTTCTTTAGTGATGCGTACAGTTTGGCGGTATGAGGACATGTCGTGTTGTGTTGTTGTCGTGATGATTCCAGGTGTTCCTGGAGAAGTTTGGCTACCTCCTCCAGCGGGAACACCTCCACCTCCAGCACCAGGCTGAGGAGCTGCAGGAGGCCATCGGGTAAGGCGTGACTGTACACCAGGGGTGTCAAACTCAAACACACAGTGGGGCCAAAATCTAAAACGTGGACAAAATCGATGGCCAACACTGATAGTTATTGAACAAAATCTCTCTGTGTGCTTGACCTTTGACCCCTGTCCTATTCTGTCCCCTCTGCAGCAGCTTCCAGCGGCTCTCCAGGCTGCCCGTCACCGGCCGGCTGGACAGCGCCACCCTGAGGCAGATGTCGGAGCCGCGCTGCGGAGTGTCGGACGAGGGCAGCCAGCAGCTCTGGGATCAGAGGGTCCGGCTGGTCTTCAGCGGGAGGATGAGGAGCAGCAGCAGGAGGCGTCGCTCAGCTGCACGAGGTAACTTCATCCTCCAGCCACTAGAGGAGCTGCAGTCTCAGCACGACGGTGTGTGTGTGTGTGTGTGTTGGAGGCAGGCACCTGGGAGGACTTTCTGTATGATTTGTACAGTTTGCCGTTATGAGGACATGTTGTGTGTCCTGTGTGTGTGTGTGTGTGTGTGTGTGTGTGTGTGTGTGTGTGTGTGTGTGTGTTGGAGGCAGGCACCTGGAAGGACTTTCTGTATGATTTGTACAGTTTGCCGTTATGAGGACATGTTGTGTGTCCTGTGTGTGTGTGTGTGTGTGTGTGTGTGTGTGTGTGTGTGTGTGTGTGTGTTGGAGGCAGGCACCTGGGAGGACTTTCTGTATGATTTGTACAGTTTGCCGTTACGACGACGTGTGTGTGTGTGTGTGTGTGTGTGTGTGTGTGTGTGTGTGTGTGTGTGTGTGTGTGTTGGAGGCAGGCACCTGGGAGGACTTTCTGTATGATTTGTACAGTTTGCCGTTACGACGACATGTTGTGTGTGTGTGTGTGTGTGTGTGTGTGTGTGTGTGTGTGTGTGTTGGAGGCAGGCACCTGGGAGGACTTTCTGTATGATTTGTACAGTTTGCCGTTCTGACGACATGTTGTGTGTGTGTGTGTGTGTGTGTGTGTGTGTGTGTGTGTGTGTGTGTGTGTGTGTGTGTGTGTGTTGGAGGCAGGCACCTGGGAGGACTTTCTGTATGATTTGTACAGTTTGCCGTTACGACGACATGTGTGTGTGTGTGTGTGTGTGTGTGTGTGTGTGTGTGTGTGTGTGTGTGTGTGGAGGCAGGCACCTGGAAGGACTTTCTGTATGATTTGTACAGTTTGCCGTTACGAGGACATGTTGTGTGTCCTGTGTGTGTGTGTGTGTGTGTGTGTGTGTTGGAGGCAGGCACCTGGGAGGACTTTCTGTATGATTTGTACAGTTTGCCGTTACGACGACGTGTGTGTGTGTGTGTGTGTGTGTGTGTGTGTGTGTGTGTGTGTGTGTGTGTGGAGGCAGGCACCTGGGAGGACTTTCTGTATGATTTGTACAGTTTGCCGTTCGACGACATGTTGTGTGTGTGTGTGTGTGTGTGTGTGTGTGTGTGTGTGTGTGTTGCAGGCACCTGGGAGGACTTTCTGTATGATTTGTACAGTTTGCCGTTCGACGACATGTTGTGTGTGTGTGTGTGTGTGTGTGTGTGTGTGTGTGTGTGTGTGTGTGTGTGTGTGTGTGTGTGTGTTGGAGGCAGGCACCTGGGAGGACTTTCTGTATGATTTGTAGTTTTGCCGTTCTGACGACATGTGTGTGTGTGTGTGTGTGTGTGTGTGTGTGTGTGTGTGTGTGTGTGTGTGTGTGAGGCAGGCACCTGGAAGGACTTTCTGTATGATTTGTACAGTTTGCCGTTACGAGGACATGTTGTGTGTCCTGTGTGTGTGTGTGTGTGTGTGTGTGTGTTGGAGGCAGGCACCTGGGAGGACTTTCTGTATGATTTGTACAGTTTGCCGTTACGAGGACATGTTGTGTGTCCTGTGTGTGTGTGTGTGTGTGTGTGTGTGTTGGAGGCAGGCACCTGGGAGGACTTTCTGTATGATTTGTACAGTTTGCCGTTACGACGACATGTTGTGTGTGTGTGTGTGTGTGTTTGTGTGTGTGTGTGTGTGTGTTTGTGTGTGTTTGTGTGTGTGTGTGTCCCCTCTCCAGCGTGATGGAACCTGGTAGAAGATGCTGCAAACAGTTGCAGTGTCTTTTGGGGACATAATTACACTGCAGGCCAAATTTGGCCCACGGGCCAGAGTTGGACACCTATGCCCGACGGGGAATCTCACTCATCAGCTGCCCCCCTGTCCTGACTCCTCCCCCCTCCCTCCTGCATTCCTCCTTGTCACTGACGAGCTTGGCTAACGATCATTCATTGGAATGTAGCCGCCGCCCCTTCATGTCTGTACCTGAGAGTTCCCCCCTGGCAAACACTGACTGACTGGATTTAATGTGATGGATGATGTTTGCAGTGCATGCTGGTTATTTGACTGATTGCAGCCTGATCCTGATGATCACAAACAGCTGTGTCGTTATTCAGAGGTTTTGCTGTGTGACTGTGCTGTCAGGTGACCTCTGACCTCTGGCCGCCACCATCACCGCTACTGGGTGTTTCTGTTTGTGTGTGACCTCACGACTTGACTGAGGCCGAACACCTGAAGTCACCATGTTTCAGAAGAGCCTTCAGTCTCACGTCCAATCAGGACGTTTGCTCTGGAGGTCTGAGAGTGTGCGTCAGCAAACAGCGAACGCCTCGTCACCCAGGTGACAGCCAACGCCTCTTCCTCTGCGCCCTGATTGGTCAGCTAGTCGCTCCGAGCGGCTCAGAATGTGGAGTGTGTTTCACCTGCACTTCCTGCCTGCCACATGTGGCTTATCATGCTAGCGCTAGGCAGCAGCAGCTGTGGGAGCTCAGCTATGCCTCCAGCACTGATAGCACAGATTGCGTGTGAACGTCGCTGGAGGAGGTTGTGGGAGCTGACGACCTTGACAGACTTTGACCTCTGGCCGACATTGCATCAGCCCGCAGGCAGATAGAAGCTGTGTGTGTGTGTGTGTGTGTGTGTGTGTGCATGTGTGTCTATCCTTGGAAACACACAGAGGTTTTTACAGTCACAGCTGATTTGATGGACATCCAGCTGGATTCGGTTGTATTTTGGGAATTATTTCACCTTTTACACCTGCTCACCTGGTCACTGGTCACCTTGTCACCTGGTCACCTTGTTTCCTAGTTACCTAGTTAGCAGTCACTATTCACCTGGTTACCTGGTCTTCTAGTCACCTGTTCACTGGTCTCCTACCCACCTAGTCAGCTGGTCTGCTAGTCAGCTGGTCTCCTAGTCACCTGGTCTCCTAGTCACCTGGTCACTGTTCAGCAGGTTCGGAGTTGCTGCATGATTTACCGGCGCAGCACTGACTCCGTTCAGCAGACTGAACCTCCACAAACAATCACTGCTGCTATCACATGATCTGGGCCACATCCTTGTGGCTGCGATAACCTCACCACTCACCCCCTCAACCCCTCTCCCACTAACCTTCTTACCCCCCCGACGCCGCCACCGCTGCTATAGCGGGCAGTGTGCTAATTGCTTCCATAAGGGACGGCGGGGAATGTCTGGTGTCCGACTTCCTGCTTCTCTGCCGTCCTGCGGGACCTCAGCGGTGGTCTGGAGAGTCTGGAGAATACACACACACACAAACACACACACACACACACATACCATCGCCTTTAAAGAACTGCCCCTTGCACAGGTTGGGTGTGGCGCCCTCTCTGGTTGAAACACTGCTGTAGATGTCATGAAAAAAATTCAAAAGGTGATGATTGACCTTCCTGACAGGCAGCCAGGTGAGCTACAGTAGGCCTGTGAACCTGTGTACGTGTGTGTGTGTGTGTGTGTGTGTGTGTGTGTGTAACAACGAGCAGCAGTCGAAGCACAAACACACTGTTTACAGTGCGACAGTGAGTCTGACTCACAACTGAGTGCGAGTCAGTTCTCGCTGTGCAAACACACTGATGTCATCGTCCAACCCTCCCAGTATCGTTCCATCCATCAGGGGGCGCAGTGGCGCTCTGGAGACTGTGTGGTGTGACTGTAGTGTGTCTTAGTGTGTGTTTGTGTGCTGTGGCGTGTAGCACAGTGCGTCTGGTTTGTAGATTTCATCACTCACAGCTCTCACTGCCGCACACACCCTGTGTGTGTGTGTGTGTGTGTGTGTGTTTGCAGACCTCCCACTCACATTCTGCCCAAGCACACATCAACCGCAACTTTAAATATTTTGACAACAGTGAGTGTGTTTGGGACAATTTGGGGGTATTTATCTAACGTGTGTGTGTGTGTGTGTGTGTGTGTGTGTGTGTGTGTGTGTGTGAGCCAGCCTTCCCTGGGCTCGTATCTTGGCACACACCCATAACACAACAAGCTAAACACAACTCTGGCGTGTGTGTGTGTGTGTGTGTGTGTGTGTGTGTGTGTGTGTGTGTGTGTGTGTGTGTATGCAAGCCTCCCCAACTGATCCTTTTTTTTTTTAGGTCTTATTGTTGTGAATTTTAATCCATTAGGCAACACTTATCACTTATATCACTTTTGATTAATCTTGGTTTATTTGTAATTGGTTGATATTGACTGACTGACTGATTTTGATCAATCAGTCAATATAATATGATTCAATATCACTATCACTACAAAAAAAATACAAGTACATGACTAAATGCAAAACCATGATTAAAGGTCTCTCTGCTTTAATAACGAGGCGTCTGGCAGTTCCACGTGCTGTGCGGCGTAAGCCACAGCGCCCCCCACAGGCTGGGACCAATACTGCACATAGAGGAGGTGACTTTTCACACCTCCACCGCTGTTACTGTTTTTTTAACCCGCTTTTTCCCTCCAAACATTTCGCTTCCAGCTGAGAAGTGGTACAAGCATCACCTGACCTACCGCATCGTCAACTGGCCCCGCCTCCTCCCGCTGGCCACCGTGCGATTGGCTGTCGGCGCCGCCTTCCAGCTGTGGAGCAACGTGTCGGGCCTGGTGTTCCTGGAGGCCCCCGGGGGCCCCGCCGACATCCGGCTGGCTTTCTACGAGGGCGACCACAACGACGGCACCAGCAACGCCTTCGACGGGCCGGGTCAGCCAATCACGGCCAAGTTAGCCTGCAGGGAGTCCTGAACTGCTTCCTTACCGCTGAATTTAAGAATATTAAGAATTTAAGAATATGATATGATATATACATTTACATGTATATGTAAATATATACACATGTACAGATATGTATAGATTGATAGATAGATGGACTCTATCTATCCATCTACCTAAAGATCTAAAATCAGCAATAGATACTTAGCAATAGATAATTAACAATAGATACTGTCTAGCTATCTGTCTAACTAAAATTAGCAATTATTTTATGACTAGTTGAAGAGTTTTTAGTTGTTGATTATTTTAATTATAAATAATGAATGGACAATTTTCATCCGAAGAAAAAGAGAACAAATGAGGAAGTAGAACTTCTGAAGAGCTGACAAACTGATAAAACGGGTGCCAAAAAAAATAGCAAAACTTTATTGATAAAAATTTGCCGTTGCTGCTGTTGCCAAGTTGTTGACTGAACGCAGGCCTCTGATTGGCTCTCGGGCTCCCCCAGGTGGAACGCTGGCCCACGCCTTCCTGCCCCGCCGCGGCGAGGCCCATTTCGACCGGGCCGAGCGCTGGTCCCTCGACGGCCACAAGGGGCACAACCTCTTCCTGGTGGCGGCCCACGAGGTGGGCCACACGCTGGGCCTGCAGCATTCGCCCGTCCGCCACGCCCTCATGTCGCCCTACTACCGCCGCAGCCGCCGCCGCCTGCTGCTCAGCTGGGACGACGTGGTGGCCGTGCAGCAGCTGTACGGTGAGCTGTACGCCCATCTGCCCCCCCTCCCCACTCCCCCACAATCCCCTCCTCTCCGCATCCTACTGCTGTGTGTTCTGGTCTGGAGACGAATGTAGATGGAGCTGGTTTTCCAAAGGATGGCTGGGCTCTGTGTGTGTGTGTGTGTGTGTGTGTGTGTGAAATAGAATAGAATATAACAGAAGGCCTTTATTAATATTTCATTAAATATTTACAGTGCAAACAGAAGAAAAATTATATTAATTAAAAAGAGATAAAGAAATAAAATAAAATATTTATAGGGTACGAAAGGAAAATAAAACAAACAAGACATCTTACATTTTATGGACAGTGTGTGTGTGTGTGTTGAATAGAATATAATAGAATTTAATGTTTTTATTATTCCAACATTGGAATTACAGCAGCAATATCGTACAAAGAGAATAAAAATGACATTAATTAAACTAAAGAAACAAAATGAAAGGAAAAAGAAACAAACAAATAAGATATTTACATCTTATGGACAGAGTGTGTGTGTGTGTGTGTGTGTGTGTGTGTGTGTTTCCGTCCCATTAAAGCGGGACTGTTGAGCAGTTCAAACTTCTCCGCGTCCCTCTGATTTTTATCCACCTTCTTTCTAAATCTTTGTTCGTCCTGAGTCTGTTTATTCCCCCTCATTTTCTTATTTCCTGTCTGGAGGTTGTTTACTTCCTGTCCACCACGGGCACTTCCCGTCGTTAAAACACCGTCCGGGTCGTGGTTTGGTGGAGAAGTTTCTTCTCTGCTGGAACCGTCGACACTGACGCAGAAGCGCCCCCTGTCTGTCACCTCCAGGTAAACCAGCGGGAGACGGACCCGTGCGGCTGCCGGCTCCCGTCCTGCAGGTGGTGCTGCAGCAGCTGGAGGTGCCGGAAGTCCAGGGAGAAGGTCCGCAGTACTGCCAGGGCGTCTTCGATGCCGTGACCGCCGGTGAGCCAGAGACGGCTTTTTGATTTTTACATTGGTAAAAGCTTAATATACTGCCCACAAAAACAATGTCTATGCATGCAGTACAATAAAAATATTTTGGTTTTACTACCCATAGTTTTTATATATGTATGTATCTATGTATATGTATTTATGTATATATATATTTATATGTAGCTATTTATCTGTCTGTCCGTCCCCAGACCAGAACCAGACGGTGCTGGTGTTCCGCGGCGGCCTCTTCTGGACCGTGTCCCCTGCTGGGACTGCCAGCCACCCGTTGCCCCTCCAGCAGCGCTGGCCACGCTTACCGGCCGCCATCGAAGCCGCCGCCTTCTCGCCGCTGGACAGCAAGTGGTTCTTCTTCAAAGGTGCTGGCTATATCTGGCTATATATGTATGTATATACATACATAGATATGTATGTATGCATGTACACAAATAATATATGTGTACACGCTGGATATGTATATATATATATATATATATATATATATATATATATATATATACATATATACATGTATACATACATATCTATGTATGTATATACATACGTATATATATATATATATATATATATATATATATACGTATGTATATATATATATATATATATATATACATATATACATGTATACATACATATCTATGTATGTATATACATACGTGTATATATATATATATATATATATACGTATGTATATATATATATATATATATACATATCCAGCGTGTACACATATATATTTGTGGGTAGGAAAACCAAATGTACACTTCCCATCATGCACCTGTCCAGTTGACTCCTGTGTGTGTGTGTGTGTTTGTGTGTGTGTGTGTGTGTGTGTTGCAGGGAAGCGGGTGTGGCGCTACAGCAGCGGCGGCCGCCTGGACCCCGGCTTCCCTCGGCCCAGCAGCCAGCTGGGCCTCCCGCACCACCCTGACTCGGCCTTCTACTATCCCCCGCTGGGCCACATGGTGGTGCTGAAGGGCTCGCGCTACTGGCTGCTGAATCTGGGCGCCCTGCGGGGGGAGCCCTACTACCCCCGCAGGCTGGCCGACTGGACCGGCGTGCCGCCCGGCACCAACGGCGCCCTCGCCCGACCCGACGGCCGCCTCTACCTGTTCAGGGAGCAGCGCTACTGGAGGTTCGACCCGATGGAGCTGCGGGTCACCGGGGAGGGTCACTGGGCCACCGAGCTCGACTGGGCCGGCTGCGGGGGCGGGAGTGAGTCGGTTCAGAGAGCCGATTCTTTGCAGTGAACAAAGGTTCAAGTTTGGTTCAGCTTGTGAGCTGATGATGATGTGATGATGGTAATGAACATGATGATGGTGATGGTGATCTCGGTGCAGCAGCAGCTCCAACATCCAGAGACTGAAGGTGATGTGAGTAGTTGCAGGTGTTCGTCCAGTTGGTCCAACATCACCAGAAGCTCTCATGAGGAGCTTCCTGAATCTTCAATGTCTTCAGGAATTTTTCCTTTTCATTGGAACAAAGCCAGACAGTGAGCTGACAGCAGCAACGAGTCCAACAGGTTGAAACAGACATAGTAATGGATGGTGGTGCAGCAGGTTGCTGGTTCAAATCTCAGATGACTTTGATTTTTAAAGTTCAGGAGAGAGCGAGAAGGAACTTGGACTGTCAATCAAGTTGGTTCAACTCTCTGGAGAGTCACTGTGTTTTAAAAGTCCAGCAGTTAGAAAATAAAGATTCCAGGTTCAGTTCATTTGAAGAAAGATCAAATGTCTAAATGATGAATGACACAGTGAGACAAACAATTTTGTAATTCAGACAAAAAACAATTTATTTGTCCCAGTACATTACTGTACATTATTATTTATTTCATATATTTTTCAGAAGATTTTTATAAGTGTATGACGCTTTCTGTAAAACTTGAATTTGATTAAAATAACGGAGTCTTTCCTTCCTCACCTCTCCGGCATCTCTGCGTTGTAATGACCCTTCTGACCCATTCAAAACACTGACGGAAATCAGATTTGTTGCTTCACAAGGAGAAAATTATAGACAAATAAAATAACAGAATATAGCAGTAAAATGTAGTTTTATTCACATTAAGTTTCATTAGCTTTCAGGTCTGTGGCGACAGTGCAGCAAAAACTGTTGAAGTCAAGTTCTAACTGAGCAGGTCATGGGAAGGTTGGGGTTGGGTTGGGTTTGGAGTTGGGGTGCAGAGGTGTTGGTGAGCTTGAGGTGTCAAGTGGAAAAATTCTCTGCTGGTTCCTGCATCAACAGTTACTGGAGTTTGTCCTCATTAGAACTTCTGCAGCTGCAGCATCAGGACCAGCTGATCCTCCCTCATCATCACCACCTGCAGAGAAACAAACACAGAATTGATGAGTGACTTTGGTCCTGGAAAGTGATCTGATTGGCTGAGAGCCACCATGCTGCTCTGACAGCTGCACTGAGGAAAAGATTCACTGGATCATAATTGTGATATGAACCACGTTGGAGCTGAAACCATCATCCAGCGACTCCACACCAGAACTGACCTCACAGTCTCCAGTCTGTAGTCTGGACTGGCAACAAGATCATCCAGCCGCTGCCTTGCTGAATCCTTCAGGTAGTTCCCAATCAGGTCCAACTCTCTGAGGTGGGAGGGATTGGACTTCAGAGCTGAGAGCAGCCAATCACAGCTGACCTCTGACAAACTGCAGTACTCCAGTCTGAATAAAGAAGAAATGATGGAGATTAAAATGTGAAGTCTGATATATTTGAATGTGTGTGTTTCTGTTTGTGTGTGTACAAGTTAACACAACTAGTTTGAAGGAAACTGGAAAAACGAAATACAGCACAAAATGAAGAAATTAGTTTCATTAAATATTGATTAAAAAAAAGAACTGCTGTCTTTATGGAAACTTGTAAGAGAAATTCTTTTTCTTAAAGTTACAACAAATATTTTAGTAAAATTTAAAACAATGAAAGCAACTATGAAGACAGTGAACTGACCTCAGAGTCTCCAGTTTACAGTCTGGACTCTGCAGAAAACCACTCAGCAGCTTCACTCCTGAATCCTTCAGGTTGTTCTCACTCAGGTCCAGGAGTCTGAGGTGGGAGGGGTTGGACTTCAGAGCTGAGAGCAGCCAATCACAGCTGACCTCTGACAAACTGCATCTCTCCAGTCTGAATAAAGAAGAAATGATAGAGATTAAAATGTGAAGTCTATATGTGTGTGTCTCTGCGTCTGAGTGCGCACAACTTAACACAACTTGTTGGAAGCAAACTCCAAACAAAACTCAATAAAAGACAAAATGTATCAATAAGGTTTCTAAAAATATATTCCAAATGATGTATTTTCTTCTCTTCTTGATTCTCTCTCTCTCTTTCCTATATTATTCTCTCCATACTTAGAGCTGCTGTTACAGAGGCTCACTAGACACTCAGTGCTGCTTGCTGGATTGTGTCAGTGGCAGAGTGGCACTGGTCACAGTGCATCTAAAAGTGGCCAAGAATGGCTCAAATGTTGATTTGAGTTGCTTTCTTTAATCTTTGATGTTGACTTGGTCAAGCAAACATATTCAGGTGTTTGTGTGCTTCTGAAAAAAGGAAAGCAAACAACCAAAGCAAGGCTCAAGAAGTCAACACAGTAGCCAGCATGCGTCCAGGATAACAAAGGCAGACCATAAGATGGCAGAAATGAAGACCAGTTATCAGTGAGTATCAGCATCAAGTTACAGTCACACTGTGAATATCAAGCAAAAGTCACTTTTCTCTGGACGCACACTGTGACACAAGCATTGACCAGCAACCCCTCTGAGTGGAGCAGAGCACTGGGCACAGCTGCTCTGCTGCCTGTCAGCCCTCTCCCCACACCCACTGAGCACCAAGCCCATCTCCTTCACAACAACTCCTCCCTTTGTCTCCTCCTCCTTCCTCTGCTCTTCTACCATTTTATTGCTTTAGTCATGAATGCAGTGACTTCTGCCCATTAATATTCTCACCCAAAATTATGCTTTACTTCATTTATTGTTTTCATTTATCTGATTTGTTTTCTTCTCTCTCTTTCTTTGTGGGTTCCTCCTTTGTCACCTCTTACTATGATCAATGCATTGTGACTATTGTTAATATAGTAAATATCATTATGAATGATGGTAGCAATAGCATTATTATTAGCATCTGTTTGTTTATTTATTCTTTCATAGATTTACTAATATTGTGGGCTGGTCCCCATGGCTGGGTAGGGCTCTGAGGAATCCTATATATATATTTCAGAACAGAAAATAGTAATAACAATATGGGATGAGTGGATGGATGAATAAACAAAGACACCTCCCTCCATATTGCTATTACTGCCACTTATTGTCATCATTGTTACTATTAATATGATTATTGTTATTAAGAGTATTGTCACTATTATTATTGCCATGATTTTTGAAAATCTATCAAACTACCAATATTACAATGTTTCCATTTTTCCCTCTTCAGGAATTAACCCCCTTTTTAATTTCTATTGACTGTTTTCTCTGTCTGATAATTATAGCATTTATTATTATATATTAATACTGAACTGTTTAACTGCTATATTTACAACTGATACACAAGCGCGCACACACAAACATGCAGACACACACATCTCTAAGGGTAGTGCATTAAGCTTTTGCCAATTAATCACCAGTGCACAAAGAAAATTATTTTTCAACAGAAACCAAAATATTTTCTTGTTGGAAAAACAAACAATGAAAGCAACTATGAAGACAGTGAACTGACCTCAGAGTCTCCAGTTTACAGTCTGGACTCTGCAGAAAACCACTCAGCAGCTTCACTCCTGAATCCTTCAGACAGTTCCAAGTCAGGTCCAGGAGTCTGAGGTGGGAGGGGTTGGACTTCAGAGCTGAGAGCAGCCAATCACAGCTGACCTCTGACAACCAGCAGCCAACCAGTCTGAATAAAGAAGAAATGATGGAGATTAAAATGTGAAGTCTATATGTGTGTGTCTCTGCGTCTGAGTGCGCACAACTTAACACAACTTGTTGGAAGCAAACTCCAAACAAAACTCAATAAAAGACAAAATGTATCAATAAGGTTTCTAAAAATATATTCCAAATGATGTATTTTCTTCTCTTCTTGATTCTCTCTCTCTCTTTCCTATATTATTCTCTCCATACTTAGAGCTGCTGTTACAGAGGCTCACTAGACACTCAGTGCTGCTTGCTGGATTGTGTCAGTGGCAGAGTGGCACTGGTCACAGTGCATCTAAAAGTGGCCAAGAATGGCTCAAATGTTGATTTGAGTTGCTTTCTTTAATCTTTGATGTTGACTTGGTCAAGCAAACATATTCAGGTGTTTGTGTGCTTCTGAAAAAAAGGAAAGCAAACAACCAAAGCAAGGCTCAAGAAGTCAACACAGTAGCCAGCATGCGTCCAGGATAACAAAGGCAGACCATAAGATGGCAGAAATGAAGACAAGTTATCAGTGAGTATCAGCATCAAGTTACAGTCACACTGTGAATATCAAGCAAAAGTCACTTTTCTCTGGACGCACACTGTGACACAAGCATTGACCAGCAACCCCTCTGAGTGGAGCAGAGCACTGGGCACAGCTGCTCTGCTGCCTGTCAGCCCTCTCCCACACCCACTGAGCACCAAGCCCATCTCCTTCACAACAACTCCTCCTTTGTCTCCTCCTCCTTCCTCTGCTCTTCTACCATTTTATTGCTTTAGTCATGAATGCAGTGACTTCTGCCCATTAATATTCTCACCCAAAATTATGCTTTACTTCATTTATTGTTTTCATTTATCTGATTTGTTTTCTTCTCTCTCTTTCTTTGTGGGTTCCTCCTTTGTCACCTCTTACTATGATCAATGCATTGTGACTATTGTTCATACAGTAAATATCATTATGAATGATGGTAGCAATAGCATTATTATTAGCATCTGTTTGTTCATTTATTCTTTCATAGATTTACTAATATTGTGGGCTGGTCCCCCTGGCTGGGTAGGGCTCTGAGGAATCCTATATATATATTTCAGAACAGAAAATAGTAATAACAATATGGGATGAGTGGATGGATGAATAAACAAAGACACCTCCCTCCATATTGCTATTACTGCCACTTATTGTCATCATTGTTACTATTAATATGATTATTGTTATTAAGAGTATTGTCACTATTATTATTGCCATGATTTTTGAAAATCTATCAATCTACCAATATTACAATGTTTCCATTTTTCCCTCTTCAGGAATTAACCCCCTTTTAATTTCTATTGACTGTTTTCTCTGTCTGATAATTATAGCATTTATTATTATATATTAATACTGAACTGTTTAACTGCTATATTTACAACTGATACACAAGCGCGCACACACAAACATGCAGACACACACATCTCTAAGGGTAGTGCATTAAGCTTTTGCCAATTAATCACCAGTGCACAAAGAAAATTATTTTTCAACAGAAAGCAAAATATTTTCTTGGTGGAAAAACCAACAATGAAAGCAACTATGAAGACAGTGAACTGACCTCAGAGTCTCCAGTTTACAGTCTGGACTCTGCAGAAAACCACTCAGCAGCTTCACTCCTGAATCCTTCAGACAGTTCTCACTCAGGTCCAGGAGTCTGAGGTGGGAGGGGTTGGACTTCAGAGCTGAGAGCAGCCAATCACAGCTGACCTCTGACAACCAGCAGCCAACCAGTCTGAATAAAGAAGAAATGATGGAGATTAAAATGTGAAGTCTATATGTGTGTGTCTCTGCGTCTGAGTGCGCACAACTTAACACAACTTGTTGGAAGCAAACTCCAAACAAAACTCAATAAAAGACAAAATGTATCAATAAGGTTTCTAAAAATATATTCCAAATGATGTATTTTCTTCTCTTCTTGATTCTCTCTCTCTCTTTCCTATATTATTCTCTCCATACTTAGAGCTGCTGTTACAGAGGCTCACTAGACACTCAGTGCTGCTTGCTGGATTGTGTCAGTGGCAGAGTGGCACTGGTCACAGTGCATCTAAAAGTGGCCAAGAATGGCTCAAATGTTGATTTGAGTTGCTTTCTTTAATCTTTGATGTTGACTTGGTCAAGCAAACATATTCAGGTGTTTGTGTGCTTCTGAAAAAAGGAAAGCAAACAACCAAAGCAAGGCTCAAGAAGTCAACACAGTAGCCAGCATGCGTCCAGGATAACAAAGGCAGACCATAAGATGGCAGAAATGAAGACAAGTTATCAGTGAGTATCAGCATCAAGTTACAGTCACACTGTGAATATCAAGCAAAAGTCACTTTTCTCTGGACGCACACTGTGACACAAGCATTGACCAGCAACCCCTCTGAGTGGAGCAGAGCACTGGGCACAGCTGCTCTGCTGCCTGTCAGCCCTCTCCCACACCCACTGAGCACCAAGCCCATCTCCTTCACAACAACTCCTCCCTTTGTCTCCTCCTCCTTCCTCTGCTCTTCTACCATTTTATTGCTTTAGTCATGAATGCAGTGACTTCTGCCCATTAATATTCTCACCCAAAATTATGCTTTACTTCATTTATTGTTTTCATTTATCTGATTTGTTTTCTTCTCTCTCTTTCTTTGTGGGTTCCTCCTTTGTCACCTCTTACTATGATCAATGCATTGTGACTATTGTTAATATAGTAAATATCATTATGAATGATGCTAACAGCAGCATTATTATTAGCATCTGTTTGTTTGTTTATTTATTCTATCATAGATTGACTCATATTGTGGACTGGTCCCCATGGCTGGGTAGGGCTCTGAGGAATCCTATATATATATTTCAGAACAGAAAATAGTAATAACAATATGGGATGAGTGGATGGATGAATAAACAAAGACACCTCCCCTCCATATTGCTATTACTGCCACTTATTGTCATCATTGTTGTTGTTATTATTCATTCATTTATCCATTCATTCATCTTCTATACCCGCTTATTCCTGTTCAGGGTCACGGGGGTCTGCTGGAGCCTATCCCAGCTGTCTTAGGGCGAAGGCAGGGTGACACCCTGGACAAGTCGCCAGTTCATCGCAGGGCCACATAGAAACAAACAACCATTCACACTCACATGCACACCTACGGACAATTTAGAATATTCAATTGACCTCACATGCATGTTTTTGGAGTGTGGGAGGAAGCCGGAGAACCCGGAGAGAACCCACGCAGACACGGGGAGAACATGCAAACTCCACACAGAAAGGTCCCAGGCCCGAGCCCCGGAATCAAACCCACGGCCTTCTTGCTGTGAGACGGCAGCGCTAACCACTGTGCCACCGCGTCGCGTTGTTATTATTGTTAATATTAATATGATTATTGTTATTAAGAGTATTGTCGCTATTATTATTGCCATGATTTTTGAAAATCTATCAATCTACCAATATTACAATGTTTCCATTTTTCCCTCTTCAGGAATTAACCCCCTTTTTAATTTCTATTGACTGTTTTCTCTGTCTGATAATTATAGCATTTATTATTATATATTAATACTGAACTTTTTCAACTGCTATATTTACAACTGATACACATGCACACACAAGCACGCACACACACACACACACACGTCTATGGGCAGTGAATTTTGCCAATTACTCTGGACACATTTTAAACACTGCACTTTTAAAGAGACAATTAATCACCAGTGCACAAAGAAAAAAAATTCATAGAAACTAAAATATTTTCTTGGTGGAAAAACAAACAATGAAAGCAACTATGAAGACAGTGAACTGACCTCAGAGTCTCCAGTTTACAGTCTGGACTCTGCAGAAAACCACTCAGCAGCTTCACTCCTGAATCATCCAAGTGTTTCCTGCTCAGGTCCAACTCTCTGAGGTGGGAGGGGTTGGACTTCAGATCTGAGGGCAGCCAATCACAGCTGACCTCTGACAAAGTGCACTTCTCCAGTCTGAATAAAGAAGAAATGATGGAGATTAAAATGTGTTACAGTCCAGTTTGTCAAGGTGCGTCATGAAGGTAATAATAACCACTGATATAACTATGCTTAAACCAGTGGGTTGATCGATGCATTAGAAAGGCATTGTATGCATAACATGCTGCGTAAGCTCTGTGCAGAGTCATGAGACGCCTGAGAGGACACAGGAATCCACCTCCAATAAGGAGATCCAACAGCCACCAAGACAACATGAGGCCACAGTTCAGCTCTTTACTGTGGTTTGAGAGACGTAGGTTAGTTTTTCTTCCAGCGCCCCTCAACATTCATGATGATGATGATGATGATGGTGAATGGACTGTCAAATGTTGCCATTCAAGAACTCTCTAGGGTTGAGTCCATGACTAAAGCCTGGGACGGCCAGGAGGACCAAGTTTCAAGGATGGTTTCAGTTCCCTCATGGTGGCTCGCAGCCAACGAGGTCTTTTGTTGTTGCTCTCTTTATTGTTTCCTTCTGTTGCAGGCTGCCTACCTGGAGCCTCTTCCAGGTAGGAGCTTCAACAAACTCCCAGTCCAACCCTGAACTCTGACTTTACTGAGCCTGAGCTGCTAAACTCTGACTGTCCTGCTCCACAAGAGCTGATTTCAACCTCAAGTGTGTCAGTGAAGGTTCTCAGTGGTCCAGGTCATCTTCATGTAGAAGGCTTGACTTGAGGCTACTGGACTGCTTCTTGCTACCTTGAAGATGTCAAGATATCAAGAACCAGTCCAGTTGCCTCAACTTCACCTTCTACATTCACCTCAAGCACCTAAAGTGTTGAAGAAAAGCCAAAAACAGAGTGTGCATAGACACAGCTTTGGGAACGTTGGGTGTCTTTCTGAAGGATGTATTGAAGATGTTGTTGTATTTTACTGCTTTGAACGACCAGTTCTACTGTATTGTGGACGTGTGTCGCTTCCCTCTTGTCCAGGACTCCCTGCGAAAACAGTCTTGATCTAAAATATTTTCTTGTTGGAAAAACAAACAATGAAAGCAACTATGAAGACAGTGAACTGACCTCAGAGTCTCCAGTTTACAGTCTGGACTCTGCAGAAAACCACTCAGCAGCTTCACTCCTGAATCCTTCAGGTAGTTCTCACTCAGGTCCAGGAGTCTGAGGTGGGAGGGGTTGGACTTCAGAGCTGAGAGCAGCCAATCACAGCTGACCTCTGACAAGCTGCAGCCAACCAGTCTGAATAAAGAAGAAATGATGGAGACTAAAATG
The DNA here is from genome assembly GCA_009823395.1 of Thamnaconus septentrionalis. NCBI lineage: Eukaryota > Metazoa > Chordata > Actinopteri > Tetraodontiformes > Monacanthidae > Thamnaconus > Thamnaconus septentrionalis. The sequence continues at coordinate 2,658,888 of CM020510.1, read as the reverse complement.
TGAAGTCTGATATATTTGAATGGGAGTGTGCAAAATTAAAGACAACATGTTTTCAACACATTAACATCTATATTTATGGCGAGTACATTAAGCTGTTGCCAATAAAACTGGACATTTTTTAAACACTGCCTTAGCTTTAATTAGCCAATTAATCACCAGTGCACAAAGAAAATCAATTATTTTTCACAGAAACCAAAATATTTTCTTGGTGGAAAAACAAACAATGAAAGCAACTATGAAGACAGTGAACTGACCTCAGAGTCTCCAGTTTACAGTCTGGACTCTGCAGAAAACCACTCAGCAGCTTCACTCCTGAATCCTTCAGGCTGTTCTCACTCAGGTCCAGGAGTCTGAGGTGGGAGGGGTTGGACTTCAGAGCTGAGAGCAGCCAATCACAGCTGACCTCTGACAACCTGCAGCTCTTCAGTCTGAATAAAGAAGAAATGATGGAGATTAAAATGTGAAGTCTGATATATTTGAATGGGAGTGTGCAAAATTAAAGACAACATGTTTTCAACACATTAACATCTATATTTATGGCGAGTACATTAAGCTGTTGCCAATAAATCTGGACATTTTTTAAACACTGCTCCTTTAATTAGCCAATTAATCACCAGTGCACAAAGAAATGGATCAATTTTACAGAAACCAAAATATTTTCTTGATAGAAAAAACAAACAATGAAACCAACTTTGCTGGCTACAAAATTGTTTAATGCACATAAAAGTTGATTAAAATTGTTAAAAAATATATAAATAAGTTAAATAGATTAAAAACGGTGAGATTGTAAAATATGAGCTGTATCTAAACATCTAAAAACGTTTGTACCGTTGAAATGGGAGTGGTTCGCCCTCTACTGGGTAACGTTAGTACTGCACTCAGAGGCACTCGGCAGCCACACCGCAGATCAACACACGCACAGAGATCAGAAGCTACGGAGTTCATGTTGTTGAATTCAGACGTTCCAGCCTCGGAAATCATTTGTCTGTCAGTTGTTGTGTAGTAACTATGCTGCGCAGAAGTTCCAATAATATTTCCTTTCTATCACGCTCTTTTTGCGATGGTTTATTTATACGTGTTGTTAGCTAGCAATAGCCTGTGTGTATGTGAATTAGCACGTAGCTCAGTTGAGTTAAGTTATATTTAGTATGTGATGTTTTATTGTGTTGTGTTATAGTGTGTGTGTTGTATGTACATGTTTTTAATGCAACACTCTTTCTTTTCTACATTTTCTGTAATGTTTCAGTTTTACAAACATAAAGATCCCAAGAAGAAGAACACAAGAAAAGTTAAGCCTCGTGTGATTTCTTCCACCTGTTCACTGACTGTCCAGCCTCACATGAGTGAACGCGTCGTGAGGGCAGTACACCAACTATGAAGACAGTGAACTGACCTCAGAGTCTCCAGTTTACAGTCTGGACTCTGCAGAAAACCACTCAGCAGCTTCACTCCTGAATCCTTCAGGTAGTTCTCACTCAGGTCCAGGAGTCTGAGGTGGGAGGGGTTGGACTTCAGAGCTGAGAGCAGCCAATCACAGCTGACCTCTGACAACCTGCAGCTCTTCAGTCTGAATAAAGAAGAAATGATGGAGACTAAAATGTGAAGTCTGATATATTTGAATGGGAGTGTGCAAAATTAAACACAACATGTTTTCAACACATTAACATCTATATTTATGGCGAGTACATTAAGCTGTTGCCAATAAAACTGGACATTTTTTAAACACTGCCTTAGCTTTAATTAGCCAATTAATCACCAGTGCACAAAGAAAATCAATTATTTTTCACAGAAACCAAAATATTTTCTTGGTGGAAAAACAAACAATGAAAGCAACTATGAAGACAGTGAACTGACCTCAGAGTCTCCAGTTTACAGTCTGGACTCTGCAGAAAACCACTCAGCAGCTTCACTCCTGAATCCTTCAGGCAGTTCTCACTCAGGTCCAGGAGTCTGAGGTGGGAGGGGTTGGACTTCAGAGCTGAGAGCAGCCAATCACAGCTGACCTCTGACAACCTGCAGCTCTTCAGTCTGAATAAAGAAGAAATGATGGAGATTAAAATGTGAAGTCTGATATATTTGAATGGGAGTGTGCAAAATTAAAGACAACATGTTTTCAACACATTAACATCTATATTTATGGCGAGTACATTAAGCTGTTGCCAATAAATCTGGACATTTTTAAACACTGCTCCTTTAATTAGCCAATTAATCACCAGTGCACAAAGAAATGGATCAATTTTACAGAAACCAAAATATTTTCTTGATAGAAAAACAAACAATGAAACCAACTTTGCTGGCTACAAAATTGTTTAATGCACATAAAAGTTGATTAAAATTGTTAAAAATATATAAATAAGTTAAATAGATTAAAAACGGTGAGATTGTAAAATATGAGCTGTATCTAAACATCTAAAACGTTTGTACCGTTGAAATGGGAGTGGTTCGCCCTCTACTGGGTAACGTTAGTACTGCACTCAGAGGCACTCGGCAGCCACACCGCAGATCAACACACGCACAGAGATCAGAAGCTACGGAGTTCATGTTGTTGAATTCAGACGTTCCAGCCTCGGAAATCATTTGTCTGTCAGTTGTTGTGTAGTAACTATGCTGCGCAGAAGTTCCAATAATATTTCCTTTCTATCACGCTCTTTTTGCGATGGTTTATTTATACGTGTTGTTAGCTAGCAATAGCCTGTGTGTATGTGAATTAGCACGTAGCTCAGTTGAGTTAAGTTATATTTAGTATGTGATGTTTTATTGTGTTGTGTTATAGTGTGTGTGTTGTATGTACATGTTTTAATGCAACACTCTTTCTTTTCTACATTTTCTGTAATGTTTCAGTTTTACAAACATAAAGATCCCAAGAAGAAGAACACAAGAAAAGTTAAGCCTCGTGTGATTTCTTCCACCTGTTCACTGACTGTCTAGCCTCACATGAGTGAACGCGTCGTGAGGGCAGTACACCAACTATGAAGACAGTGAACTGACCTCAGAGTCTCCAGTTTACAGTCTGGACTCTGCAGAAAACCACTCAGCAGCTTCACTCCTGAATCCTTCAGGTAGTTCTCACTCAGGTCCAGGAGTCTGAGGTGGGAGGGGTTGGACTTCAGAGCTGAGAGCAGCCAATCACAGCTGACCTCTGACAAGCTGCAGCCAACCAGTCTGAATAAAGAAGAAATGATGGAGACTAAAATGTGAAGTCTGATATATTTGAATGGGAGTGTGCAAAATTAAACACAACATGTTTTCAACACATTAACATCTATATTTATGGCGAGTACATTAAGCTGTTGCCAATAAAACTGGACATTTTTTAAACACTGCCTTAGCTTTAATTAGCCAATTAATCACCAGTGCACAAAGAAAATCAATTATTTTTCACAGAAACCAAAATATTTTCTTGGTGGAAAAACCAACAATGAAAGCAACTATGAAGACAGTGAACTGACCTCAGAGTCTCCAGTTTACAGTCTGGACTCTGCAGAAAACCACTCAGCAGCTTCACTCCTGAATCCTTCAGGCTGTTCTCACTCAGGTCCAGGAGTCTGAGGTGGGAGGGGTTGGACTTCAGAGCTGAGAGCAGCCAATCACAGCTGACCTCTGACAACCAGCAGCTCTTCAGTCTGAATAAAGAAGAAATGATGGAGATTAAAATGTGTTTCTGTCCAGTTTCTAAATGTGCAGCTCAACGTCACTGTTGACTACCAATCACTGAGTCTTTTCCTAAAATTTTCCTAATTTCCTCTCATTTGAATGTTTGACAATCTAAAGTCTATCATGTGACCAGTGGGCGCTCAGTAGCTCCTCCTTCATTATGAAATCCACCCTGCTGATGAGTGTCACATGACTGAAGGGCAGGTGCTGCAGATGTTTCACCACCATCAGTCTTCCTCCAGCTTCAACCTGCAGACATGAGCCTCACTGGACAACCTGCAACATTTCACCACAGGGTGGCAGTGTTGAGCCCTGCTAGGACGAATCAACATGACGTCAGCGCTAATAGACTTACATTAGCTCCAATGCCAAATAGCTACAAAGTTGCATCCATGAAATATTGTGAGGTTCTCACAGGCCTCCTTGAAGTTCAGCCACTGTAGATTGTTATTGAGTCACAATCAGGAGGATGGGGACCCCCAACCCACTGAATATTGATGGTGTTTCACCCACTGGGCTGGATCACTATGCAGTGGTGTCTGAATCCTGAGTCAACACCAGCATTCACTATATAGTCTACTCAATGTATCCCACAATGCATCGCTAGGAGTCGTGTCCAACCGATGGCCACTAACCCAGCAATTTATCCCATCATGCATTGCACTCATAAGCCAAATGCAACAAAGGCACTTTTTATAATACGAACTGGTCACAAGAATGCACACACATGTGTAAATTACTGTATATATTTGTATAAATAATATAATATATACTGGATATTATATTATTATATATATTATATTACACATAGCACCTGCTAATGGGATATTTTAATAATGTGACCGTGATGACATCATTCACGGTGCCATACAAGAGAGGTGTGCAAAAGTTTTTTTTTTTCATTTGGCTACTGAGTGCAGTATAGTTGCAGTATAGTTGCAGTATAGTTGCAGTATAGTTGGATACATAGAACTTCATACACAGTGAGGAGGGAAGTAGTGGGTGAGTTCAGACAGTCTTTGTCACTGTCGTTGACTTGATTTTCTGTTGAGTTCTCAACATTGAGGGAGAAAAGTGTTTGATATAGATTGAAATATGACTTCCATACAACATGGAACTAAGAAATACTTCAGGGTTGAAACACTCGTATGAAGTTTTACTGCATGTTATATCATAAAATATTTGATAGCACACCAAGCTAGAAAATGAGTTTTGTTGGCAGACAAACTGAACCAGAACCAGCAGACAAAAGAGTGGCTCAGATTTCCACTGCAGCAGCTGACCTGAGATCTTCCAGTCTGCAGTTTGGACTCTCCAGTCCAGCACAGAGCAGCTTCACTGCAGGATCCTTCAGCTGGTTCCCACTCAGGTCCAGCAGTGTGAGGTGGGAGGGGCTGGACTTCAGAGCTGAGGCCACAACTTCACAGTGAGACTCTGAGAGTCCAGAGTCTGAGGAGCTGCAGTGACAGAGGGACAAAGACAGAAGTTAAACCAGCTCAGTGGTCTAAGGGTAGAGTGTCCGCCCTGACACTGGCAGGTTGTGGGATCCCCGGCTGGGTCCTACTGAAGACTGTAAAAATGGTACCCATTGCATCCCTGCTTGGCACTCAGTGTTAGGGTTAAAGTCCCAGTGATTGTCACATCCCAAAGTTGGAATTGGGGGTTTAGATCACCCAGTGATTCCTGGGGGCGGGGCTGCTGCCCACCGCTGCCCCCCAGGGGATGATGGTCAAATGCAGAGATCAAATTTTGCATCCTTCAGGATTTGACAATCACTGAGACTCTGACTTTAACTTTTAAGTCACAGTGAAGATCTGACGTTGGTCACAAGACACTGTATCAGCTGATCAGCCTCAGCCCTTCACTGGCCAATCACACGGCTGGACAACTTCCTGGTTGATTACCAGTCACTGCCAGTTGAAAGTTACTGGTTACGCCTCTGAAGCCTTGTGATTGGCTGCACCATCCTGATGTCACTTCCAGCAATCACAGTGCAGAAGTGTGACTAGTCCTAATAAAGAGGAAGAGGATGGTGGAATGCCTGGTCTCCAGACGGGACCAGCACTGGACCATCTGGAGAGGCTGAAGGTCTGACAGTCAGTGAATCCTGAAGGCCTCAGTGACAGGGTGAGGGAACTGCAGATCATTAACCATCCACTGGGGGTGTGTGTGTGTGTGTGTGTGTGTGCCTTGACTTTGCTGTCTGATCTCCACTGTAGCCAATGTAATTGACAGCAGCGCCCTCTACAGGCTGTGTGGCAGAGGAACAATGGTACATTCTGATGCTTTGCCATGAAACAGGAAACTTGGCCGACGTGGTGACATCAGCAAGAGTCCTGACCTGATTGGTTCAATTTACAGGCATAGCGCCCCCTTGTGGCAGTAGGAAATAGGACAGAATCTTCAGGTTCCTGCTGCAGTTGAAAACCTTCATAAAGTGAAAGCTCCTCCAGCTGCACGTGGGTTTAATTTGCTTCATGTTATTTTACTCCTGGATGTTTCTGTTCACAAACCTTCCTGGACGTATCACAGCCTTCCTGCAGTTCCTCACAGCTGGAATCAGTCTTAGTTTTCCCTCCTCAGTTGTGTTGTACTTCTGCAGGTCCAACTCCTCCAGAACCTCCTCTGACATCAGCAGCATGTAGGCCAGAGCTGAACACTGGATGGCTGAGAGTCTCTTCTCTGATCTCTTCTCTGACTCGAGGAACTCTTGGATCTCCTGATGCACTGACTGATCCTTCACCTCCAGCAGACAGTGGAAGATGTTGATGCTTCTGTCAGAAGAACCAACAGTTTTTATCTTCCTCAGGTTCTCAATGACCTTCTGTAATGTTTCTGGACTGTTGTCAGTGTGGCCCATCAGGCCTCCTAAGAGTCTCTGGTTGGACTCCAGACACAGCCCATGGAGAAAGCGAACAAACAAGTCCAGGTGACCATTTTTGCTCCTCAGAGATTTCTTCATCATTCCCTCCAGAAACACATCCATGGATTGTTCACAACTGTTGTCTTCTTTTAGCTCCTCTGATGTCTTTGGGTTCTTCTTTCGTGAAGATTTTGCTCTTGAACTTGTCAGGAAATCCTCCAGAACCTCCTTCTTGCTGTTGGTGTGACAGTGGAAGATGAAGACTGCAGCCAGAAACTCCTGAACGCTCAGATGAACGAAGCAGTAGACGGTTCTGTGGAAGATCACACTCTCTCTTCTGAAGATCTCTGTGCAAACTCCTGAGTACACCGAGGCGTCAGTCACACTGAGACCACACTTCTCCAGGTCTTCACTGTAGAACATGATGTTTCCACTCTCCAGATGTTCATATGCCAGCTGGCCCAGCTTCAGAAGAACCTCCTTGTCAGCCTCCATCAGCTCCTGTGCACCTGTGGTCTGATGGTCTCCTCCATACTTGTGCTGCTTCCTCTTGGTCTGGACCAGCAGGAAGTGTGAGTACATGTCAGTCAGGGTCTTGGGCAGCTCTCCTCTCTGCTCTGAGCTCAACATGTTCTCCAGAACTTTGGCAGTGATCCAGCAGAAGACCGGGATCTGACACATGATGTGGAGGCTCTTGGAGGCCTTGATGTGTGAGATGATCCTGCTGGACACATCTTCTCCATCTCTGAACCTCCTCCTGAAATACTCCTCCTTCTGGTCGTCGGTGAAGCCTCGTACTTCTGTCAGCCTGTCCACACATGACGGAGGGATCTGATTTGCTGCTGCAGGTCTGGAAGTGATCCACAGCAGAGCCGAGGGAAGCAGATCTCCTCTGATCAGGTTGGTTAGCAGGACGCTGACTGACGTCTTCTGAGTGACATCATGCAGAACCCTCTTCTTCTCAAAGTCCAGAGCCAGTCTGCTTTCATCCAGGCCGTCCAAGATGAAGAGAAGTTTGCAGACATGCAGCTGCTCTGCTGTGAGCTTCTCTAACGTTGGATGGAAAACATGGAGCAGCTCCAGAAGACTGTGGCGCTGCTCTTTGACCAAGTTGAGCTCCCTGAATGAGAGAGGAACCACCAGATGAAGGTCCTGGTTCTCCAGGCCCTGGGCCCAGTCCAGAGTGAACTTCTGCACTGAGAAGGTTTTTCCAACCCCAGCGACGCCGTTGGTCAGCACCACTCTGACTCTGAGTCCCTGCTGCTCAGCGAAGGCTTCAAAGATCTGGCTGCACCTGATTGGACGGTCGTGGAGGCTCATGTTGGTCTTCTTGGTCTCCAGCTGCCTGACCTCATGTTGGCTGTTGACCTCTTCACTCAGTCCCTCAGTGATGTAGACCTCAGTGTAGATGTTGTTGAGGAGGGTGTGACCTCCTGCTTCATCGGTCCCTTCAGTCACACGTTCACATCTCCTCTCCAGACTGATCTTATGCTGCTGCAGAAGCTCCGGCAGACCATCAACCTCTGGAGCAGAGAAAGGTTGGAGAAGAAAACATCAGTGTGACAATGTGAGCATTATTTTCTGACCACAACTTGAAGCTGAAAGCATCCAAAGTCCATTTTCAGCAGCTTTGATGAACCTCTGTGATTGTCTGAGTGTTTGCTCTAAATGTCCCTCAGTGAATCTTCTCACTGGAGGTCCTGACTTGATGGTGTGAGATGTGAAGGACGTGCAGGTGGACAGTCTTACTGGGAGCATGCTCGGTGTGACTGGCGGGTTGCAGTCCTGATGGAGCAGACTGGTCCCAGTATGAGCTGGTGCACCTTCTGCACGACTGGTGTCCACGACTGGTGGACACTGGACCAGTCAGGACGTCCCCACACTGGACACAGCAGGACAGCTGCTGCTCCTCACCACCACCAATCCTCCTCCTCTTCCTCTCCCTGTGGAGACAGTTTACAGTCACTCACACCACCACAACACCACAATCATGGAGACATACAGGACTGTTGTGTTTGGATGAACTTTACAGTCTAGAACAGGAATGTTGAGTTTGTTCAACTCTGGAACTTTGAGGAACGTCAACATGAAGATTAAGAGTTGCTGATCTTCTGACTGCTGCCCTGCCCACTGCTCTTATGTTCTGATAGAGGTAGTACTGGGAGTAGAGGTACAACTAATCGTAGTGATAGAACTGACAGAGGTAGTACTGACACACATACTGAAAGGGCAAAAAGTATTGGTTGTTCTGACAGTAATGATAGTAATGATTAGGGGCGTAGTGGCACACTAAAATGTAATTTCGGTTCGGTTCAGATTCTTGAAGTGCTCGGTTCGGTTAATTTTTGGTACAAAAAAGGCAGAAAAAATTACTTAAAATGCTTTTATTTAAACAAAAAAAATGCAAACAATAGAAGTTTTTTAAATAAATAGAAGCGACCCATTTAGGTGATATTTCAAATAAATTAGGCTGAGTTGTTTATTAAATAGAAAAATAATAAAATAAACTGCTTTATTTAAACAATTTAAAAATCTTTGATGACTGCTGATTGTCCGATTCAAAATCCAAGTGACAGCAAAATAAGTTTTCTTACTGTGTCTCAGGGCTCCACGTCCATCACTGAAGTTTACTGGTCGATCCATGGACCAGTCACTCTTCAGAGACACACAGCTGGGCCCTGGAGACTCTGCTCTCTGTCTCTGGTACTGAATTCTGCAAGTGGAAACATGAGTTTTGCATCTATACAAAGATATTTAGGAGACATTGCCTGTTTGAAAATCTGCATTACAGGCTCCAAATTGAAAATAATCCAGGCACAACACACTGAAATACCCAGCTGTTTACATTTCAATACCATTTACATAGCAATATACTGTATAAGTAAATATAATTTCCATGTTTTTAACACTTTCAGTGGGATGGGATTTTTCTCATAACATGGATTCAAGTGAATTCACTATCCAGGTTAACACTGAATGATGAGGGTCTTTATATTAACAGTCAAGTACAACTCAGCCATCATTAACAGTTGATGCTGACATTGATGTTGCTGCGTTGAGTCAGTACTGATACAGACCAGAGACAACAACAGTAGGGCAAGTTTTCTTACTGTGTATCAGAGGCTCCAGGTCCATTACTGAAGAGTATTGGTCGATCCATGGACCAGTCACTCTTCATAGACACACAGCTGGGCCCTGGAGACTCTGCTCTCTGTCTCTGGGACTGAATCCTGCAAGTGGAAACATGAGTTTTGCATCTATACAAAGATATTTAGGAGACACTGCATATTTTAAAATTTGCATTACAGGCTCCAATCAACAATAATCCAGGCACAACACACTGAAATACCCACCTATTTACATTTCAATAACATTTACATAGCAATATACTGTATATGTAAATACAATTTCCATGTTTTAACACTTTCAGTGGGATGGGATTTTTCTCATAACATGGATTCAAGTGAATTCACTATCCAGGTTAACACTGAATGATGAGGGTCTTTATATTAACAGTCAAGTACAACTCAGCCATCATTAACAGTTGATGCTGTTGTTGATGTTGCTGTGTTAAGTCAGAATTGATACAGACAAATGACAACAACAGTAGGACAAGTTTTCTTACTGTGTCTCAGAGGCTCCACGTCCATCACTGAAGTTTACTGGTCGATCCATGGACCAGTCACTCTTCAGAGACACACAGCTGGACCCTGGAGACTCTGCTCTCTGTCTCTGGGACTGAATTCTGCAAGTGGAAACATGAGTTTTGTATCTATAGAAAGATATTTAGGAGACATTCCAGAAATGTAAAATTTGCTCCAAAAAATATAGCATTATTATTATTATTATTATTATTAGTAAAATAATAATGATAATAATAATAATAATAATATAATAATAATATACTGCAACACCCAGCCGTTTATATGACAATATCATGACATAGAATTATACTGTATATGTAAATATAATTTGCATTTAACACTTTCAGTGGGATGGGATTTTTCTCATAACATGGATTCAAGTGAATTCACTGTCCAGGTTAACACTGAATGATGAGGGTCTTTATATTAACAGTCAAGTACAACTCAGCCATCATTAACAGTTGATGCTGACATTGATGTTGCTGCGTTGAGTCAGTACTGATACAGACCAGAGACAACAACAGTAGGGCAAGTTTTCTTACTGTGTCTCAGAGGCTCCACGTCCATTACTGAAGAGTATTGGTCGATCCATGGACCAGTCACTCTTCAGAGACACACAGCTGAACCCTGGAGACTCTGCTCTGTCCTCCTCTTCCTCCACACGAACACTCATGTTGAGGCCTGCAGTCAGTCTGGGGAGAACCAGGAAGAGAGTCGGTAAACTTACAACACCCCGAGTTCCACTTTGGACCGAGACACCAGGGTTGAAACTGTGTTACACCGAGTTTCCAGCGGAATAAAGTCAACAGAAGTCAGTTTCTGAGGTCAATATGTGTGTTTTTTCCTGCTGCTCCTCTCACCGTCGTTTGTCTCAAAATGGAGTCTTGAAAAAATTACTTTCACTTTCTTTCTCTTCCCGGCCCTGCTGGGAACTGTAGTTTTTCCGCCACTTCCTTCTTGCATTGCTCTGCCCGTTTACAAAAAGTCACATGAGACTCTGTGTGGGGTGCTAAAGTAGGGTTGCCACCTCCTAGAGTGTCAAATCCGGACCATCTCCAAATATTGGACAATCGCGTATTTTACGGGAGGGTTGGCAACCTATCTAGACCACAGACGGAAATCAAATGAGGTTTTGTCATTTTTCCTAAAAAAAAAAAACAAAAAAAAAAAAACGGACAAATTGTGTCCCGGGAGGGATTTCATTTTTTACGGGACAGGTGGTGAAAAAAAAAGAGAACAATTCGGGGGGAAACGGGACGGGTGGCAACCCTAAGTCAAAGATGGAAGACGGTCTGTTTTTGAAACAGGTCATTTTCGGAAACCTCCCTTTTCTTGTGAGCGTTGAGGTTTTAACTTATGCCAGGTCTTACGTGGCGCTGTGAGTTTACGCCCCGTCCCCGAAGGAAAGAGGAAGAATCAGCGCCGTGGCACGGCGTGTTTACGGAAGTAGCAGCGCCCTCACATTACGATAGCACCACGGACGTGTCAAAGACTGACGAGAACAAACGGCAAAGTTTAGCTTCTGCTTCGCCACACTTTAGAACACAAAGCCTCAACAAGCTCCGTGATTAGGTTGACTGGGAGTCCTTTCAGTGACAGTTCGCTGGTCATTCAGGTTTTCTGGCTCCCTGTCCGCCTACCCAGAAGAAATAATAATAATAATAATAATAATAATAATAATAATAATAATAATAATGCAGCCGGCCTCAGCAGATTTCTCACAAACTCACAACCAACGCACCACGTGCTGGTGACATTAAAAAAAGAAATAAATAAAATCATATATATATATATATGTGAATTGCACAAATTTGCATCAAACTGCTCTTAATTTCACTTGGTAATAATAATTGGTACAACATCTAACATCTGTCTTCCACTGTGAGCCACCAGCTATTAAACCAATTTTAAATCGTATTTTTTTTTTTTCACACTCAATTTTCGACTGTCGACTAGCACAGGAAGCAATTTTAATAATGTGTGTTTTGACGAAGATGATTGTGATTATGATGATGTCAGTGCTGCAGCAGCAGCTCCAACATCCAGAGACAAAAGATGATTCAAGTTGTCAAAAGTGTTGGGAGAGAGAGAGAGAGAGAGAGAGAGAGAGAGGAGAGAGGAGAGGAGAGGAGAGGAGAGAGTTCGAGGAGAGGGAGGAGAGGGAGAGGTTGTTGGTTCGACTCTCAAAAGACTTGTTCTGTGTGTGTTCAGGCAAATCGGCCTCTAAAAAGTTATCTCAGATTTTTGCTGAAAACCATGACTGCACAATGATGGCTTTTTTCAATATTTGATGCTGTTATGGTACAGTCTATCCTACTGCAGAACAGTCCTCCCAGTGAGTTTCAAAGAAATCGGGGTCAAAAAAATTTGATCTGAACGTTTGCCGAGTTCAAGTGCACAAGAAGAGAGAAACAACTCCAACCTCTAAACACTAGAGAGCAGACACGAGCATTGCAGACTTTTATTGTTCAGCAAAAAAATAAAATCAAGGTCTGACTGGTGAACAGAATCAGCTCACATGCAAGCAGATATCAACCCTGCCCCCTGTGGTCACCGTGAGCAACGGCAGGCAGGAACAGGCAGGAGTGTCGGCTTGTGATGTCACAAAGGGGAAGTCAGTGGAGAGGAATCAGAAGCTATTCCTCCTCACCTGTTCTCCACTTTTTGTCATCTCATCAAATTTTTTTCAGCCAGTGTTTATCTAATATAGAAACTGTATCGTCCAATCAGCTGCCAGCAGGACGGCGTTTGTGTCTTCACACATTATGACATCCAGTGTGGAGTTAAAAGATACACACACACTTACAGTTACACAATCACATACACACGCACACAATTTCAGTGAGACACATTCATTCATTCACACACACACACACACACACACACACAAAATCACACACGCCACTCTGCAGTTGGAATCCAGTCCAATACAAAAACTTGGCCAGCCAATCAAAGCCTTGTCTCTAAAGTGGGCGGGCTCATGGCTGAGGCTGCCAATCTTCCTACGCTCCTCTGTTTGGCTGCATGTCTGACCAGTGGTGTGTATGTGTGTGTATGTGCGTGACAGTTCAGTCTCTCGGAGGCCGGTAGGTACTGTGGCGCCACCTGCTGGCAGAAGCCTCAGCCCAGACTGTCAGCACAGAGGCACTTTGTTAACACCTCCACTAGGAGGCAGCACCACCACCACCACCACCACCGGCTACATGTTGCTGAGGCTCTGTGCGGCGCTCAGCGACCTCCTGCCCGACAGCTTCCTAAGCAGCGAGTCCCGGAAGTGGCGGCACATGAGGAAGTAGATGACGGGGTCCAGGCAGACGTTGAGCGCCGACAGGAAGAGCGTGGCCTCCTTCAGCTGGAAGAGCAGGAAGCGGGCGTCGCGGCTGAACTCCGCCGCCGGCATCTGGCTCAGAGTGTAGGGCACGCGCGTCACGTGGTAGGGCACGAAGCAGAGCGCGAAGACCAGCACGAGGCTGGCGATGCTGCGGCCCGAGCGCCGGCTGGCCACGCTGCCCCGCTGCTGCCGCAGGCGGCGGCCGGAGAGGTAGACGCGGCGGGCGATGGAGGCGTAGCAGAAGGTGAGCAGCAGCAGCGTCAGCCAGAAGAGCGCCACGTTGAAGAGGGCCGTCACGCGGTGCCACTGCACGCCCAGCGGCGTCTTCAGCTGCATGCAGTGGCGCGAGCTCTCCCGGGTGGCCGGCAGGCTGGTCAGCAGCACGTTGGGCAGCACGCAGAGCAGCAGGAAGCTCCAGGTGAAGAGGGCCAGCAGGCGGGCCACGCCCACTCCCCGCAGCCTGGGGGAGGGGCCGCCGGAGGAGGGGGGCGGGGCGGAGCCGTGGCGGACCACCTTGACGTAGCGGTCGAGGCTGATGAGGCCCATGAAGACGATGCCCACGTACATGGACGAGTAGAAGAGCACGGCCACGTAGCGGCACATGGCCACACGGAGGCGCCAGCCGCCCAGCTCCAGCTCCGCCACCAGCCGGAAGGGGTAAGTGGCGCTCATGAGCAGGTCGGCCACCACCATGTTCTTCAGGTAGACCACCAGGCCCGAGTCGCTGGGCACCCGGAAGAAGATGCAGGCAGCGGCGCCATTCAGAGCCGCCCCGGCCACGCCCACCAGGAAGTAGAGCGGCGGCAGGACGTGGAGAGTGAAGACGCTGCTGAGGTCCGATTGGTTGGAGGGCAGGTGGGAGGAGTTAAAGAGGTCCATTACCTGGGGACGGACGGAAATAAAGGAAAAGCACATTTACAAATAAACCTGAGAACTGAGAAACTTTGACCACTTCCTGTTTGCACAGAAGTTAGTTGCGGTTCCGTTCTGAGCAGTGACAACATTTTTTTGGGGGGGTGGGGGGGGGATTTTTGGCTGTGGATGACATCACAGTGGGACTTTTTTTTTTCTTTTACATTTTTTTCCGCTTTCGTTTTAGTCTCAGCCAAAAAAAAATAAAAAAGGTGCAAAGGCAACACACCTTTGCACCTTGGCAAGTTGTCACACTCTCACTCTCTCACACACACACACACAGCCGCACTGCCAGAATGCAAACATGAAAGTGCACCTTGTGTTGTAGTTTATAAAAGAAAAAGGATTCAGTGTGTCCGGCAGATGGACACACCTCCAAGTCCAAGGCCATGGTTCTCGACAAGAAGAGGGTCTCTCCACCGACTTCTTCAGGTTGGTGGAGAGACCCTGCCACAGGTGGAGGAGTTCAAATATCCCGGGGTCTAGTTCACAAGTGAGGGAAAGATGGAGCGCGAGATCGACAGGCGGATCGGTGCGGCGTCTGCAGTGATGCGGTCGCTGTACCAATCTGTCGCAGTGAAGACAGAGCTAAACCGAAAGGCGAAGCTCTCGATTTACCGGTGGATCTACGTTCCCACCCTCACCGATGGTCAAGAGCTTTGGGTAATGACCGAAAGAACAGGATTACGGATGCAAGCGGCCAAAATGGGTTTCCTCCGTATAGGCTGCGGAGCTGGGTCACTCTGAGGGGCAGGGTGAGGAGCTGGGTCACTCTGAGGGACAGGCTGAGGAGCTGGGTCACTCTAGGGACAGGCTGAGGAGCTGGGTCACTCTGAGGGACAGGCTGAGGAGCTGGGTCACTCTGAGGGACAGGCTGAGGAGCTGGGTCACTCTTAGGGACAGGGTGAGGAGCTGGGTCACTCTGAGGGACAGGCTGAGGAGCTGGGTCACTCTGAGGGACAGGGTGAGGAGCTGGGTCACTCTGAGGGACAGGCTGAGGAGCTGGGTCACTCTGAGGGACAGGGTGAGGAGCTGGGTCACTCTAGGGACAGGCTGAGGAGCTGGGTCACTCTTAGGGACAGGGTGAGGAGCTGGGTCACTCTGAGGGACAGGGTGAGGAGCTGGGTCACTCTGAGGGACAGGGTGAGGAGCTGGGTCACTCTGAGGGACAGGGTGAGGAGCTGGGTCACTCTAGGGACAGGCTGAGGAGCTGGGTCACTCTAGGGACAGGCTGAGGAGCTGGGTCACTCTGAGGGACAGGGTGAGGAGCTGGGTCACTCTGAGGGACAGGGTGAGGAGCTGGGTCACTCTAGGGACAGGGTGAGGAGCTGGGTCACTCTGAGGGACAGGGTGAGGAGCTGGGTCACTCTGAGGGACAGGCTGAGGAGCTGGGTCACTCTAGGGACAGGGTGAGGAGCTGGGTCACTCTAGGGACAGGCTGAGGAGCTGGGTCACTCTGAGGGACAGGGTGAGGAGCTGGGTCACTCTAGGGACAGGGTGAGGAGCTGGGTCACTCTAGGGACAGGGTGAGGAGCTGGGTCACTCTGAGGGACAGGCTGAGGAGCTGGGTCACTCTAGGGACAGGCTGAGGAGCTGGGTCACTCTAGGGACAGGGTGAGGAGCTGGGTCACCCGGGAGGAGCTTGGAGTAGAGCCGCTGCTCCTCCACGACGAGAAGAGCCAGCTGAGGTGTCTCAGGCATCTTTTTGGGATGCCTCCTGGACGCCTCCCTATGGAGGTGTTCCGGGCATGTCCACCGGGAGGAGACCCCAAGGAAGATCCAGGACATGCTGGAGGTACTAGGCCTCTCGGCTGGCCTGGGAACGCCATGGGGTCCCACCGGATGAGCTGGAGGAGGTGACTGGGACCAAGGAGGTCTGGGTGTCTTTGCTGCTACTGCTGCTCCCGCGACTCCAGATAATGGAGATGGATGGATGGATGGATGGATGGATGGATGGATGGATGGATGGATGGATGGATGGATCAGTGTGTCCGGTAGCGAAAGTTCACGCTTGACTCTTCTCACTAATTCAAGTGCAGCCAAAGCCCCGCTGGGTACCAGGTGGAGTCGACGCTCAGCTCCACAAAGTATGTCACTGTATCACGACAGAGGCTCCGCCCCCTCGCCGCTGACGATGGTGATGACTCTGCAGTCTTGCTGGAGACTCCGACCACACGGACGCTGACCAGAGAAGAACTTCTGCTTTCAGTCTGAAGGGTTGGAGCTGGCACAGGAAGTGAGGCGAGGACCTTGTGGTTGAAGGGCGGAGGGGGTGTTTGTTGAGCAGGTCACATGACTGCCAGCCAAGATATCTCCAGGTTAAAAATGATTGGAGAAATCGACCCTCCGACCACAGGGGGCGCCGCAGCAACCCGGTCCACGCTGACAGGAGAGAGTGGGTGGAGGGGAGGGATAGACCTCCCAGAGCTGAACGAGTCTCCTGATTGGTCACTTGGTGGCAAGCAGACAACAACACTATTGACTGTGACCAGCGCCGCCTGCTGTCTAGTGAGCGCTCATCACTATAGATTACATTCAGACTGAACGTGACATAAACTAAACACTTCAAAAATTCAATAATAATAATAACGAAAACATAACATCAAGCATCATGTGGATAACTGTAAATAATCAAACTGTTCATAATAACGTAAATATCTTGTTTTTATTACTTTTATTATTATTTACACTACATTTTGTTGCTATAATTAGCTACATTTTGTAACGTGGGATTAATAGAGGAGTTCTATTCTATTGTATTCTATCCTAAAAGGCAAACAAGGAACGCATACAGGATCAAGTGAGCAATGTCCTGAATGGCGCCCCCTACTGCCTAACCAGGAAACCTCCAGAACCAAAGTTGTCCCTCTGATTTGTCTTCAGTTTCACGCTGAGCCTGAGACCTCAGACTGTCTCTGAGCTGCAGCGCTTTCTATACAAGCCGTCAATCGCCGCTTCATTTTTGGTTGAGTTGATTTCCACCATGATGTCACGTGTGATGTCACTCACCACAGAAGAAGAGCGTCCCGTCCAGACGCTGCTGATCCTCAGAGGAGCTCTGCCTGGTCTGACGCCGCTGGTGCTGAGGTTCAGAGTGGGAGCGCCGCTGCACAGTGGGCGGGGCTATCTCACTTCCTCTCTGGCGCGCCCACTCTTCCTATCATCACTATCGTTTGAGGTGTGAGGCCACGCCTCCTCCTCCTGTCACCAGAACAGCTGACTCCATGCTGGTCCGTCTGACTGACAGTAGGACAGACAGTGTTCCACACTGTCTGTCCTACTGTCCCCAGTCCTCCCACTTTTGGACTCTCACACACACACACACACACACACACACACACAGTGCAACCTTCTTCTTGTGCTGATCTAACACTGCCTTGCTGAAGCAGCAGTAAGAACAGCTCGATGACATTCATTACGTCTTCATTACTCAAAACTTGAGTTATTCTTTTCTAAAGAATAAGGAAGGCTTCACGAATTTGCGTGTCATTCTTCCGTGTTACTTTGGTAGCACTCATACTAAAATTGGAACGATAGAGACAGGATTGGCATGGCCCTGGTGCAACGATGACCCGCAAATTCATAAAGTGTTTCTTATTTTTAAGGTAAGAGTGAAACAAAACCTTGTGAAACATTCAGAAACATTCAGAAACAGCAACTCTCTTCCAGTTGGAGCTTCAATGGTAGAGCTTAGAGAGACAAAAACTCAACCACAGAAATTATGGTCTGCTGACTCAATCTCTCACACACACACACACACTAATGTAAACAGGATGTTAACTAGTTTGGTCACATGTGGAGAAACCAGCAGCCGCCTCCTGTACTAACATGGTGCTAATTCCAGCTTCACCTGGGGGTGGCTTTGATCACAGGGACAGGCGGACAGGCAGGCAGGCAGGCAGGCAGACAGACAGACAGACAGACAGACAGGCACAGTATCACACGAGTCAACGTCGTTGCGCTCGTCAGTCTTGACAGTAAAAGTCACAGTTCACCAAACCTGCTGGTGGTCAGTGTGAGAGCCACCTAGAGGTCAGACGGTGACACCAGTGGTTTAGTCTAGTATATTCTCGTGGGTGGGCTTTGATTTTTTTTTTTTTTCCCCCTCTCAGCCTCAGTACACATCTGTCCAGCAGCAGCTGCTTCAAAACAACACTAAACCAGAACCACTGTCAGGCTCAGTAAAAAATAAATAAATAAAAAAAAGTTTCAGAATTGGAGTAAAAAAGAAAATGGTGCCAACACAAATAAATTCTCCGAGGCGGCACTAAAGCAACGGCTGAACACATCTGAAAGTAAAACATCCATTTCATTACAATTTTAGACAGGAAAGTGAGTGTTTTTAATCGGTTGTACCATCATTCCTGACCTTTTCTACTGGTTATACGGCGCAAAGCTCTGCATCACGTCGAGACGACACCACTGCGTGACACTGCAGTGGAATTCACACGCAGCCTTTTCGCACTTCAGTGTACAATTACAGACAGTGAAGTAGTTCTACTGGGTTACTTTACTTACTTACACGTCCGGGAGCAGAGGACACTTGCGGCTGTCGCCAGCTACGCCCACCGCCGCCGCCCCCTGCAGCTGCTTGTTGATGTTGCAGTTTACAGACGTGGCTGGAGCTGCTGCCTGCCGTGGAGACAATGGGAGGATGAGGAGCACCTGCTGGGAGGAGGATGAGCCGAGGAAGCACCGGCCACCGCCGCCGCAGCAGCAGCACTGACAGCAGGGGGCGCTCCGCCCAGCCTCACATCTTCCTTCAGCTCAGCGGGTGCCCAACTGGTGGGTCACAACCTACTTTTAGGCCCCCTGTGGTCAGAACAAAATGCTGCGCTTTTGATTGTCTTCCCATTTCCTCCTTCCGGCTGGTCAGAGCTGGTGGCTCCGCCCCCGGAGGCGGGGCCCTGCTCCAGGTTCCCTCCCACTGCTGCTCTGGAGGACCAGCTGGTTTCTCTCTGTAGGTTGGGACTTAGTGCTTTATTAAGAGATGCTGACTCATTGATTGATTGACTGACTGGCTGATTTATTGCATGCTGCAGTGCTGTGTAGTTACACTCTAAGAAAACACACAGTTTGTTTTCATTCGGCTTCTCTGCTGGCCACCAGAGGGGGCGTCACCACCCCACAAAGACTCTGTGAACTGACTGTAAACACAGGATTCAAAAAGCAAATCTAGGAACAAGTTCAAAGTGTTTTAATGAGCTCATTTTTTTTCAGGATGCCTCATTATTATTATTATTATGTTTTATTATTGTGGGTGTTGAACGGCTGTTGACTGGATGAAGGAGAAGACAAGGCCGCTTCCTCTCAGACGGCAAGGTCGCACCCCCTGGTGGTCATTAAGGAGCACTGCTAGGAGCCTGTGTGTGTGTGTGTGTGTGTGTTTGCGATTGTTTTCCTGTTCAATGTTCAGTGTTCCAGAAGTAAACATGTCAGTCTTCACCTTGTAGCTGATTGGCTGAGCCAAGGGACACTTCCTGGATCAGGAATGATCATTGTCCAGGGTTCTTCCTGGCCCAGGGCCGATCCTGGCCCAGGGCCGGTTCTGGATCAGAGCTCTTCCAAAACCATCTCTCTGAGACACTCCTTCAAGTTCTCCAGCTGCTCTCGGTCACGTGTCTGAGGCGTGCTCACAGCGCCCTCCAGCAGCCGGCGAGCCTCCTGCAGGCCGGCGATGCTGGGCGCATGGCGAGGGAACAGGAAGCCGCTCAGCTGGCTCTGGTGGCAGTCTGGGGACAGCAGGCCGCACAAGAAGCGCAGCAGCAGGTTGTAGTGGCCCGGCGAGGCGGCCAGGGTTCGATCCAGGGCGCAGCGCAGCAGGTCCGCCGCCGTCCGGCTCTGATGCCTCAACACCGGCAGCATCCTGGAGAACTTGGACGACGAGCCCGAGTCCAGAACGTTCCTGGAGCTGCAGTGGAACATGGTCAAGACGTAGAGAGCCGCCATGAACTCCTGGAGGAGGAGAAGAAGAACTCTGAGTCCAGAATGACAGCCGACGCAACAGAGGCACTGAGCAGCACACTGCCCCCAATGGTCGCCACAGGCACTGCTCCGTTGACCTTCAGAAAACCACAAAAAGACTCAAGGACCAAATGAAACAACGGAGGAAGAGGAGGAGCTTCACCTGCAAGGTATAGTGCTGGAAGCAGAATACGCGCCCCCTGCTGGCGGTGGCAGAGGAGAGGAGCTCGGTGCACAGACCCGAGAACACCGTCACCTCCTGCAGCTCCAGGCCAAACTCCGCCAGGTCGGCCTCGCTGAACTCGCTGCTCCTCCGCTCCAGCATCTTAAAGGCCATCTGGCCCATCTTCAGCAGCTGCTGCTGGACCTCGGCGGGCCACGACTGAGGAGACTGAGACAGGAAGTGAAACACTTGAACATGACGCTCCATCACCAGGAGCTGCGAGTGGCCCGATTAAACATTGAGAAATATCAGATTAATGTGACAAATTTAAAGCAGACAAGCTGCCCGTCGCCACCCAGTGGTTGGCAGCTGAACTGCAGCGCGTGTTGTCCACTGGAATCCATCAGAGCTGTTCAATGTTTTTCTACACATGTGAAAACTTCAATTCCATCATGTTTGAAAGCAGGAAGCTGATTGGACATATTGATCTACTGATTCACTCACTGATCGACTGATCCAGTGATCCATGGATCTACTGATTCACTGATCCAGTGATCCATGGATCTACTGATTCACCGATCCAGTGATCCATGGATCTACTGATTCACCGATCGACTGATCCAGTGATCCATGGATCTACTGATTCACTGATCGACTGATCCAGTGATCCATGGATCTACTGATTCACTGATCCAGTGATCCATGGATCTACTGATTCACCGATCTGCCAATTTACTGCTCGAATGATCATTTCCGACTGACCCGGG
Source organism: Thamnaconus septentrionalis (assembly GCA_009823395.1). Taxonomy (NCBI): domain Eukaryota; kingdom Metazoa; phylum Chordata; class Actinopteri; order Tetraodontiformes; family Monacanthidae; genus Thamnaconus; species Thamnaconus septentrionalis. The sequence continues at coordinate 2,637,590 of CM020510.1, read as the reverse complement.
TGTTCTCTGCGCCACCGTAGTACTCCAGCCTGCGGTTGGTCTGGACAATGAAGATGCTGACGTAGAACGGTGTCAGCCGCGGTGGGAGCAGCCTGTACTCCAGCAGGGGGAGGCAGCGCTCCAGCTCCACGGCCACCATCCAGCAGACGAAGGGCTGACGTGCCAGCGCGGCCAGCAGCGGCTGCCGCTTGTGGTGCTCCACGACCTGGGCAGCGAACTGCGGGTCACTGAAGCGCTGGGTGAGAAAGACGTCTCTGGCCTGGTCGCTGCAGGAGGAGAGCGAGAGCCCGGGGGGGTCAGAGGAACCCGGAGGAACCCAGAGGAACCCCCAAGTCCAGACTCACCTGAAACCCTGGAGCTCAGTCACCACGTCGATAAACTCTGACGGGATCTGCGAGACAGCCGCCTGTCTGCCAAGGATCCAGATGAGGGCGCCGCAGAGCATGTTGCCCCGGATGATGTTGACGATCAGGTGGTCCAGCGGGGCTGGACAGCAGCTGTCCACTATCACCGGGGCCTTCAGAGAAGAACCAGACATGAGAGAGGAAAGAACTTCCAGTCAGGACCAGCGGCACCACTGGGAGGACTGGGAGCAGTCAGTGTGGAGGGGTTCACCAGCAGGTACCTGCCAGTCCAGAGCAGCCTGGTAGCAGTCGAAGGAGTCCATCACCACCAGGAGGCGACAGTCGTCCTCGTCCAGGTACCTCATGTCTTTGCACTCAGGGTGGTAGTACTCCATCACCTCCACTAGGGACATCATGTGGGAGGGGGCCTTCTTGCTCCGTAGATACCAGAGGTCCCGGAAGGACAACGTGACCACAAACTGCAGATCCTGATGGGACAAAAGCAGTTTTCACACCATCAAAATCTGGCTGGGGAAGCGTCTGATTGGTTCAGTCTGGGTCTCCGCCCCCTCCTACCTGATTGGCTCTCTGCTCCGCCCAGTCCAGACAGAACTTGGCCACGGCCACCGACAGGCCGACCCCTGGGATTCCAGAGGTCAGGACCGTCCGGACCGGCCGGCCGTGGGCGCCGTGCAGTTGGAACAGATGGTTGACACTCTGGACTTCCTGCTGAGGGGAACCGGGGTGGGACGCTGGCGGAAATGAGGGGCGGGACGTAGACCTTGTCCAGGAGACTCTGGCGGCCGGCCCGGGGGACGCCCTCGTGCAGAACCCTGAAGGTTCTGCTCAGGTGCTGCTGCAGGTTGAAACGGATCAATGCTAGGGGAGACCAGAGACGAGACAGAGGGTCAGAACCAGAACCAGGACAGAGTCTAACCCGAGCCAGGACGACGGCCTCCGCCAACCTCGGCTGCAGCGGCTCCGGAGCTCCGCCGCCTCCTCCTCCATCTGGATGGCCTCCAGACAGCTGATGGTCCGAACCAGGGAACGACCAGGACCTGAGGACCACGACATGTCGTCAAGAATCCTCACATCTACTGCAGCATCGCTGCTGCTGCTGCTGCTGCTGCTGCTTTCCTACCCAGAACTTCCAGCATCTTGTCCACAAAGTCCAGCAGGTCGTCCACCATTAGCTGCTGCTGGTTCATCTCCGACCCTCGCCAGGAGAAGCACCCCTTGAACTTGAGGAGCTCCTGGTCGCTAAGCTTGGACAGAAGATCCTGGATGCTCTGCAAGACACAAACACTAGGCAGGTGAGAGGAGGCGGAGCCTGTGGACATCTGCTGATCGGATTTCTCGAGGTCCCGCGGTTGGGACACACCCACCCTGAAGATGTGAGCCAGGTTCTGCTCTTTGTGCAGTCGCCCTGCTTGGCCGCTCCCCTCGGTCTGGACCATCTCCTCGAGCTCCGGTGGCTCCGGAGGTTCTGGAGAATTTGTCAGGAGTCCATCTTCATCCTCGTACTCCTCTTCTTCTTCTGCTGAGGCCATTCTGAAGAGCGCAAGAACACAGGAGATGACACGTCAACTCTACCAGCACTGTCCCAGACAGAGAGAGACCTGGCCTGTAGACAAAGGGCGCCCCCTTCTGGTGGAAATGGGTAAGTGAGAGCATTCTGTGAGTTTCTGTAGTTGGAAGGCCAGAAGATCCTCCACCGATCCACTGACGTGACAATGTGAGCGAAGCAAAGATTTGGCTGAGCGGCAGCGCCACCACCTGGGCCACCTGGATTGGTCACAATGTGCTGAGGAACATGTTCACGTAGCTGCTGGACATGGGAACTGCTGAGTATTGCCCAGGTGACCAAATGAATGGCCAAATATTTCACATTAGACCTGTGTGTGTGTGTGTGTGTGTCCCACCGTGTGTCGATGACCACGCCCCCTGCTGGTCTGGTCATCTCAGTCTCCATGGTGACAAGCGTCTCAGGAGACCCTGGACGACGTCCTTGCGACCTGACAGGAATATAGAGCAGGAATATCAGCCTGACCTTTGACCTCTCTCACGCAGCCAGGCTAGAAAGCCCAAAGCAAACTGGTGGATTTCTGTGTGTCCTTCTGCTCCAGCCGATGCGCTGCCCTCTTTAATGCAGCTTTTATCTCAGCTGGAATTTGGAGAAGTCGTTCTAGCAGGTGATTAAAACTGGGGTTGGCTTTCTTCTGCGTCCGAGCCTTTTGAAGCCGAGTGTTTGCCCTTGAATCTCACACAAGTTTAGAAAAATCACCTCATTGATCTTTTCATCACCAATGTGCCACACAAACACCGTGCTACCGGTGTCTTGGCTGGTGATCTCAGTGATCACTGTGTGACTGGTGCAAATTCCAGAAGGCTCTGTTGGTATTCTGCCGCGTCAATCAGGACAGGAAGTTCTTTGTAGGATATATTATGATATATATATTATTTATTATTAGCCTTCGAGAGAAGGTTACAGTTGAGATTTAAATGAGAAGGCTGCAAATACAAAAGAGGCGTACAAATTGTGAGTTTTTCCTTCATTTGAAATTCGCTAGTGCAATACCAAGTTATTTATTGCATAGTATTGAGCTTTGCTTGTTCCATATTCAGGTTGTTTGGGTCCATATATAAAAAGGCTCACTGTTATATCTCCTGATCTAACACATGTTAAGTGGGATTGCATTTTATTAATTGATGCTGTCCCTCATGTTTATGACAGTTTCACCCACTTTAGGGACAAACACGCCGCCCTTCGCCGTTTCAGGGTGAAGGGTCGAGACACAGGACCTGGTTCACCACCAAGCTGAATGATCTCCTCTGCGAATGGAATCATCTCTGGGCCATTGCAAGAAGGTCGGGTTCTGAGGCTGACTGGCTACTGTTCCTGTCAAGTACTGAACAGATGTTTGGCCTCCATCCAGAATGCTAAATGTGACTGTCGTCTATCCTAGACTACTGATGATCTATAGTAACCTCGTATCCTAGATCCCTCATGTAGTTGTTGATTCTAGCTTTGTGTGTGACAGGTCTGAGATGCTCGACTGAGCATTTTAATATTGTCCAGCCTCCCATGACCACTCCTTTTCATTTATCCTCTTTTCCGCTAGGGAAGGTAATAGAGCCTTGATGGACCTCGGCCCCTGCGAATCAGCAGGCCCTGATAATCTTACCGCCTACTTCCTCCACCTAGCCCCTATATTTTTAATCTCTCTATTCAGAGCAATATTATTCCTGATGTGTAGAAAACTGCTCGTGGTCTTCGCCGTCGTAAAGGGGGCAACCCCACAGTCTTGAACTATTAGAGACCAATTTTTAAGCTCTCTATTTTAGCCAAGGTTTTGGAAAGGTTGGTGAACAATCAGATCAAACACCTCCTGAGCTGTGAGAACATTTTATCCCCCCATCGCTCAGGATTTAGGAAGGTATCAACGATAACCTCGGTCTGCTCCCCTCCTATATGTCAACCTACATGACACGGAGTCGATCACATCTTAGCTTCTGGTCCCAGGACTACGTGGTGACTTTGAACTACAAGTGAGTTTGGGGGGAAAAAAAAACTTTTCCTATTCTGCCCCTGCAACCTGGAACAACCTACAGCAGGTCGTGAAGCTGTCTGGCTTGGTTAAGTTTGGGGAGTTCAAAGATTGGAAGGCTGGAGAAAGCCACTATGGGAGTTTGCAAATGCAAATTATTTTATTTTATTTTCCTTCACTTTGATTCGCAAATGTACCCCAGTGTACAGTATGCCTTTATGTGTGAATGTTTTATGTCTGGTTTGTTTGTAGCTTCCTTGTTAGTGAGACCCTGGGTCCCAATTAGGTTTTAAAGATGTATAAATAAAGGTCAATAAAATAAAATAATAAGTGTGAGTCAGTTAAACCACTCAAAGACATTGACAGTGACACATTCTGTGTTTCCAGCAGCACGCTGGTGTCTGCTGGTGTTGGCAGTGAAGTGAGTCGGTACCTGTTCTCCTCCAGAGCTGAAGCTGCTTTCTCAAGTGTAAACTGAGGAGACACAGCCGGAAAGGTAGCAGCAGCAGCAGCAGCAGCAGCAGGCTCCTCCTCCTCTCCTACCCCAAGCTCTATGATGTCACTGCTGCTGCTGTCAGTCCTCATGGAGCCATAGCTGGACGGAGGTCTCACCCTCCTCCCCGGCGGCCCCGACATCCTGAGGCGGAGGAAGACACACCGGTTTGTAATGAGTGTAGTCATCGAATGTCCTGTCGCCAAAAAGTTCTGGCTGGATCTGGATTCACACTTCTTCTGAAATCTTAGTCTAGCCCATTCATTCATTTGAGAGATTGTGGTAGTTGTTTTGGTTTTTTTTAATTTAAGTTTCCTTCAAGTTATGCCTTAGAATTTGTTTCTTTGTTTGTTTTTTGTGCTAATTTTTACATCCACAGACAAAAAATTTCAAACTGAACATTTCACCTTTTTCATTGGAATTTAATGCTCTGTAATTTAATGCTCAATAGGACTTCAACATTTGGTAATCATGACAGAAATTACAACAATTGTTCTGTAGGTATAAAACCCTCTTTCCGGAATTCTCTTTAAGTTTTGTCCTCAGTTTTTTTTATCATCATTGTTGATTTGCAACAATGATGATAAAAAAAAATGTTTTTGGTAAATATTCTTGTTAGGGATGCAAATGATCAATTAATTCATTAATCGTTAGTTGATTGACCTGATCGATCGTTTAACGATTGATTGATAAGCTGCGATTTTTCCTGAGAACCTAAATTTCAAAATGAAAAATGTGAAAGGATCACATTATTTAACGCTTAATGTTGAGGGTTCAATGTGATCAATATTCACATAATGGACAGAAAAAACACCGTAAACAATTATCCTCGGACTTTAAGTTGACTTCTAATCGGTCACATTTCCACTTTTTCTTACTTTGTTTAAAAGTAACTTGTTCTAGGTATACAAGTATACACGACGCCATTTAACAAAAAAACCCTGTATAAAAAATTCAATTCATCGCGACAAATTTAATTTAATTTAATCGATTAAATTCTTAATCGAAACAGCCCTTATTCTTGTAATTAATTAAACAACAACACATCACAAGCCTACGACGGAATCACCTGTTGAGTTTAAACAGGGTGATTTCTGACAGCAAGTTGTAATGCGGACGAGGCCTGCGACTGGTGCACCATGTCTACCTACCCGCCGTCCGCTGTGGCCATGACTGCAAAACTCCCGGCGCAGTTGAATCCGGGCGGCTAACTTCACTTTAGCATGAATGCTAACGTCGGGAATGTGTCATCGTGAGGCTGAACACTGGGACTCCTGTCAGGTAAAACTCTGGAGACCACCGACGGCTGACCGACCAACCGACCGACCGCCGGTGAACAACTCCCAACTTTCAGTTTCCAATCGTTCTGTTTCCGGTGACTTCCGGGAACACCACAACTTCAACAAAAAACAAAAACAAAAAAGGGTTCTAAAGGTAGCGTTGGTTGGCGGTCCGGACGTGTTGACTCAAGAATTGAAGTCAAACGAAGTAGCATTTAAAAAAAATAAGTTATCAAGAGTTCAGACTGCTGTACTTTGTCTCATTTTTAAATTTTGTACCGGCATCATTTGTAATGTGACAAAGAACAACGGAAGTGACGTCAAAACAAGCAACGAGACGTTCCTCCCAATAGTTATAAGATTGTGTTGTATTCTTTATACTTACTACTACTTTAATGTTGTAATATATTGTATATTACAGAAACTACATCATTATTTTAAAAAATGAACGGGACTCCCGACTTCAAAAAGGAGACCAACGCGGAAGTTCCAAAAATGTGGATTCTACTGGTTCACCAGTAGGGTGCGCCAAAATGATTGCAAAAAAACTGAAAATGACAATTCAGAATCCAGATGCTGTTATGAACGGTGTCATTCAAGAATAATAATTTAAAAAAAAAAAAAAGTATATTACATAAACACTAGATAACTAAACTTGGCTTGAGGGTGACAGTTAAGCATGATGTAAATAAAGGTGATTATCAGTTGACTTTCATAATCTAGAGCAGAGGTCACTGACCTTTTTGAACCTGCGAGCCACTTCATGGCTACTCAGTCGTGTGAAGGGCAAACACACACTACACTCTGCTAAAATAACAAGTTTTCTCAGTTCGCCCTTCGTTACTCGTCTACGGGAAGACGACACTGGTCTAGTTAATGAGTTCTGGCAATAAATATCAACAATGCCTGAACAATGTTGCAGTAAATTACATTTTAGATGCTGCACAGCAAATAGTGTTTTTAGAACAGGCCTGCGGCCGACTCATCAGGTCTTTGGGGAGACCTGGTGCCTGCAGGTTCTGTGTTGGTGACCCCTGGTCAAGAGGTTAAGTTTTGGTTGGCCGAAAAAAATCGGGGCTCCGCACTTCTCCGCATACATAGAAGCGTGACAACAATCCCATGGTTGCGTATTTCTCTTAATGCGATATTCATCAGAGCTGAGCCTCAGTCATTTGTTCTCAACATAAGAGGAAATAAAGGACTTTCCCCAGTTACCTCGCCCACGTTTACTTTATTGATAAAATGTGTAAATATATACAAGACAAAGCAAATAAAAGCAGCAAAGATGAAAAAGACACAATTGCAGAGACTCATGGACAAACAAGCAAATAAAAGAATGTAAATTAAAAGACAGGGTCTTGTGAGAAGCAGAATCAAGATGATGATGATGATGATGATGATGATGAATCCTCCTTCCAAAAAGGTTCCTCAAACCTTCATCCTGCGCATCATCTGTGGAACAGAGGGAGACCATCGTTTAGAGCGTTAGAGGAGACAGCCTGGCGATCCCCAGCGCTGCCAGCAGGCGGCGCCGTTTGGCCCACGGTCAGATGAAACCCAGACACACCCTGAACCAGACGCACACCCGCCCGTGACACCACAAGGCCGAGAGGTAAATGATTGACCTGCTCATCAGACGTGGAGCTGAAGGTTCCTCTTTGACTGTCACACGCTTCTGAAAACAGGTCCAGCCGTTAGCGCCGCCACGTGGCAAGTGTGTGTGTTGCTGCTGCCGCTGCTGCTCAAGTGAAGACCAGTCAGCAGCTTGTGTCCATGCACGAGTGTGTATATAGCTGCGTTTCCATTCCATCAAGAACTGTGCAAAACCTCAATATGGCAATAAAAACACCTGGTGATGGAAGCAGCTCAACTTGGAAAAACCTCTCAAACATGGCTAAAAGGCTTTGACGCTCTCATGAGGTGGTTTTCACACGGACCCATAAAGAGGAATATCGCAAAAGCGTCACGGAAACACTTTAGCATTTACACGTCAGCGGACGTCACGTGACCAGATCACTTCCAGTTAAAAAAGTGAAAAGCGGAGACATTTCACTCCACCTCCGCACGTCAATGGCATCACACGGCTCAGTCCACGGAACCCAGGTCATTCTGAGATTCTGAATCCGCGATTGGTCAGTGAATTCCCCGGAGACGATCCTCTCCCAGAAATCCCTTGTTGGTGTTCGCTCCCATGCCTACGGACTTTGCCTTTAAACCGTCGCCCGCTGCCTTCGTCTCCTGATGACGACGGCGGCAACAGCAGCGGTGACAACTCAAACAGCTGCTCCAAAAACGCAGTGAGTTTTGTACCTCCATCCTCCTAAAGCCGGGCTCTCGCCGGACGAGATTTGACGAGAATGACGGCTGATGCGCTTCACGCATTCAATGGAAACAGCTGCAAATCGCAATTGAAATATATATATTTCTAGAAATATCGCTTTTATTTTGCAAAAACTGTAATGGAAACGCAGCTTCTGTGTATGTGCACGTGTGTGTGTGTGTGTGTGTGTGTGTGTGCGCGTGCGCTCACCTTGCGAGCGCTTGCCGTCAGTCCGGGAGATTTGGCGCTGCGTGTGGATCCTTTGGTCACCACCAGGGGCGACATGGAGCTGTTGGCTCTGCCCAGCCGTCCAGCAGCAGCAGCAGAAGCAGCGGAGGTTCTGGAGCTGAGGTTCTGCTGAGGGCGGCGGGCCGAGCCCTGACCCTGACCCTGACCCTGACCCGGGGACTTCCTGGTGGAGCTGCGCAGCTTGCTGAGGCCCTTCTTCAGGTAGCTGCTCTTCCTGGGCGTGTTGTCGATGCTGAACATCATGGACTGCCGGCGGTCCGCCTGCACACAGACGCGCCAACACCGTCACTCCCCGCGACATGACAACGGACAACGGGTCGACCTCCGGTGACCCCGACACTCACCGGGCTGAGGGCCGCCACGCCCTGCAGCACGTTCTTGTTCTTGGGTGTGAGCGGCCGCGGGAAGCAGCTGGCCTTCATCTTCTTCTGTGGTGGAGAGGCAGAGTGAGAAACTCAGGCTGACGTTTTGTTTCCCCGCATTTAGAAAATTAGAATCGTCTCGTCTTCGTTCAGTTTGTTTTTGGTTGGGTTTTTTTGCAACACTTATATTGCATTGCATCATATTACGTTATATTGTACTGTGTATTACGTCATAATATATTTCTATATAGTATAACTCAAATAATAAATGCAAATGTATTGATATCATGTTGTAACATGATGCCACATTTTTGCATCCTGACACATCGATTTATTTTCATTCATGTCCTTACTTTACTATTACTATACTATATATATATATATATATATATGACCTCAGGCGACAGCTGCAGCGTCGACTGAACCGACGCGGACGACCTCTTGGTGACCTTAGGGCTCCTGGGCGGGGCCGAGGTCCTGGCCGTCAGCTGACCCGGCATCAGCGACAGGCGGTGGTGGGCGCGAGCGCCGCCCGCCACGTCCGACAGCCCCGTCATGAAGGAGAGGCGGCGGGTGGCCAGCGAGTCGCTCAGCTGGCCCGGCGCCATGGTGGCCCGGCGCAGGGTGTCGGTCGGGTCGCCGGTCCGCAGCTCCTCGTCCGTGAAGAAGAGGGCGGGGCCTCGGACCGTCTGGAAAGGACAGAGCAGAGGCGGGTCCGTGGGGTGAGCAGCACAGAGGAGAGGAGGCGTGCGATTGGTCCGGAGCGGCGTGGGTGGGCGGGGACATACGTCCATCTCCAGCGGGTAGCTGCTTTTCAGGTGCGGCAGGCAGGACTTGTTCCGGGCCTGGATCTCTGCGATCCGCATCCAGTCCTCCGGACCGCCGTCAGGCTCGTTCTCCGCACCCACGCAGAAGGTCCCGGGAGCTGGAGGGGGAGGGAGGAGGCAGGCAGGCAGACAGGAAGAGGCAGGCAGACAGACAGACAGACCAGACAGGAAGAGAGGCAGACAGGCAGACAGACCAGACAGGAAGAGAGGCAGACAGACAGACAGACCAGACAGGAAGATTAGACCAGACAGGAAGAAGGCAGCAGACAGACAGCCAGACACCTTGACAGAATGGCCCCCCACCTTGACCTCCCCAGTGAGTGGACTCACGCTGTGAGTGGACGGTGCTGCGGCGGTAACCCGGCAGGCCAATCAGCTGATCGCCGGCTCCGCCCTTATTGGCCGGCGTGTCAAAGGGCTCGGTGGCTGCGACGGGCTGTGGGTGGGCGGAGCTAAGGCTGGGCTGCGAGCGGGCCGACGCCAGGCTGTAGAAGGTCTCGTCGGGGTCGCCGGAGCCGGGGGTTTTCTAAAGGTCAGAGGTCAAGGCAAGTTAGCATGGCGAGGAGGCGACTGAGTCCTCGGGTCACATGACACTGTGCGACCCCACCACCACCACCACCACCCTCCCAGTGATACATGCACATCAGGCAGTGTCTCCTCCACCTTGGTCAAGGTGATGTTTATAACCTGCGTGGTCCTCCGTCGCTTGGTCGAGGACGGAGGGTTCCTGCTGCCCCAGTCCACCTCAGAACCTCCCTTCTGCTGGCTGGGCCTGCGGTGGGGGAAACATAAATGAGTAGGAAAAAGAAATAAGTTGGGAGGAAACGAGGAGGAAGGAAGGAGGAAACAAACAGCAAGAGGTTATTTTACATGGTCCAATCATGAACGCGCACACTGAGTGCCGCTGTTAGTCTTCTGGAGGACGTACTTGTTGCTGATTGGTGTGAAGTAGAGTGTTTCCAGCGACTCGGCCCTTAAGGCCCGCCTCTTGGCGGCCAAGCGCTCCGAGCTGCGGACCAGCGGCGTGCTGGACTCGTCCGGCGCCGACAATTTCCTGCGGGAGCCGAAAGACGAGACGTGACCGCGTGCAGAACCACGGGCAGAACACTTCCACCGGTGGCCACCGGGGGGGGGGTTCAGTTCGCACAGCGCTGTGACTCTCTCACCTGGCGGTGCCGGGCGAGTCCTCCAGCGAGCTGCCGTCCAGGCTGTCGGGGCTCACGCTCTTCTTCTCCTGCGCCGGCTGCGCGGCCAGGACGCTGTGGCCCCCTCCAGGCAGCTCCAGGTAGGACGGCAGAGTGGCCGCCCGCTCGCCCAGCTGGATCCTGGTCTGAGCTCGCAGGCTGCGGTCGGCAAAGGCCAGCTGGGGGGAGGGGGGGAAGCAAGGAGCAGGGTGAGGAGGATCTGCGGGTCAGGTGGGGCCACCAGGAGAACCTGCTGCTGCTTCTACTGACCTGAGCCTCCAGACTGGCCACGTTGCCCAGCAGCTTCTTCTCGCTGTTCCGCACCTGCTCCACCTCCAGCTGCAGCAGCTGGCTGCAGGTGGCCGCCGCCTGCAGCTCCTCCTCCCTCCTCTGGACGCAGCGCCGCAGCTCCGTCACCTCCTCCTGGCTCTGCAGCAGCAGCTCCTTCTTGCTGTTGTAGTGACTCACGGCCTTCTCCATCTGTGAGGAGGAGGTAGAGGTGGAGGAGGCAGAAGAGGAGGAGGACGAGGAGGAGGGGAGGAAAAAGAGAAGAAAGAGGAGTGGGAGGAGGAGGAGCAGCAAACCAGATGAAGGTTGTGAAGCTGGACCAGGTGGAGGTGCTGCTACGTCTCTTCCCATCTCTCACCTGAGTCTTGTAATGTTCTGCAGCTTCTGATTTGGCCTCCAGCTCCTCCTGGAGGCTCCTCGCCACCACCGTCTCCTTCAGCAGCCTCTCCTGCTCCGCCCTCAATAGCTCCACCTCCTGTTGCAGCAGCGTGGTGGAGGTCGCCCTCTCCTGGACCAGCCGCTCCCTCTCCTCCAGCTGTTTCACCAGGACTTGCTGGTCTTGCTGCTTTTGGACAACCCTGTCCATCAGGGCCTTGTTCTCCAGGACCAGGGTGCTATTCTCCCTGCAGGCGTTGCTCTGCAGCTGCTTGGCAGCCTGCAGCTCCTGCTCCCTCCTGCTGAGTTCCTCACAAAGCGTCACCAGCTGGACCTTTAGCTCCTGGACCTCCTGCTTTAGATTGTTGGCCCTGGTGGAGTTCTCCTGGTCGTCCTGGTGGTGGGCGGCGGCCTCCTCTCTGAGCGTGCTCAGACTGTGCTCCTGGCTGGAGACCAGTGTGTTGGCAGCAGCCAGCTGGCTCTGGAGGACCTGGATCTCCTGCTTGAGGACTGACTTGTGTCCTTCAAGCTCCTCCACCTGCAGAGCCCTCTTTTGCTCGTGCTGGGCCATCACTTCTTCTCTGGCCTGGAGCTTCCCCCTGCTGGCTTCCAGGGAGTCCTGCAGGCTTTTCACCTCCTCACTCAAAGCCTGGACCTCCTGCTGCAGTGACTCACCGCTGGTGGACATCTCAGACTTCAGCAGGAGGAGCTGCTCCTCTTTAGATTGCATCTCCTCCTTCAGCCAGGTCACCTCCTTGTGAGATGCCAACATCCGGTTCTGGAGGACCTCCTGGTCTTTGATGCTCTGCTGAAGCTGCTGATCAAACTGCTTGTCTTTGGCCTGCAGGTTCTCCTCCGTGATCCTCAGTGAAGAAGTCAAACTTTTAACCTGGTTCTTGAGATCCAGAATTTCCTGATTGAGCAGATCCGACGTTGCAGAACGTTCAGCCTTCAGCAGGAAGAGCTGATCCTCTTTAGACTGGATCTCTTTCTTCAACCTCTTCTCCTCCTCTTCATGAGCTGACAGCTGCTGCTGCAGGAGCTCCTTCTGGTGGACGTTCTCCTGCTCCTGCTGGGTCACCAGGTCTTCTCTGGCCTGAAGTTGGACTTGGAGGGTTTCCAGGGAGCTGCTGAGACATCTTTTCTCTGTGTCAAGGCTTTGGAGCTGTTGCTGGAGAGAATCAGAGTGTGAGGAGGTCTCAGACTTAAGCAGGAGGAGCTGCTCTTCTTTAGAATGGATCTCCTCCTTCAACCTCCTCTGCTCCTCCTGAGAAGCAAACATCTGGTTCTGGAGAACCTCCTTCTCCTCGGTGCTCTGCTGAAGCTGCTCATCAAACTGCCTCTCTTTGGCCTGCATGTTCTCTTCAGTGCTCCTTAGTGAAGAAGTCAGAACTTCAACCTGGTTCTGAAGATCCAGAACTTGCTTACAGAGCAGATCTGACTTTGCAGAACTTTCTGACTTCAGCAGGAGGAGCTGATCCTCTTTAGACTGGATCTCCTCCTTCAGCCTTCTCTGCTCCTCTTCATCAGCTGAAAGCTGCTGCTGCAGGAGCTCCTTCTGGTGAACGTTCTCCTGCTCCTGCTGGGCCATCAGGTCTTCTCTGGCCTGGAGTTTGACCTGTAGGACTTCAAGGGAGCTGTTGAGGCATTTCTTCTCTGTGCCCAGGCTTTGGATCTCTTTCTGGAAAGCATCAGAGTGTGAGGAGGCCTCAGTCTTAAGCAGGAGGAGCTCCTCCTCCTTTGTGTGGATCTCCTCCATCAGCCGGGTCACCTCTTCCTGAGAAGCCAACATCTGGTTCTGGATAACCTCCTTCTCCTCAGTGCTCTTCTGAAGCTGTTGGTCGAACTGCTTCTCTTTGGCCTGCAGGTTCTCTTCAGTGCTCCTCAGTGAAGAAGTCAGACCTTCAACCTGGTTCTGAAGATCCAGAACTTGCTTACAGAGCAGATCTGACTTTGCAGAACCTTCTGACTTCAGCAGGAGGAGCTGATCCTCTTTAGACTGGATCTCCTCCTTCAGCCTTCTCTGCTCCTCTTCATCAGCTGAAAGCTGCTGCTGCAGGAGCTCCTTCTGGTGAACGTTCTCCTGTTCCTGCTGGGCCATCAGGTCTTCTCTGGCTTGGAGTTCAACCTGGAGGGCTTCCAGGGAGCCGCTGAGACATCTTTTCTCTGTGTCATGGTTTTCGATCTGTTTCTGGAGAGAATCGGAGTGTGAGGAGGCCTCAGTCTTCAGCAGGAGGATCTGCTCCTTCTTTGCGTGGATCTCCTCCATCAGCCGGGTCACCTCTTCCTGAGAAGCCAACATCCGGTTCTGGATAACCTCCTTCTCCTCGGTGCTCTGCTGAAGCTGCTCATCAAACTGCTTCTCTTTGGCCTGCATGTTCTCTTCAGTGCTCCTCAGTGAAGAAGTCAGAACTTCAACCTGGTTCTGAAGATCCAGAACTTGCTTACAGAGCAGATCTGACTTTGCAGAACTTTCTGACTTCAGCAGGAGGAGCTGATCCTCTTTAGACTGGATCTCCTCCTTCAGCCTTCTCTGCTCCTCTTCATGAGCTGAAAGCTGCTGCTGCAGGAGCTCCTTCTGGTGAACGTTCTCCTGCTCCTGCTGGGCCATCAGGTCTTCTCTGGCCTGGAGTTTGACCTGTAGGACTTCAAGGGAGCTGTTGAGGCATTTCTTCTCTGTGCCCAGGCTTTGGATCTCTTTCTGGAAAGCATCAGAGTGTGAGGAGGCCTCAGTCTTCAGCAGGAGGATCTGCTCCTCTTTAGACTGGATCTCCTCCATCAGCCGGGTCACCTCTTCCTGAGAAGCCAACATCCGGTTCTGGATAACCTCCTTCTCCTCAGTGCTCTGCTGAAGCTGCTCAGCAAACTGCTTTTCTTTGGTCTGCAGGTTCTCCTCCGTGATCCTCAGTGAAGAAGTCAGACCTTCAACCTGGTTCTGAAGATCCAGAACTTGCTTACAGAGCAGATCTGACTTTGCAGAACCATCCAACTTCAGCAGGAGGAGCTGCTCCTCTTTAGACTGGATCTCCTCCTTCAGCCGGTTCACATCCTCCTGAGATGCCAACATCTGCTTCTGGAGAACCTCCTGGTCTTTGATGCTCTGCTGTAGCTGCTCAGCAAACTGTTTGTCTTTGGCCTGAAGGTTTTCCTCGGTGCTCCTCAGTAAAGAGGTCAGACCTTCAACCTGGTTCTTCAGCTCCTGGATCTCCTGATGGAGCCTTTCTGATTGCTCCAAACTCTGACCTGCCAGGATGGTCATCTGCTCCTCCTTCTTGAGGATCTCTTCCTTCATGGTCTCCACCTTGCCTTGGGAGGCCAACAGTTGCTCCTGTAGGACCCGCACGGTATGAACACTTTGCTCCTCATGCTTTGCAAGCAGGGCCGCTGTAGCCTCAGCTTGTGCCTGGGCTTCCTTCAGGGAGATTTTGAGGTGCTCCACCTGCTCCTTCAGCCCTCCGATCTCCTGCTGCAGGACCTCGGCATGGTCAGCACTGGTGTCCTGGAGGATCACCAGCTTTTGGTGTTTCTCCTGGATCTCCTGCTTCAAACCGTCAATCTCTTCTTCACAGCTCTTCACCTGCTCCTGGAGATCCTCTCTCTGCTGCAGCTTCTCCTGTTGCACTTGAAGCAGAAGGTCCTGCTTGAGTTGGATCTGCTGCTCGGCCTGTTTCAGGGACGAGGTCAGGTGGTCGGCCTGGACCGTGAACTTCTGCAACTCCTCTTGGAAATTGTGCTGCTGGTTGGACTTCTCCTGGAGTAAGGTGGCCAGTGATTCTTCTTTGGTTCCGAGTTCTTCTCGGTGTCTCCTGGTTTGGTCCTGCAGGACGCCCACCTCTTCCCTGAGGCTGCTGATCTGCTGCTCCCTCTCGGCCGCCAGAGAACGGAGTGCAGACAACTTTGTCTGGAGGTCTATGATGTTCTCCTCTGCCAGGTGGAGAAGGTCTTCCTTTTCCTTCCTGACCTTCTTCAGTTCCTCCACTTCCTGCTCACAGGCGGCGATGTGCTGCTGCAGCCCACTGACCTGCTGGCCCTTCTGAAGCTCCAGCTGCTCCAGCTGGACCTTCAGCTCTAGGATCTCCCGTTGAAGCTCCTCCCTCTCGTGAACAACATCCCTTCGAAGCTGCTCCAGAACCTCGTCCTTGGCTCGTATCGTCTCCTCGGCCTGGAGCTCCTGCTGCAGGAGGAGCTCCTGCTGACGGGTGGCCTCCTGCTGATGTTGGATCAGCTGCAGCTTCTGAGCCTCCACCTGCTGCTCGGCCTGCTGCAGGGAGCAGGACACCGTCTCCAGTTCCTGCTGCAGTCTGAGGACCTCAGCCTCAAACATCGCCCTCTGACAGACAAACAGACAGCAGCAGACCATCCGTGATCATCTCATCCCATATTCAGGTTCAAACTGTTCCTCTGAAAGGGTCCTACCTCCATCACAGGCCCCATGTTCTCTCCCACTTCCACTTGAGAGGCTCGACTCAGCTGCTCCTCCAGACTGGAGATCTTCCCCAGCAGGATCTCCACCCGCTCCTTCAGCAGCTCCTGACAAGCAGAGACAGCAGTCAGCACACTGTTGGATTTTATCTACCCTTTCAGGCCAGCAGGTGTCGCCACCAGGTTCCTGAGCCGTGTACCTTCTGGGCCGTGGCCTGGTCCAGCTCTTGCTGCAGGTGGCCGGTCCTGGAGGTCCACTGCTCCTGGCTGAGGGCCTGGCTGGCCGTCAGCCAGCCCACCTCTGCATCGGAGGCCAACAGCTGCGAACGCGCCGCCCTCATCTGCCACAGCCAGGAAGTGTGTGAGCTCCATGCCACCAGAGGGCGCCTCTACTGGTGCAGGCAGGTTTCCTTACCTGAGAGGACAGAGCGCCGTTCTCGTCCATCACCTGGTCCACCTTGTTCTCCATCAGAGACAAAGAGCTTCTGAACTCATTGTTCTCCTGCAGGATCTCATGGAAACGCGTCTGCAGCCTGGAAGGAAGGAAGTAAGGAAGGAGGGAAGGAGAAAAAGAAAGGGGGGGGAGGGAGGGAGGGAGGAAAGAAGGACGAAAAGAAAGAAGGGAGGAAGGAGGGGTAAGGGGCAAGGAAGGGAGGGAAAGAAGAAAAAGACGGAAGGAAGCAAGGAAATAAGGTAATAAAGGAAGGAATGAAGAAAGGATGGATAGATAGAAAGTAAGAAAGGAGGGAAGGAAGGATGGAAAAAAAGGAAGGAATGAAGAAAGGACCAAAGAAACAAAAGAAGGAAGGAGGGAGGGAAGGAAAGAAAGAAGGAATGAAAGGATGGAAGGAATAAAGACAGGAGGGAAGGAATGACCAAAGAAAGGAAGTAAGGTAGGAAGTCAAGAAAGAAAGTGGGAAGAAACAAAGGTAGGAACAAAGGAACATACACACAGGATGACATCACAGTAGCCAGAAGAACGGCGCCCCCTCCACTCTGTCTCACTGTCGTACCATCAATCATCCACCAGATGGTGCCAAAATGCCACACTGGCCCTTTAAGAGGAAGAGGTTGGTGGTTCTTACGTTTTGTTCCTGGTCTCCAGGCCGCTGATCTCCTCCCTGATCAGCTGCTCACCGGCCGTCTGCTCCTCCTGCAGCTTCTCCAGCCGGTACTGCAGCTGGTTGATGTGAGTCTCTGCACCACCACCACCACAAGAGCACAGAGTGGTCAGAACAACAGCAACCTGGTGCGTGTGTGTGTGTGTGTGTGGGCAGCAGGTTGAGGACGGCGGGCACCTTTCTGGGCGATGAGCGCCACCTTGCAGGCCAGCTCCCTCTCCAGCGAGTCCCTGTAGTCCCTCTCCTTCACCATCTCCCGCTGCATCTTCCTCATCTGGAACTTGGGCGTGTTCATGATGTCCTGCAGAGGGGACTTACTGCAGTGGGAGAGGAACCAGCCAGAGGGTTCAGATCAACCTCAGGCGGACGGAAGGTTTCATAGTCATAGTAATAATTGAAAGAAAAATTTAAAAAATAACTAAATAACAAACTAATCCTATTAGCACGTTAACAGATCACAGAGCAGGTGTGGGAGTCTGGGAGGGTCCACTGATGTAAGAATCGCGATTCTTTCCATTTGCAATTCTGAATCGATTCATCAACTTTAAAAAATCAATTCAAATCAAATTAATAATTTGTCTTATTTGTGTACAATTTCATTTTTGTAACCTCCTGTGAGAACAGTGGTCGGTTTGTTAACGTCGTAGGAACCAACCGAAAAAGCTTTCAAATTAAAATGAATAAATAAAGCATACATGATTCAGACTGTATTGTGTTTTGATGCCATCATTTGCCACATCGATTTGTGAATCGAGAATCATTTTGATTGAGAGTCGTTTGAATCGAGAATCGATTCTAAATCAATTTGTGACCTCCCGAACGGGAACGGAATTGAACCATGAGTCGCCCCAAAGATTCACACCCATGAAAACAAATCAAATGCAGCATTGGCCACCTGACGGAGCTGGACGCCACCGTCTGCACGTCCACGAAGGCGACCCTGTGGCGGCGGCGGAAGACGGGCGACTCGTCGTCCGACAGCGAGGAGATGGAGCGGCTGCTGTCCGTCGGCTGGAAGACGTCCGGGGTGACGGGAAGGACTGCCGAGTCACCCGGAGAACAACAACGTCACTTCAAGTCTTTCCAGCAGGTGTGTGTGTGTATGTATGTATGTGTCAGAAGGGGGCGGGGCTTACGTCTCCTGGCCAGGTGGGCGTCCAGAGCGCCGCTCAGGTAGACGCAGTCGTGGCTCTCCATCACGAAGGAGGCCAGGTTGGCAATCTCCCGCTGACACAACACAACACAACACAACAGGGGTGAGCAGGCTGAAGGTCGCTGAAGGTCACTGAAGGTCGCTGCCTTGAGCTGGATTCACCTCTACGTCACAGTCCAGCGTGCCCAGCGTGCAGCGCTCGTTCATCATGTCATGGTACACCAGCAGCAGCAGCACCTGGTGACAAACAGGCAGCCAGCCAATCAGGGACAGGCCCCGCCCACACCACCGCCGTATTTCAGCCGTCCTCGTTGTCGTACCTTTGCGATCTCCACCGTCAGGTCGGCGGTGCCGCCTCTGATGGCGTCCCAGCACAGCGAGGCTCCGCCGGCGGTGGCGCTGAACCTGCAGTCACCTGGTGGGACAGGTGGGGGAGGGGTGAGTGAGTGACTGGGGTGGGGGGTGTCACAGCGCGGGGGAATTTTAATAAACAAAGCTCAGAGTAATAGAAAAAAAAAAGATCCATGTGACACAAGCTGATAAAACATAAGGGCCAAACTCTGGCACGCGGGCCAAATTTGGCCTGCAGTGTCATTATATTCGGCCCGAGAGGCCGAAACAAAGTCACCACTTAGAGCTGCTGGCCCTCCGCTATTACACAGCACATGCAACCACCAGCACTACAAACCCCACAATGCTCTGCTGGGTACTTGGGTCAATTAGAACAGGACGTTCATTCAAGTATGTTATCGCGACTTCATTAGTTTATTGTTGTTATTTTATTTCTGAACTTAACCGTGGAAAAATTTTACTGTTGAAGGCTGCAAATAAAAAAAAAAAAGAGCCACAAGATTTTTATCTAGATTTTGTTGTTTATGTAAAATTTGATTTTGCATGTGTGCAATATGAAGTTATTTTTCGTATAGTATGAAGCTTTGCTTAATACTGTAGAAGGTGGAGACACTCGGGAAAACTGACTCACCTTCCAGGAAGTGGGCGACGCTCCTCAGTGGGTCCCCAGGACAGTCAGCCACACGGCCGCCGGGATCCTTCCTCCTGCGGGGAGAACAGCAGCGGCACTGTTGACTGTTTTGTCCACCATTATTTTATTAACAAATACATACACACACTTACCTACCTACAAAATAAAAAAAACAAACATAAAAAATCCGCAACAACAAGACGACGACAAAACAGGAGCACAATATTATAAACACAATTGCCGGGAGGGAACAAAGAGGCTTTCAAATATGCATTTTGCCCCGATAGGTTTCTCCTTTCCACAGTGTCTAATTGTAGCAGCGTGTTGATGCAGTTTCAAAGCAAAGAGATGAGCATTTGGTTTGGAATTTGCCCATTTTCTGTAGCAGTGGATGTGAAATAATATCCCAAGCAACAGGATTAGTTGTGTAAAGAAAACTACATAATCTTCCAGATTTTCTGCAAAACAAATGAAAATGTCTTTTTATTGCAAAATGATAACTCCTCTTTGTTGACGACCTCCATCCACACAGTCAGAGTGACACAGTCAATACACACACACACACACACTCACAGCTTGTGGACGACCCTCAGCAGCACAGTGCCGTCCTGCAGGTCACCGATGAACAGCTCTCCTCGGTCCGACACACCCAAGCTGTTCACCTGCACGCACACACACACACACACGCAGGACATTTGATGGTTACACCCGGGGGGGAAAAACCGAGCCGGCCGGCGCTCACACAGGGGTCAAAGGTCACAACTCACCCAGCTGAGAAGAGCCTTCACGCCCAGGTTGACCGCCATCCCTGCGACCCCTGAGGACGGGACAGACAGACAGACAGTGTGGCCAACTTTCATTCAGCAAAATAAAGGAGGCCTCCTTCCTGCACTCTTGTGAATGGGTTGCGCAATGGTATTGCCTGCAGCTACATAGATGACAGTTTGGAAGGCAAACTCTGGAAGCGCATTGCATTCACTGGATTTTTAAAAAAACAGTGATCAGAATGTCGTAATTGTGGGACAAGATCTCGTAATTACGAGATAAGATAAAGCAAAAAGGAAACGTCTGCAAATCCTTTCTAATTAGTGGGCAATGATGGCGCTATCGCACTTAAACTGCTGTCAATAACTGTTTGCATTTCCTAAAACTGAGGACGGTATTAATATTAGTATGTCAACACTTCGCAGGCATCTCAACTGGTTGTGATTGTTCAGGAGGAACGCCCAGTCAGTCTGACATGCTGGAAGTGTCTCTCTCTCTCTTTCTCTCTCTCTGCAGGAGCAGTTGAATCAACACGGGATGCTTCATGGGTGCAAACTCATGCATTTGAAATGCATCCAATCTGGTTTGGTAGTGACTCAGAAAAAAACCTGTACGGCACCTGTTACAAACCCTAGACCCCCAAGGATCCTAATCTCGTAATTATGAGTTCTTTTTTTCATAATTTCTAGAATTTCATATTGTAAATACTCGGTGAGGTGCCTATTTCTTATCCAGTGAATGCAATCGGCTTCCGTAGAAACGAACGTAGGTTTGCATCGAAAATAAAGTTACGCTCAGGACAACTCGGAAATACGGGACAAACTCAGTCCCGTATCGATTCCAAACGGGACGGACCATTTCACTGTCAAATACGGGACAACTGTGTATTCTAAGGGACGGTTGTCAACTCAGAGTTAGCTTAGCACAGCTAGCAGTGCAGCCTAACAGCAGAAGCCGAGCGAGACGAAGCTTTACCTACAACCCGGACACTCGGTGGTACGGCAGCACAGCTGGCGGCTCAGCAGCGTCTGTTGGCCCAACAAATACATTACTTTAGTCGACTTTTAAGCGTTGACACGGACGTCAAGTCCGTCAAGTCAACCTGAACATGACTTGTTCGCCGCTTTGTGTTGGCGCGATTAAAAACGGATAAAACTGCCGACCGAGACCAAATGAGACGTAGCGGAAGAATCTTCCCTCACCCGAACAGCCAGCAGTAAAAAAATAAAATAAAATAAAATAAAACAGGCCACTTGTTCGTCCCGCCGTGTTACGAAGTCCAACTTGTCCCGGTTAGTACCGCCGAGGAATAAACAACACTGTCACTGATACTAACAGACCTGCGGGAGGAAATTCAAACAGGCTGCTACAGATTGAACCAGCCAATCAGCGCGGACGCACAAACGTAGCGTCCAACACTTTCTTCTTCTTTTGGCCTCCACACCCAAGTGATTTAGCGCGTCATTGCCCTCTAGTGGACAAATCACAGCGTTAACAGACGACAAACTGAGAGTTGAACCGAAGCTCCGCCGTAGTTTTTCGCCCTTTACTTTACTTTACTGAAGAACTAGACTGAAGAGTATATTGTTGTTGTTGTTGTTGTTGTTGTTGTTGTTGTTGTGAATTCGTTGAACTCTGAAGCTGTTGTGAAGAAACAGAAACAAACAAGCATTCACAGCGCCATTACGATTTTATATTTGTTCACATTTTATACAAATAAAAACATTTTTCACGGCGACAGTTTTCAGAATAGTTTCTGTGTTTGTGTTTTTTCGAAATTAGAATAACTAATCATTAGAATTCTGAGAGTTTTGATCATAATTCTATGATTAATGTCCTAAAACTGAGATGAAAGGCAGAATTCTGATTAAATCCCACAGGATGGGTTTCACCAGAGGAGGGTGACGGTGTGTTTCCTGGCTCAAAGTATGACATCACTGTGTGTGTGACGTGGAGGAAACATGTTCGGACCGCCGGTGGATTTATCCTTTAAAAACATCAGCGCACTGACAGGTAGAGGGCGTCACAACTTCCGGTCTGGGACCAGTCGTACAACGACTGGTTGGAAGACCGACTGTTGTGCCTCGTTACGGTCAACTGGGTGGCGCTGTGTCAATAAAGGCCCATTCCGCTCTATTCTGTTTAATTCTAATCAAGTAGCTGCTAATCTTAATAAACCTGTATGGACACTACAAGTCAACCGTTTGGACACCCTTTGAATTTAATGAATTTTCTTTAATTCTCACGACTATTGACATTGCAGTTTTCACTGAAGGCATCAAAACTACGTATGTAGTTTTAACATAAATGGAATTATGTCGGAAACAATGAAATTGTCAAATAACTCAAATACGTATCTGAATTCCTCAAAAAAAAAGCAATCTTTCATAAACAGCATATTTAGTTATTTTACATGTTTTTCTTTGCTGCATAATTGCATATATCTTGCTCATATCTTTGATGTCTTCAGTATCTGCAGTGTAGAAAGTTGTACAGATTTTTTTTTTTTTTTAAATGCATGAGGTGTTTCAAAACTTTTGACCTGCATATTTATATGAAATAGAATAGGTTAGTAAAATTGAAATATTTATGTAAAATCATTTTACATAAATGTTTACAGCAACAATGACGTCCTCCAGTTGGTACATCCCAAATTGACTCCTCATCGCTGCGGATCTGTATTTGTAATCATCATGCACACTCAGACTGAGAGAACATTAGTTCGTTATCCATTGAAATTTTTAATCATGTTTTAATGTCATTCTTACAATTTCGATTGTTCAAAAACACTTTTGCGTTTTCTGACCTGCTGCGTGTGTGTGTGTGTGTGTGTGTGTCAGAGTCTTGGAAGATGGAGCCCACCCGGGGCTTGCGGCCCCTGAGGCGGGACTCGGACAGGAAGTACAGCAGCCGCTCGCTGCGGCTGAGCAACAACAACATCAAGGACCTGCACGACCTCTTCCGGCCCATCAATCACTTCCTGTCCGAGCCCTCGCTGCTCTCCTGGCTCGACCTGTCCTTCAACCAGATCTCACACATCCACAGTGTAAGCCCCACCCCTGCCCTCCCCTCCCTGACCCCTGACCTCTGACCCAGTGGTGTATATGCATCTGATACGCAGCTTTTTGCCTATTTTTTAGTGGTTGTACGGTAATTTGGGACCTTTTTTAGTGGTTATACAGCATATACCTTCATACCATGTAGACTACACTTGACTGACCTCTGACCCCTGACCTACAGCCGCCTCTCCCTCCCGCGGTTGCAGGTGCTGTGCGAGCTGCGTGAGCTGCGCGTGCTGTACCTGCACGCCAACGCCATCTTCATCATGTCGGAGGTGTACGTCCTGGCGGCGCTGCCTCACCTGCACACCGTCACGCTGCACGGCAACGTCATCGAGACGGAGCAGGGCTACAGGTGGCTTGACGGTGATTGGCTGTTTGCGACGGCGACAAATCGACTCTCGAGTCAAAACGTCGATACTTTAGTTGATGTCTGTGGTCACGTGTGACACCGTGGAGATCTCGTCGAACTTTTTAAGTACCTGATGCCTTAAGGGCAGCGGCAGGCAGGGCACAGTGTCTCTAGTGGAGTACTTCAGTACTGCAGGCAGGAGCTACCCAGCTAGTTGGGAGTTGTTCACATTAATAAACAAAGTGAAAAAATGAATAAAGAAAAATGAGGGTCACACAGACCAGGTGTCTTTAAATTATACGGAGCAATTGCGATAAAACAGCTGCAGTGACGTTTAAAAAATATATACTTAATAAAAAGGGTTAAAAATAACATTTTATCCATTAAATGTTATTTTGTGGCAATTCATTTATTTACTTATTTTAGTGGCAACTTCAATTTGAGTCACCTCGTATTTTAAAACAGCGAGTGTCTGTCTTGTTGGCTGTCTGGAAAGACCAAGTACAGAGTATAAAATGGTAATATGACAATAAGATGCAGCAGTGATTCATCAGCAGTCGTCCCAACGTGTGCTTGTGATTGTATACAGGTGTGTGAGGTGTATTTGCGCAACAGTATTGGTAGTGTTGCAGTCCTGGAGCTTGGTCTCGGTCTCCAGACCACTTCACAAGGGCCTCTGCCTCATCTTGGAGGCATTTTTACGACTTAAATTTAAAAAAAAATCCTGCTCATTTTTTTTCCTGTTTTGTTGATATTTTCTTTGAAATATAAAGTCTTGGTCTGGTCTCCATGTCGACACTCTCAGTCTTGATAATGTCTCGGTCTCGGGTTGGCGCCGTCTCGACCAGTATCACTGGATTCTGCTGCTGGTTTCATTTGGAACAGAATCTCACCCAACCGTGTCGCTGCCACCTGCAGGTCTCACGTCATCTACGCGCTGCCGCGGCTCAAATGCATGGACTTCAGCGCCGTGACCCCCCAGGAGCGGGTCATGGCCCGGTACTGGCACCAGGGCCTCCAGGCCAGGAGGACCACCGAGGACCCCGACGACCTCTAGCTGGCGAGCTAGATAGCCACCCCCATACTAGGGAGGAGGAGCTCAGCAAGGATGTTCACCTGGGGCACCAGCAGGGGGCGTCTTGCCGAGGAAAACCCAGGACTTCCAAAGAAAACATCTGGTTCAAATGTATTTGTAGAATTAATATTGTGCAGGATGATTAGGGGGCTTCCGCCCCTAAAGCTGCAAACTACTACTGAAAATACGAACAACAAACGAGGTTAATTATCGACAACTCTTCCCTCAACAAATGTAGCAGGTTTTAATTTAGTCTGCAGGGACTAAAATTAAACTTTCACAAATCTGCAGTTGGCATTAAAACATGGTTCTGAAAGAAACACAACCGACAACCTGACGACACTTTACTATTGACTGCATGGTTTGCTTATATTATGTATTGATTAGTTCATTAGTGATGCAACAGAGTCTGTGCTGGTGGTGGTGAAATCAAACTGGCTGTTGTGACGATTCACCATCCAGGTTCAGTAAAGTTCCACTGAATGACTCTCGAAGCGAGGGGCCGCGTCACTGTTTTGATGTACAGATTTATTTAACTCATATTGAAAAAAAATTTAATGAATCGGAAAAAAAAAAAATCCCCAAAAAATCCTAAAACTTTTTGGTGCTTGTTAACAGAAGAGAAGTGAAGAGAGAGAAAACAAAACACACACAAAAAAAAACAACAACCGAGAAGCTCCGAGTGACGGCACGTCACGCGGTCACGCGCACACACACAGCCGGTAACACAATAAAAACACAAAATAAATAATCACGAATGGCAGGTGGTGGTCAGCCGACCGCTCCTGTCCTCCACCGCCGTTAGTTTGCTGATTAATGTGCACGTTTCCCTCTGAAAAGCAAAAAGAACCCAGGAGGGCGGTGATGACATCATCACATCTAGCCCCGCCCACTGTAGAGGTGGGCGAAGGGGGGCCGCGACCGGAAGCTCCGCCTACTCCGCCGACGTGGCTGACGTGTCGCGTGACCAGGTTACCATCGATTCACACACAAAAAAAACAAAAAACAAAATCAAAAACATTTACAGCCAACCGGAAAGAAAAACTTTTCCTTATTTAAGCCTAGTGTTCCGAGTCGACCCGGCAGAGACGAGCGACGACACGACCGAAGCTTCGCGCACGCTCGCAGACACACACGCACACACACGCACGCACCTGCCGTCTCAGTTCACGACCTCTGGAAACTCGAGTGACGCTGCAGCGGCGGCCAAAAAGAAAAACTGCTTCCTCCAAATCAGTCCAATCAGGTGAGCTGAGGCACACAGAGGGCGGAGTCTGCAGCGGCCAATCATCCCTCATTATCCGGGTAACAGGGTGTGTGTGTGTGTGCGCGTGTGTGTGTGTGTGTGTGTAGAGGGGGGGTGGTGGTCGTGGAGCGGCACCAGTCCTACAACAGCGGCGGCGGTGGTGGTAGCAGTTGGGGGCGGGGCCAGGAAGAAGAGAGTAGTAGGGGCAGCGATGCTGGGTTAGCTGAAGGGGGCGGGGCCAGCGAAGACAAGGGGGCGGGGCCAATGTTTGGAGGGTGGCGGGAGGCTGAAATCACGGGATGGCGAACTGGACCACCAGGTCCTCTTTAGCGTCCACTTTGATCTGGGAGATGGCGCTGTAGGCGTAGGCTGCGACCTTTGACACCTGGAGAGAGAGAGACACACACACACACACACACACACACACACACACACACACACACACCCGAGGGTGAGTCCCTGGGGACACAACTACACAACTAGACAAGTGGATTTTTGAACAAGGACGGCAGTGTGTGTGTGTGTGTGTGTGTGTGTGTGTGTGTGTGTGTGTGTCTGTGAGAGACTGGAGTATGTGCGTGTGTGTGTGTCAGCATGTATGTATGTATGTGTGTAAGTTGGTGTGTGTATATGTGTGAGAGAGACTTTGGGTGTGTGTGTGTGTGTGCGTCAGTAAGTGTGTGTGTGTGTGTGTGTAAGTTGGTGTGTGAATGTGAATGTAGTTGAATGTGTGTGTGTGTCTGTCCACATCCTCCAAAAGGATTGTCGTCGCTCATTTACATTCACTACCCAGCAGTGGGCGTGGCCTCTGGAGGGTAGAAAGCGCAGTGCATTCTGGGATCTGCAGGTCTTTAGAAACAGCAACCCAGCAGAGGGCCTATTAATAGCCCCTGCAGCTATTCTGAGCCCAGCGCCGACACCTGGTGGCGGGGGCGGCAGTCGTGCTGGTGTTGAGTTACCTGCTGGACGTCCGAGTACGGCACCAGGTCGCTGGCCAGCACCTGGTGGGGCTGGCTGGTCAGCGAGGGCAGGGCGGCCGCCTTCTTCTGGGGGAGGCTGTTGCTCAGCATGGCCAGCTTGGTGCTGCGGGACAGAGGCAAGAAACTCTGGAGCTGAAGCTGCTGCAACACGGAGGACGTCTGAGGAGCCGGAGCTGCTGCTGCTGCTGCTGCTGCTGCTGCTGCTGCTGCTAGATCAGGGGTGGGCAAACTACGGCCTGAGGGCCATATGCGGCCCCGTTAGCTTTTTAATTTGGCCCACCAAATTTGAAGAAATGATATTCATTGTAAGTAAGTCATAATTTACATTTACAGAGGACGATTTATTTCAATTAAATGATAACTTTAAGAGGAAGACTTTTATTTTGAAGGGCGATCCTTGGTTATTTAAGGGTGGTGCATTCTGGGTGGAAAAAAGGGAGAAATGTTTGTCTGGATGAAGGAAGCTGGTGTGGGTCGAGCCGGGCTGGGAGTGTGGAGCCCAAAATGTTTCTGACCTCGTTTTGTTTTCTCCACTTTCTTGTGGAGAAATTAAATGAGTTCAACGCCCAGGATGGATTTTTTTTTTTTTTTTTTTTACCTTGAAGCAACGCTGGACTTAACAGGTCAACATCAAAGCAACTACGTGAGCTAAAACGACAGAACCAGTTGTCAAAAGAACGGCCCTGACCATCTGCTGCTGCTCCGGCCCCTCTGTCAAACTTCAGAACCCACTGTGGCCCCACCAGTCAAAAGAAACCTGCCCACCCCCGTGTTCGACTCACTCCCTCCCTCAGCTCATCATCCCGTCACCCCTGTGACCTCCTGACCTTCACAGCAGCCCAGCCGGCCTGCAGCTCCTACCTGTACTGCCGGGCCTTGTCCATGTACTCGTGCTGCTCCATCATGACGGGCGAGTCGGCCGCCGAGACATCGATGATGATCCTGACGGAGAGGAAACGACAGAGGGTTTCACAGCTGTCATCCCGTCCACACACACGCACACAGTCAGCCGCAGTAATGCATACACACATCAGGAAAAAATGTACACGATAACACTGTGTACTGTTGTGCAATGTTTTCCCAACAGGTGGCGTCGCCTTCGTGAATGTAGCACCAGCAAGTGCTGAAGCTACGTTCATGACCAGGTGCTCGGTGGCCACCATTTTGTCACTGTTGAGGTCAAAGGTCACTTGTCTCAATCTCCTCATGTCTGATTGTGTTTGGTATTGAAATATTAATGCAAGATTTTCTTTTCCTGATGTGTGGAAACATTATTTCGGCTGACTCTGCACATATACCGACTACTTCTACACTAGCGGTCAAAAGTTCGGACACATCCTCTGAATTGAATGTCTTTTCTTTCACTCTCATGACTACTGACATTGCAGTTTGTCACTGAAGGCATCAAAACTAAGTATGAACACACAATAGAATTATGGAGGAAACAATGAAATAGTAAAACACCTCAAACACATTTTGTATTTAAATTTTAATTTCAAATAAAGCCTATTTTACATATATCATGCTCATATATTTGATGTCTTCAGTGTCTATCTGCAGTGCAGAAAGTTGTAAAGATTAAAAAAAATGGCCTGAGAAGTTGTGTCCGAACTTTTCACTGGTAGTGTATGTCTGCATGTATATATAACTGCATGTACACGTGTTATTTTGTCATCTCATAGGTTTTGGGTTTTTTTTTGGCCACTATTCTTCTTCACTTCACGAGCGGTCGTTCCTCATCCATCTCTTCCTGCAGCTGTGGAGCTGCAGGAGCGACTGGACATCCTGCTGGGGACGAATCAACTTCCACCTAATTTTCATAGATGCGATGACGACACGGATTGCGACGAGAGGCGGATGGGTCTTACTGCGCCGTCTTGGTGAGGATGGACGTGAGCAGCGCCTGCTCGTCGTTCCGCGCTGACGGCACGTTGGCGGTCCAGTCGGTCCCGTTGGGGGGCTTGCTGACGGGGTTGGGGTGCGGGAGCAACGGCTTCCGTTCATCGGGGTCCTGGGAACAAATCAGACGGAGGCCAGTTTGATTGTGCAATGCTGGAGCTCGGTGTGACGGCGTTGCCACGCCACAGTGACAGGATGAGCAGGAAGTGGCTGAAAGCGCTGCAACTGTACTTTGACCTAGCAGAGGAGCAGCTTCGTTCTGGCCAAACACTGGGAAATAATTCCACGTTTACCAAACTACCTGTTGGCTGAATCATTCCTACTCAGTTCATTCGAACCACAATTAAGCGTTTGAGTCAAGGACAAGCTGCAGTGTGAACCGCTTGCCCATCTGTCTTGAGAGACAAGAGGAACAACTTGCTTGTTTCCTCAAACTATTGTTACACTGTGGGTCACATGATCTGACTGTTGTCTGTCAGTTGTGCAACAAAACGCACCAGTCGCACGAGATTTTTTTTTCACAGGCAAACACAAGCTATAACTGATGCAAAAATGTGTTTTATTTCTGGCAAGGAAAAGACTTTCTTTTGCTTTAATTGCCGTTAAACTGTCACTCACGAGTCAATATGTAGAACCTGGTGATGTTTTAAACAGTCCGACCCCGGGGCCTGTGTCGACGGACACGGCTAGCAGGCTAAAGCTAAAAGAAAAGTCACTAACTTCATCTAAAACTAAACATAAACCACAACTTTAAACTTTATTATTCATCAAACTAGTGTGCGGGACACGTGACGTACAACACACACAACCAACGCTGTCTGATATAGTTTGGTGAATCGTCCAAACTCGGCTTCTGCGTGGGGGAGCGTTAGCCACTTAGCGGCTAACGGCTAGCAGCGAGCTAACCTGCTCCGTGGTCTCGTCCCCGCTGCTGTAACAGCAACCCATGGCGGCGGCGGCGTCCCGAGGCCCGCGTCCCTTTGCTCCGTCACTGGCGAGTCGAGTGGCGCTGCTCCCGTGTCAGGACAACGTTTCTGCCAGCGCTCATCGGAAAAGTGTGAAGCTACTGTCAACAGCAGCAGCTTCCTCGGACGACGAACTATCACATGACAGCTGCAACGACAACAAGCAGCGCGGCCACTTCCGGAAGTTTGCAACGCAGCAGCTGCGAGCTGCGTCACGTGACGGGCGGATGGTGGTTTTGGGGGTGAGGGGGTGCACGGCACAATGCAAATTAAAGGGAAGTGGGGGTGGGTAGGGCTCTCAGGTTTGAAGTTTGTTTGGTGTTTTTGTTTGTTTGTTTGTTTGTTTGTTTTCAAAAACTCTACTTGTCGTTTGCAAAGTTTACAGAAATGTAGATCTTCAGTATGAAAGCATCATATTGTGCAAAGTTTGCAAAATTGTAGGTCTTCATTAAACAGAAAACCTGCATAAAACAGAAGAATCACAACATCACATAACTTGCCAGGTGGGATAGGGCTTTACAAGAAAATGCAAAAATGTTTACAAATATTCACAGTTTTTGTTGCCTTTTAAATAACAGAAAGCTGAATTGAGTCGATGTAGTGCTTGACCTCATTGTGAAAAGCAATAAAAGAAGTTTTTCTTTGTGTGAACTAACATTTGTGAATGTAGAATTTTGCTAAAAGAATGAGACAAATAATGAATGTTTCATTAGGCTTTGTCTTATTTCTGTTAAAGTCAGAGGGGCCAACAAGTACATCCCTCCAAAACATACGACTTCAATTCTTTTTCGATGTTTCTAGCAAATTACAAACAAACAGGGCAGTGCCAAAACAGTAACTGTTTCAACATTCACAGAACAGAAAGCACATGTCTCTTTTGAATCCTTTAACAATATGATTATTAGATGGCTAAAACTTATAAATTATTTTAAAGGATATTGCTCTAACTTTGTTGGTCAACAGATATCAGTTGGGTAAGAGCCAAAAGCTTTTCTATTCAATATGCATGTTTAAAGTTTAACTCACGATTGAAGCCAAAGTAAATGTCAGCGTTCGAGTTTCGAGCGAGTCAGTGGCTCACAGCGCCCTCTTGCGGCCAGTGATTCGTTTAGGACTCGGTCACATGACGCCTTATTGACAACAGGTAAACAGCCTGCTGAGGTCTGCAGGGTTTTCTTACACAGACTTTACACTGATTGGTGTCTGATGTGAATAGAATTAATATGTCATTAAATCTTCAAATGTAAACAACCTATTCCGTCCACTTACAATGTATATATATATATATATATATATATATATATATATATATATATATATATATATATATATATATATATGTACTCACATATATGTATATGTACGTATATATGGAGATTTATTTATTTATTTTTGATGAAATTCCATCAAATTGGAATAATGGGTGGGTTGGGCGGGGCTGGTTCTTGACCATTGTTGGGTGGAGCTTAACTTTACGCCAGTATATCCAGTGTTTACAACTTCCTTTGTCCAGGTGGATGTGAGAGAGTTCAGCCTGGGAACCAGGGTGAGGTCAGCCACAGGAGGTTCCTGCTGTTCCTTCATGATCCAGAGGAGCTGAGGAGCTGAGACAAGCTCCGACAGGTCCAGCGTCAGGAGGCTTCCCCTCACACAGTCTCCACACGCCTGGACTGAAGCTCTGCTGCGACTGCAACTGTCTGTCTGTCTGTCTGTCCTACTTCCTTTTGTAAGAAGATCAGACAGATTTCCACGGCTGTCTGAGCAGCTCGGAGCGCTTCCTGCCAGCAGAGTAGCAGGTCGCAGCACGTTCCTCACACACACACACACACACACACACACACACACACACACACACACACAGCCTCTGTGATTAAGATACACTGAGACACTTTGTTGCCTCTCTGTGATTCATGATGCAGCTGCAGTTTGTGTAACTGCTGCGTGACTGACTGACTGACTGTTGTCGTCGTCGTTGCTGTTGTTGTTGTCGTCAAGACTGAGTTGTGTGATAAGTGCGACAGCTCCCACACTCTTCTTTACCCTCCATCCTGGAATCCAGTGGAGCAGTTTCAACTCTGGACCAACTGTGATGGTCCAACAGCTCTCCATTGTCCGTTAGCCCTGTGTTTGCAGCCTGTTTATAACATAGGGGCTTCACTGGACCTCACACATGTTGGCAAGGAACCAAAAACAGTAGGCTCAGGGTCTCAGGGGGAGGGGCCAGCACTTGGCTGGGGGTGTGGTCTCTGACCTAGGGGAGGCATCAGTGCGCTCGGTGGCGTCACAAGGGGGCTGATTTGTAAAAGCTGGACCTTCATCAAGCTTCTTTGACTGGACACAGTTCACTGGTTACTGGTAGCCATTCAAAACCATCGCTTATCTTCTTCTTAGCTGGTTGCTGGTTGCGGTCCAAAGAAGAATCTCTGTCATGACGCCACGCCCCCTTTCCTCCCCTATCCCCCTCCCCCAAAC
The DNA here is from genome assembly GCA_009823395.1 of Thamnaconus septentrionalis. Taxonomy (NCBI): domain Eukaryota; kingdom Metazoa; phylum Chordata; class Actinopteri; order Tetraodontiformes; family Monacanthidae; genus Thamnaconus; species Thamnaconus septentrionalis. The sequence goes on along the minus strand of CM020510.1, from coordinate 2,605,829 downwards.
CGGTGTGATGGGAGGGGCGAGGGAAGGACCGTCTCTCATGAAGTTGCTCCGGTCACCTCCTGACCGGCTCTCCTGCTGCCACGATGTTCCTCCTCCCTGTGCTCCTCTGTGTCCTCCTTCTCGGACCTCCTGCCGCCGCCTCCTCCTCCTCCTCCACCTCCACTCAGGCGGCGTTGGGCTCCTCCTCTCTGCGGTCGACCTGCCGGCCCATCCCCGCCAGCATGCCGCTGTGCTACGGCGTCGGCTACCGGCTGATGCGGCTGCCGAACCTGCTGGGCCACGACAGCCTGCGGGAGGCGCAGCAGCAGGCGGCCGCCTGGCTGCCGCTGCTCTCCAAGCGCTGCCACCCGGACACCGGCAAGTTCCTGTGCTCGCTCTTCGCCCCGGTGTGCGGGCCGGAGCTCGGCGAGCCGGTCAGCCCCTGCAGGAGCCTGTGCGAGGCGGTGCGGGACGGCTGCCTGCCAGTCATGAGCGCCTTCGGCTTCCCTTGGCCGGAGATGTTCGACTGCAGCCGCTTCCCCAGCGGGACGGAGCTCTGCGTCCCGGCGGCCACCGGGGGGCAGCAGAGCGTCCCGACGGAAGGGGAGCTGCGCCGCGAGGAGGCGCTCAAAGGTCAGTGTGTGTGGATGTGGTGCTTTGCCTACCAGTTGTTGTTGGAAAATATTAGAAAATACAAAGTATGCTCGAGGTTTGTAGCAATTGCCTCAACCTTCTACACTGCAAACATTCATTTTTGTGCCATAAACCTGGGACTACATATGTAACACTGGTAAGAGTAAGTAAAAGAAAAATCAACACTGTTTGGAGTCATTTTTTAAGTAGTGTTAAATAGGTTTAACACCGGGAACGTTCAGTGTAGAATGTGAATAACACCATAGGTGTGACTTGCCACATAGTGTAAAACGCGATTAACACTTCTTAATGTTGTGTAGTGTAAAATAATATCTTACCAGTGTAAAATTAACTGTGGAAATGTAACTCTGTGTTCAGTGTACATTTTACACTCTGTAGATAGGCCCATATGTTCACTGAGGTATGTGTTAAAACTTTAAATGTTAAATTAACTTTTGCCCTGTGATGAACTGGCGACTTGTCCAGGGTGTCACCCTGCCTTCGCCCTAAGACAGCTGGGATAGGCTCCAGCAGACCCCGGACCCTGAATTGGAATAAGCGGGTATAGAAGATGAATGAATGAAAACATTAATCTTTTTGTAAATGTATAAATGTTCTCCAATTTCCCTTGGAAAATAAAACATTCATTACTGTCACTATTATTAGCACACATCAGTGGTATTTCACCAAATACTTCTCTTCTACAGACTGTTATCGTTTTTTCTACGTTATACAAGCTGCCTGCTGATGACCTGCCGTCACTCTGCAACCAGGCTCCATGTGCAGGACTTCTGAGCTCCTCAGTAGGTGGTCTGTAGGTGCATCTAGTTTCACACCTGGTGCCGTCTCCTCTGCAGGAAGTGTGATCTGCGACGCCTGCAGCCTGGTTGAGGAGGGAGAGGCCGACGTCCGGGAGAACTTCTGCCTCAGTCCCTACGGTGAGAAGGTGTGAATGAAGGTGCGAGTGAAGGAGTGAATTAAGATGAGCGAAGTTGTGATTGGAGGTGAGTGAAGAAGTGAATGAAAGTGAGTGAAGGTGAATGTGAGTGAATGAAGGTGTGAGTGAAAGAGTGAATGTGCCTCCTGACCTGTCTGTCTCTGCCTGCCACAGCCTTCAAGATGCGTCTGGGCAGCGTGTCCACGGTGGGCGGCGACCGTCAGCTGGTGCCCACGGCCCGCAGCCGCATCCTGAGGTGGGCGGGGGGCGGAGCCCAGAGAGCGGAGGGGGTGGGAGGGGCCATGGCTCACAGCGCCCTCTGGCTGCCGGAGGGCGGCTCCTGTTCCTGCCCGGGTTTGGACTCCCAGGACACTGGCGGGGAGGAGGAGCGGGGGCCAGCCAATGACAGAGGAGGGGGTGGGGCTGGAGCCCAGGGGGCGTGGTTCCTGGGCCTAGCTCGCCCCGAGGAGGGTCGGCTGGTGCTGACCCGGCTGCTCAGGTGGACCAGAGGAGACAAGGAGCTGAAGAAGCTGGTCAGAGCTCTGCTGAGGCTGCCGTGTCCGGACGGGCCGTAAGCTGAGCAACAGCGCCACCTTGTGGATCCAAACAGTTCTTACCTCCTGACAGAGAGACTGCACAGGCAGTGGTTCAGGACACAAGCACAACATATACATGCACTGATGCATTTTGGGGATTTTTTTTTTTTTCAAACAGACTGACCTTATTTTTTTGATGTTGGTCTTTTGGTTCTTTAATGACTATCTAGTTTTAGCCGCCAGGTGGCAGTGTTGTGGCGCTATCATAAAGTCTGCTTGCCGCAGCATATTGACAGGCTTGGTTTCGGGTCTATTTAAAAAAAAAAAAAAAACTACCCGCTGTAATAATGCTCTGTTCAAATGTAATTTTTTAGTGGGTGGGAGTGAAGGTGAAAGTGGTCTCAGGTCAGAGTTCAAGAACATTCTGTCTCACATTGTCACCTCTGGCACAGCGGCAAATAAAGTTGATTTTATATCTCTTCATTTTCTTTGTCTGCTGTTTGTCTGAATGTTTTCATGGGACGACACTGGGGTCCACTCAGAAGACTCGCACACCTGTCCAGGTGGGGCAACCTGCTGCTTGTTTTGTTACACCCTGTTACTCTGAAGGCAACATGGTGGAAATTGCACTCAGAAACATAGTGTGTGTCTGCTGCTAAGATCCCAGTGTGTCGCAGCCGCTGAGCCACAAGATATTTCATTAGAATTAATGAGGGACTCGGCACTGTCACACAAAACAGTATCAATTATTCACAACCCTGGATCTGTTACACAGACACACACACGCACACACTCGGTCTCGCAGGTTCAGCGACGACACCATCACAGTTGGAGAAACAGCTCTTAGAAAGAGGTGAGTGCCGAACTGTGTTTTTGTGCATGTGTGTGTTCTTAGTGTGGTTGTGTCACTGTGTGGACATTGCCTCTGTTCCTCTTCACTATCAACTTCAGTCAGTGTAGTTCCTCACTCAGAAAGGGAGAGAGGAATGGTCCAGACTGAAGTAGCTTCAATATCCCTCCAGTAAAACCACAGCAGCAGATTCAACAGCTAATCATAAATACAATAAATAATGTTTGATATGGGGGTGGAAGTTCTGCCTCAAACTGAAGACGTGAGAAGATGTGGAATGAGAGCTGAACTCTGGATAATGAAGGTGGAGCTTCAGGTTCATCTTCATCATCATCATCATCATCATCATCATCCTCAGATCTGGCACCAAGACAGACAAACAGACAGGAAGTACTTCCCTCCTCTGTGCTTCCAGGACCAGGAGGAGCAGAACCAATCAGAAGCAGGATGGTGTCCCCCGCCATCGCCCTGGCCTTCCTACCCCTCCTCCTCACCCTCATCATCAGGTACCGATTCTATATGGTGCTGCTGTACCGGGCCGTGCTGGTCCGGTTCTGGAGGGACTGTGTGAGCGGGCTGAGCAGGGAGGAGCGGGCCTACCAGTACGTCCTGACGCACGCCACACCTGGAGACCCCGACAGCATCCTGGACGCCTTTGACGCCTGGTGCAGCAAGGTGGAGTTCATCAGCAACATCGGGCCTAAGAAAGGTGGGAGATGGTACCTGACCTTCTCAGGAGCCTGGAGGGGTTAAGGTTATTAGGCCGTCCTGTGGACCTCTGTGGTCCTCCTGCTGTCCTCTGTGGTCCTCTGGGGTCACAGATCGACCTCTGTGGTCCTCTGTGGCCTTCTGTGAGCCTCAGGTGGACCTGTGGGTTGGTGTTCACTGATTCTATGTCAATATTGGAGATTGGAGAGGGATTTTGCTGACGGTAGGAACTGGTCTCACCATTGAAAAGGTCAAAGGTCGGCCGGTGAGAGGAGGGAGGAGTGTGGGAGCTGCCTCACGCCTGCTTGTGTTTGGCCTGCAGGTAAGATCCTGGACCGGTTGCTGATGGAGCAGCGCCCCCTGGTGGTCCTGGAGCTGGGGGCCCACTGCGGCTACAGCAGCGTGCGCATCGCCCGGGCGCTGCCACTAGGGGGCCGGCTGTACACCGTGGAGATGGACCAGGGCAACGCTGGCATCACCGAGAAAGTCCTGCGGCTGGCCGGGTTTGATGACGACACGGTGAGGGGCGGGGCTTGCCTCCTCATGTAGGGGCGTGGTGTTGCGAGCGAGTGACAGATCCAGGTTTGTCCTGCAGGTGGAGCTCATCGTCAACCCATCAGACGAGGTCATACCGAAACTGAGAGCCGAGTTTGGTCTGGAAAGGCTGGACTTTGTCTTCATGGACCACTGGAAGAAGTGCTACGCGCCTGACCTCCAGGTGACCTTCAACTCTCTCTCTACCTCCACCTGGTCGAACTTCAGTCTGAAGAACCGGCTGACTCACCCACTGATTACTTGAATCCCATAAAGATAGAAAAAAAAAAAAATCAAAAACATGTAATATTTGTCTGTTCAACACATCAGTAGGATTAAACAGACAGGTCTTCTGCTCCCTCCTGCCCCCTAGCTGCTGGAGGACTCAGGCTTACTGGGGAAGGGCTCCATGATTGTGGCCGACAACGTTCTCTTCCCCGGAGCTCCTAAGTTCCTCAGGCACGTTCGCAGGAGCGGCCTGTACGAGTGGAAGGTCCACCGAGCCACTCTGGAGTACAGCAGGGGCATCCGGGACGGGATGGCCGAGCTGATCTACCAGGGGATCATGTAGGCCTGCAGGTCCTGAGAAGGACCTGGACCACCTGGACAACATTTTTCGAACCCGTTTAGAGTTCTATCCGTTTAATTCAAGAGGACGACTGACTGTTGCATCGCTGTTTGAACCTTGAATACATGTTGAATAAAGTTGCCCATGGTGGACAACATCAAACCACAAGACACAGGAGGTCACTTCACGTGTGTTTTTTTTATTAAGGACATAAAATATAAATAGAAACAAAAGTAATCAGTCACACTGAGAGTTTAGGTTTCTGTCCGTCTGAACCCCAAAATTATCATTGCAGTTACAACACTTATCTCACCCACACTCTCACTCTCACACACACTCACACGCACACTCTCACACACACACAAACAGTCTGACTCAGAGCCACCTGACTGCAGGATGATAAAGTCGAAATGAGCTTGTAAAAAAAGGAGGAGGCGTCACATTCACATGTCACCATCAAATGACCAAACACACAGCAGTTCAGGAGCATCCCGAGATCCTCAAACGCCGCAGCATTCGGTGGTGCCTTCAGAGTCCAGGCTGATTTCAGTCCAGCTCAGTCTTCAGATCATCCACTGGTCCTGGTCCTGGTCGGCCCCCTCCATGTCCACCTGGCAGGCAGGCAGGCAGGCAGGCAGGGAGGGAGGCAGAGAGACAGACAGACAGACAGACAGACAGACAGACAGGCAGGCAGGCAGGCAGGCAGGCAGGCAGGACAGACAGACAGAGGTTTAGAAAACATGACGCAGGAGGAATTTTACTGTCTTTGTCTTGTAAACTGGAGTTTCACTCTGACTGGAAGCGTTATGATCATGTGACCAGTCATGTGCTACCTCGTTGATCTCGCCGTCGTCAGGTGACTCATTGTAGTCGTTCATCTCGTCCATGTCCTGCATGTCCTCCTCGTCCTCCGAGTCTTCCTCACTGTCCTCCTCATCCTCGTCGTCCTCCTCCTCCTCCTCCTCGTACCCTGGCTGGACCCCAGAGCACCATGGGAGAGATGACACACGATGACCCCATGAAGAATTCACACGGTCCAAACATGGGAGAGAAAACTCGACACATTACTTCAAATACAGGCTTTCCGATGGGCATCAGGTTGTTGTCCTTCTCAGCGATGCTCTGCAGCTGGAGGAGAGTGGAGACAGGTGAGTGCAGAGCTGTAGGAGGAGCGCAAGGAGGAGCAGGGGGGCTGGAGGAGGCGCAGGACCACAGGGGGGGGATAAACAGCAGGAGCAGAGGGAGGAGGAGCAGCAGAAGCTGGAGAAGGAGCTAGAGCAGAAAGAGGAGGCGGAACAGGGAGAGCTGGAGGAGCAGGAGCAGAGGAAGGAGCAGGGGGACAAGGAGGAGGAGCAGAGGTACAGGCGAAATAAACAGCAGGAGTGGAGGGAGAAGGAGGAGGAGAAGAATGAGCAGGGGCAGGAGCTGAAGGAGGAGCAAGAGGTGGAGCAGGTGGAACTAAGAGAGCAGAAGGACAGGGAGGATAAACACTAGGAGCAGAGGGGGGAGTGGCATAGAGAGGAGCAGCAGCAGCAGGAGGAACTGACCCAGGTCTGGTGCTGCTGCTCCTGCTGGTGCAGCTCCGTCTCGTCCACACACGGCCGGTCGAGGTTGAACCAGAGTGCCTCGGTGATCCGGGGGAAGAGGGAAGGGAAGAGCGTGGACATGTCTGGAGGTCTGGAGGACAGACAGAGAAAATAAAGAAATAATCTGATCAACGGCGTCAAACGGCGAAAATAAAGAAATAAATCTGATTAACGGTGTGTGGAGCTCAACGGGTGTGTTTGGAAACACGAGCTGTTGCAGCTGCGGAACCAAAACAACGAACATTGCTGACGAAGGAAGAACCGTTTAAAAGCGCCACAGCAACTTCCGGTTCCAGTCATAGAAAGGGAAAAGCCATGAAAAAAAAAATAAATTAGTAGCACAGTGAACGGCGGTGTAACACCTACCGTCAGTATCTGTCTGACAGCCTCAGGCGGCCTCGTACCCAAAAAAAAATTCAAAAACAAGCTGAACCGGAAGTCGGCAGTGTACACTCCGAGTCTCTTCCGGAGAGTTCCGGAAAGCGTAACAAAGGTTCCGCGGGAGAATAAAGTAGTGGCTACCAAAGGAAGTTCGTAATTCCTCTGCACAAGTATTTCCTCCGAAATAGTCATTTATAAAGAGCCACCATCGCACTCTGTCAGCCTGGTGGTGGTGGGGAGGATAACATGTTTTGGTTCGACATGAAGGAACAGATTCAAATAAACCAACCAGGGTAGTTTGTTAGCAGGGTGTTGGTGGTCAGGAAGCAGGAAAGTCCCTGCTGTTTTCTCACTACCAGCTGTGTGTGGAAACCTGCAATCACCTCTTCACACACAACGACTCACCTTGACAGCCCTGCATTTTGAACCATTTGAATTTGGGATTTAATAATGCGACACATTGCCAGACTCTTTTCAGACAGACGTGTTGGAGACCTGGCCTGGAATTTGATTCTTCCTCTTCTCAACAATCCATCTGGCAGAGAAGTCAGTCAGTCAGTTTCAGTCGGCCCCTCAACACCCCAGCGTCAAAGTTGGTTTGCTGCTGACGTGGTTGGTGGTTGTTGTTTCCTCTGTGCCTCTCTGTAACTACCTCCTGTCTCCTGGTCCTGTGACCGAGCAATAAAAACATTACTGCAAAAAATACAACCTGGGAAATACAGACATTATTATCTCAGTAGCATCAGCAGTTAAAGCAATTTCAAAGCTGTGACTCGTGGAATTATTATATAGCTAGTTATGTAGATAGGTAAAGCAAGCAGCTACTGTTGTAAAGCACAGTACATCTATAATATTTAACTATCTCCCCATGTGTGTGTGCGTGCGTGTGTGTGAGACTGGAGTTGACACGAAACCAGGTGACTGACCACAAAAGCGGCATAAATTTATCTCAGGTGTTAACATACACATCACCTGGACTTCAGCAGTTGCACTGTTGATTACATCCACTGTTTGTGTGTGTGTGTGTGTGTGTGTGTGTGTGTGTGTGTGTGTGTGTGTGTGTGTGTGTGTGTGTGTGTGTGTGTGTGTGTGTGTGTGTGTGTAGGTGGAGTGGAAGGGTGGAAGGTGGTAGGGGGCGACCTTGAGATAAGGCGGGGCCTCTGCAGCAGCAGGAAGACGTAATAAACTGATTACACTGGATTTTTCTCTCTCTCTTTCACACACACACACACACACACACACACACACACACACACACACACACACACTTTGGACTCTCACCAAGTGAGACATTAGTTAACTGTTGACTCGTATTTGCAGCTCACTCACTGCCTCAGACAGAGAAGCTGGAAGGACGTCCGTGCTGCTCATCACCTGGAAACTGAAAAGTCTCAGAGTCACAGCAGGTAAAAAAAACAAAAACAATTATTACTGGGGTCCTTTAAACGCCTCATATTCTCTGGAATAACTGGGCGTAAAACATTTAAATTGTTCATATTGAGTAGTGTGAAGGTGAAGGTGCTGTGAATGTATGGTGTGTGTGTGTGTGTGTGTGTGTGTGTGTGTGTGTGTGTGTGTGTGTGTGTGTTTGTATATGTGTATGTGTAGAAGTGTGTGTGCGGGATCTGAGATCTGAGAGGTAAAGTGTATACAAATATATATGTAACAGTGTTATTAAATTGTATTAGTTAGATTATGTTAAACTTGGTTGGCGCACAGCCATGGCTCTTTATATTTCGTTTTTATTTTGTTTTGTATTTGATGTATTTTATTTTGAAGTTAGGGCTTTGCATTCTGGGCGAGCCTCAGTACAGAGGAAGCCTATGAAACAGGTGAGACGGTCTCCATCCCTGCTGAGACAGAAAATTAATAAAATAAGTCCAACTATGCCTCATGTAACCGTGTTTGAGCGGCTAAATGTGTACTGGCGTCTTTCATTTAATTTTTTTTTTTTTTTAGCAAGGTTCGTTTTTATTTTTTATTATTATTATAAACGATTAGCATGTTAATTAGCAGCACACGTGCTGTGAGCGCATCTCTCATGCGGAGCACGTTGTCTCTGTGCAGGAAGTGAGCAGGTTTGACTGAGCGAGTTGTGGTTTTTGTCCCATTCTGTTACAGGTATGTTGTGTGTGACTTGAAGAATATTAACTCTTGGTTTTGCGGTGCATAAAAATGGAGCTTTAGAGAGTGAATGTTATGCAGCTATTATTTAAATTGCTGAATGTAATTTTCTGTATTTTTATATTTTATTTTAAAGTAAAATGTTTTTATTTTTTAGTATTATTTGTATTGTAAAAAGAAAACCACTATAACACACAAAGAGGGAAACCTTGGAAACTGATGTGCTGTTCAGAGAAACAGAGGCAGCGACACCTGTGGATGAAACAGGAAGTGAACTCGTAGATGATGCCTGTCATGGTCTCCTGCTGCAGAACCATGCGGCTCCTCCTGGCGTTCACCCTGCTGAGCAGCGCCCTCTGCCAGGATAAACTCAACATGTGCATGGACGCCAAACACCACAAGACGGAGCCGGGCCCAGAGGGGGAGCTCTACCTGCAGGTGAGTGACGCCGCAGCAGCAGCAGCAGCAGCAGCTGATGTGCTGTGACTCGGCTCTCATAGAGATCTTCTCCTCTTCATCCTCGTCCTCCTCCCCTTCTTCCTCCTCCTCCTTCTCTTTCCCTACCTCTTCCTCCTTTTTTTCTCCTCCTCTTTCTCCACTTCGTCCTCCTCCTCCTCCTCTTTCTCCCCCTCCTTGTCCTTCTCTTCTTCCTCCTTCCAAACCTCTTGTGTCTTCTCCTCCTCCTCCTCCTCCTCCTCATCCTCCTGCTCCTCCTCACAGTGCGCTCCTTGGAAAGCCAACGCGTGCTGCAGGGCCAACACCACCGAGGAGGCCCACGAGGAGAACTCCACCCTGTACAACTTCAACTTCGACCACTGCGGAGACATGACGACCAGGTGTATGAAGCACTTCATCCAGGACGCCTGCTTCTACGAGTGTTCGCCTCACCTGGGGCCCTGGATAGAGGAGGTGTGTTTCTGTGCATGTGTGTGTGTGTGTGTGAGCGAGTGAGTGAAGTTGTCCATCGTGATTCATAAACACGTAAAAATCACATGACTGACTGAGACGTTGCGTATTCTGTAGTTTGAATCATGGGTTGTTTTTTTTTGATGACGTCAGCAGAACTTATTGTGTGCCTGTGTTTGAGTGTGTGCGTGTGTGTGTGATGCACGTGTGCTTACACAAAAGTAGTTGGCAACAGCACAGGAGAAAAGTTGTAAAATAAAGCCTAAAAAAAACTCACCTCACATGAATGACTACAATGTTGCGTAAGCATTTATTTTGTGTGTGTGTGTGTGTGTGTGTGTGTGTGTGTGCAGGTGAACCAGAGCTGGCGTAAGCAGCGGATCCTGAACGTCCCCCTGTGTCTGGGGGACTGTCAGACCTGGTGGGACGACTGCCAGGAGGTCAGCACCTGCAAGGTCGACTGGCACACAGGGTGGAACTGGACCACAGGTGAGAGGCGTACACACCCTTAACCTATCACACACACACACACACACACACACACACCCTCCCTGATGGACGAGTGTGTGTGTGTGCTCCCTCCAGGGACGAACCAGTGTCCCAGCGGCACCAAGTGCCAGAAGTGGAAGGAGGTCTTCCCCACACCGAAGGACATGTGTGAGAAGATCTGGTCCCGGTCCTACGAGTTCACCCAGTACACCAACGACTCGGGCCGCTGCATGCAGATGTGGTTCACAGGCGAGAACCCCAACAAGAAGGTGGCCGAGTACTACCTGAACCAGGCCCAGGGACTCCACGGCGCCCCCTGGAATGGACTGTTGCTCCTCCTTCTCCCTGCAGTGGCATGGGCCTCCCTATGATCTCCTCCTCCTCCTCCTCCTCCTCCTCTTGTTTCTTCTTCTCCAGCCGTTAAACCCCATTAAAAGTGACTTCCTGCCCACTGTTGAGTCATTTATGAGTCTGGTCTCACCTGGTCTCACCTGGTTTCACCTGGTTTCATTTTTGTGTGTTATCAAGCTTGTGTGTGAAATTCTGCCTCTCCGACTAGAAATAGTACAAATGAAGGTCTGTGCACAACTCAACTCACGGTATCAGCTCCACCCCCACGCCCTCCGTGTGTGTGTGTTCAGAACTGTTCAGTCAGATGGTCAATAAATTCGCTCAGTGTTAGCGATAGCGTAGCCTAAGATGTGACTCAAAGGAAAACTAGACCATGCTCCAGAAACAGCAGAGAGCCACCCTGTGGCCACAGTGGTCTGGAGCCAAACATGGTCCACTACACACTGACGGCGGTCCTGTTATACTGTATCTTCATCGCTACTGAGGACCCGCAGGCAACCGACTTTGATTTCAGTGCACTTGCAGCGCTAAACTACGACATCTAGTGGTGAAACAACGTCACATAGAGCCACTTTAAATAAATGAACAAAAAAAAAAAAAAAAAACAGTTGACAAGAGTTCACTGTCGGCAACATGCTTGCATCAGCAATATTTACATTTTTATATAGACAGAAAAATAGATCACACACACTCGTCCCAACAAAACAACAACAACACAACAACAGTAGCTGTTGGCACAAACGTTCAGTGTACAAAAGTTCGCTGCAGTGTAAAACTGCAGCGATTCGACGGAGCCGACGTCTGCAGTCACCACAGGATCACATGAGCTCCGTGGAAACAGCTGGCTATCAGAGTGTGTGTGTGTGTGTGTGTGTGTGTGTGCGCGTCACATCTGATATTGCTCAGTGCTCAGTGAGACATCCTTCACAAAAAAAAGTTCACAGACTGCAAAAAAGTAACACGCTGTTTCAAAATAAAACACCAAGGTCCTTCTTCCTTCTCCTTCCCCTCCTGCTGACGTCCTTCACACTGAGTGTGAATCTTGCTGTGTTGGCGAGTTAGTCCCAATAACAACTTATTTATACGTCAGTATGTAGATAGCTGTAAGCCCAACTGCTCGTGAGATGTAAATATCTTGTTTTTTTCCATTTATTCACAACAAATATTTTATTTTTAATTGCCTTATTTCTTTTAATTAATACAGTTTTCCATCTATTTTGCAGTACACGGTTGCCTTAATTATGGATCTTTCCCCACTGTGAGATTAATAAAGGCCTTGTATTTTATTCTGTTCTACTTTTTTCTAGTTAATGCGCTAACTTTGAACTTTGAGCCATCCTTTTACCGGCAGCGCTCCAGTCTGAACACTGGAGGGCAACAGTGGACGGCTTTCTGATCAGAAGAGTCGGGGTCAGTCAGTGACGTTGTGCACTAAGCAACAATGACTGACAGGAAGTCGGTGCTGCGGTCAGTCATGACAGGAGATCACTACCTGAATTCTGTCTCGCTGGGAGGAAGTTTCAGAGCTGATGTTCCCATGCAGGGGAGGGGGGGCACTGGGGCAAGTGACACCCTTTCTGATGTCACCACATCACTGCAGCCAGAGAGCTTCTGTGTCTCGGAGGCTGATTGCAACATCCGTCCTGGTGGTGGCGAACTTCCCGTCTCTGACCTCAGGACCGCAGCAGGATCCGCTTAGAACAGCAGCACTCACTCACTGACCTGCTGAGCCAAGCACTGACACACAGCTGGGCCCAGCTGCTGGCGTGAAGCTAACAGAGGCTAGCTGTGGAGCTGCAGGAGGATCCCTTAGACACACACACACACACACACACAGTGATGCCATGCCCAGGAATAACTCTGGGACAGTGGCTGTCCCTGCAGCTATTAATAGTCAGCTGTTCTGAGGCCACGACTAAAGGAACACACACACACACACACACACACACACACACACACACATACTGGCTTCGTGTGTGTGTGTGTGTGTGTGCTCGGAGTGTCTCCTCTTGAGGTTCTTCAGTCAACACAAAAGGCTGAAGTTTCAAAACTTGACTGCGGTTTCCTGTGCTCGGTTCTGCCCCCTACTGGCGGACTTGTATACGAACCTACGTGGCTCTGGGGACATGAATCCGACGGCTGAGTAGAATTGACGGAGGATATTCTATAAATTCACACACATACATACATCTACAAAACCACTTGGCTCCGGCCCTGCAATGACTTCCGGTGAAGGTTGAGATATGCTGAGCAGAAATAAACGACTGCTCCCGCTGTTGTGTGGTCATCTAACACAACCAAACAGAGTGACAAGGAAAGTTTCTGACATTGAGCACAGTCGACAGTCACACTACGGCAAGATAAAGTCAAACCAACCCTCTGGCTGGTGTGACTACAGAAGGAGTTGGGTCTGTGACTCCCCGCTTTCACTTGAATCCCTCCATCCTCTCCAAAGGGTTCTGTTTATTCACTCTCCCTTCCATTTTAACTCCCCGAAGAAGCTTCTGTGCTGTGCGAAGCTCGCCAGGGGAAACACAAAACCGGAATCTAGCGGCCGGGGCCCTCGTCTCCAAATTAAAACCCCACTTCGATAAATCGAAAGACGAGTTGTTTTATTGTGAAAACCCCCACAGGAAGTGCTACGCGGTGGAAGTGTTTGCGTGTTGATGGCTCTCCGCCGTCCGCTGCTCCCCGCTGGATTTACATACCCTGATTTCCGTGGCTTTGAGGAAACTCAAGCTCACGCGGACTTTTGACGACTTTACAACTTGGGTTTGTAAAGTCGCCGCCCCTTGAGCCTCCACCGGAAGTGGCCTTCCAACGCCAACTTTCTGTACTTTTTTTTTTTTTTTTCGTCGGCGCTTCCCTCCGGATCCCCCCGCCCGCCTCTGGAACAGCGCCGGGGTCGTGTGGAAGTCGAGCCCGGGATAGGTGGTGGAAGGGCTGTGGCCATGGCCGGGGGAGGAGGTGGAGGTGGTGCTGGTGCTGGTGCTGGTGGCGGCGGGATCGCGCCGCTCGGGCCCGCGCCGCCGATGTGGTACCACCGGGACCTGAGCCGAGCGGCGGCCGAGGAGCTGCTGGCCCGGGCCGGCAGGGACGGCAGCTTCCTGGTGCGGGACAGCGAGAGCGTGAACGGAGCGTACGCCTTGTGTGTACTGTAAGTAACTTTTGTGTGTGTGTGTGTGTGTGTGTGTGTACCCTTTGTCTACGAAGAGGACTGTGTGTGTGTGTGTGTGTGTGTGTGTGTGTGTGTGTGTGTGTGTGTGTGTGTGTGTGTGTGTGTGTGTGTGTGTGTGTGTGTGCGTGCGTGTGTGTGTTTTCTAACCCTGGATAGTATTTAAATTGGGACAGGAAGCTGATGCCTTCAGGGAAGGTGGGGGTTTTCTGCCTCTTCTGGCTGCAAATCAACTATTAAGCAACAACAACAACAACAACAACAACAACACACTTTTTCTAATCAACACTTTGGAAGGTTCCAGCATCAGGACTGTCCAGAATCTCCTGGACCCACGCTGGATTCTGGATTCTGGATTCTTGTGATGTGATGATGTGTTCATGTTCCTCCACCACTGTGACGCTTTGGGACTAAAAAACAAACTACCTCCAACTTGTAGAAGTGACTCACAGGTTCCTCCAACAGAGGATAAAGGAAATGAGAGGAACCTGAGTGGTCATGTGACCAGGATCTGTTTCGTGACATCGGTGTGTGTGTGTGTGTGTGTGTGAACCACGTCAACTAGCGGCTTGTCTGATTTTGACTTGGACTTGTAGGAACATCAGCTGCCTGGTTTCCCTCAGGTTCGCGAAGCAGCTCCTCTTCTGCTGAGGACCTTCCTCACGTCTCCCTTGAGCTCGCTGGTGTCCTTCCACCTTCTTGAATCATCTTCAGCTGGGGTTCCAGGCTGAAGAGCAGCAGCTGCAGCAAGGTGTTTTATTGGCGTCACTGAATCCCAGACTGAATCAGTTCACCGGATCACCAGCACGCCGGCTGGATTTCTGTCCTCGGTGCTTGTCAGCGATGTCAATAGTGGTCAGCAGCAGATGACCAGAGGGCATGCTGGGCAAAATGTAGGCTGAGATTGATGCGTGTCAGACCTCCGACCACAGTGATCACCTTCACTACTCTCCAGGCGGCCAGTAGGGGGAGTCCTGAGGTCAGCCGGACAACATCTTCTCCTCCGTGGACCTTCCAGTTTCCTCATCTGTCCATCCTTCCATCCATCCATCCATCCATCCATCCATCTGACCACCTGGTCCAGCTGCTCCAGGAGGGACCTGAGGTGTCTGTAAAGCCTCTTGGATCTGCTGGACCTCCAGGTGTCCTGGATGGATGCATCATCATCCACTTGCTACCGGCAAAAGAACCTTGTTGGCCGCTCCCGACCTCGGCCTGTTTAGCCTGTTGGAACAGAGAGCTGCGCGCGTGCGTGTGTCAGCTGACTCCTCTCACTTCCTCCTGCCGCTGTCTGCGAGTTTGACCAGTGCTTCCTCCCAGACAGAAATCAATCCATTGTCCAGCCATCCCTCACTGATGTCACAAAGGGCACCATAAATACCTCACCTCGGTGAGAGGCCACACCCCCAGACAGGTGTTGGCCGTGACGTGTGTGAGGTCCTGGAAAACCTCAGTGTTATCAGCAGGCTGCAAACACAGGGCTAATAGTTTCTGGACCATCGCTGGAGTTGAAGCTGCTGCACTGGACTCCAAGCTCGATAGTAAAGATCTTGCATTAGTCAGAGTGCGGCACCTGGTGAGAGGAGACTGTCAGGTGTTGTAGTTGTGTTACTGTGTCATTGTGAAACTGAGTGCTTGACTCACAAACCACACAGGTTGTGTTGCTGAGCCCATGAAACAAGAGATCATCTTGTTGAGTGATATAAACATTTAAAGAAATATATAAAATATTTTAATATTAATATATTTAATTTATTTTAGATATCTATGTGTGTGTATATACACATATGTGTATGTGTA